>VWZG01002871.1:255438-383582 GCA_013396735.1 Grallaria varia
TGGCAAGCTCTGCTGCCAGCTCCCTCATCACCCTAGGATGGATCCCGTCTGGTCCCATAGACTTGTGAGGATCCAGATGACTCAGTAGGTCACTAACTATTTCCTCCTGGAATACAAGGGCTTCCTATCTCTGTCTCCCAGCTCCAGAGGCCAGTTGTCCTGAGGGCCACCTGTCTTGCTGGTAAAAACTGAGGCAAAGTAGGTGTTAAGTACCTCAGCCTTCTCCTCATCTTTGTTAACTATATTTCCCTCCAAGTCCAATAGAGAATGAAGGTTCTCCTTGCCCAATGTTCCAAGGGGTCTCAAAATATGAACTTCCTCTCTCAGAAAGCAACAAAACACTAACTAATTGCTAGTATTTTGGAAATAATTTGAGTAAAACAGATCTTAAAAAGCAAATAATATGACAGGATAAGTTTTCTCCTGAAAGCATTAGCTGTGAAACACATGCACATTGCACTTATGAAAACAAGCTTAGTCCTTATAATTTCTGTACATGTTCCTTAAGACTTAAATTTGTTTCATATGAATAAAACCCAATACAATATTTGTTGCGTATTCTGGTAAAATAATCTAAGAAATTCAAGTAAAATTAGGTACACGCTTTCTGAATGTCTAATATTTTAACAAGTATAATTTTAGACAACACATATGGATACTCTGCTACTCGCAAATAACAAAATCAAATAATATACATTGGTAACATTTCCAGATTACTGTGTCACCATGTTTCCCTGTACATACTTGTTGGGACAACAGTGGTTCGCACAATTCTTAACATGCAGATTCCTTCTGTATAGGAAATGCAAGTCTAATGAAAGCAGGCTTGCTTTTCTCTAGGTTCATTGCTATTTATAAAGAAAATTAATAAAATGTCCAGTAGTATATACACACTAGGTATGTGCTTCTTCCACAGCACATTCAAAACAAACTATTCTTATATTTTCTGTGATAACATACAACATCCGAACAAGACAAAACAGACAATGCAGAAATTATAAGAAAGGCCTTGCATGTGCTCATACTATCAGCTGATTGATACTCCATGTTCATGACTATGTAGATATTATTTTTTAATTATAGGTATTTATGCTCATATTAATCTATTAAGAGTTAAGAGATTTCCACAAAAATAGTCACAGAAAGCATTGCTCCACAAACTCAAAAAAAAAAAAAAAGTTTCATTTTGTTGACTGACATGCACTGAACAAACTACTGGTAGCCAAACAAATTAACATATATCTTCACTGGCATTTGTAAGAAATATGTACAAATACACATATATGTCCTTCAGAGCTTATTTCTGGGCAAATGCAAGATATACAATGCTATTGTATATCAAGAGCATAGAAGAGTAATTCCCTAACTTTCTGGGTCACTGAAATCCTGCCAGACCTCAAGAGCTTTAACAGAAATCCACAACTATTTATCAACAAATTGTGAGTGCAGTGAAAGTCAAGTAAACAGTAATATTTAATGTAGTTCAGGGGGTCAGCTACAGATAATTTTTGTAGGTCATTACTGCTATCATTACTACTTACTAAAAAATTTCACAGAATAAGCTTAATGATCTGGGGTCAAAGTTACCTTTCTTATAGTGGAGAGATACGGGGAAGATGCGCAGACCCCACTACAACCTAACTCTCCAAACAGACAGCAGAGATGTTAGGAATATGTATTCTAAATATATAGCAAAGGACAAAATATTGTAGCAGCTTTGAGCTAAAGGCATGTGCATGCATGCATTATAGACATAAATGTCCACAAACACACTAAGACATTATATTACTAAAAATGACACATGCTTTGCAGTATTGTTACTATCCAGTAAGGAGTTACTTGAGGGAGGATCGCTCTGAAACACTATCCTTGTCTACTAAATAGCCACCATGCTTGCTAGCACACCCCCAATGCAGATTTAAGCTAAAATATGAGCCATGATCTATGACATTTCTCACATGCCCCGTTTTAATACTGATGGCTAACTTCCCATCTGCTCTGGCTTTTTCTGCTTCCCACCTTTCTTTTGTGTTGAATTTGCTATTGGCTTTGAAAAAGCCTTTGTGTATAATAACAATTTTGCCACTGTCCTTAAAAGGAACAGGGCTTAACTCAATCTTCAAAAATGGATTTATCATGCAAAAGCCAAAAATCCACTTTGAATAAAAATGTGATAAATTTCTTTCAAATCATAAAACTGTAGCCCTTCTTTTTCAGGGGGCATTAAAAATGCAGACTATAATCACATAAAAGTCACTCATTCAAAACAACCTTTTCAGGGACAATATGCACTTCATTGGCTAAAATCTTTACCTTTTCTTCAGTTCCTTCTGTCTGCTTTTGAAAACTTCAGTTCCCTATGGACCTAAAGGCATAATTAGATACACGCCCAAGTCAAAACTCATTTATGTCATTGAGCTCAAATTCAGATTTTGCCAAGGACATAAAACTGTGGCTATAATCTACCATATTAATTTTGTCATATTCATAACCTACAGCCAGGTAGCATAGTCATAGCTCAGCACTTCTGATAAACACGGTTCTCTGCTAGACAAACCTCTTGATGTCATTTTGAGATATAAAGAAACACTATTAGATACGGTGTAAAGCCAAGGGCTTGATTTAAACTTTTAATACAAAAGTCTTGATCAAAATTTAATAGATGCTTCAAAGCATCTGGCACCTCATTAAATATTTACATATTACCCTATTACATATCACCCTATGACATATTACCAAGAATGGATGGCAGTTTGATTTTCCTTTGTTGCTAAGACTTTTTTACAGATTTGTGCTTTTCTTTGTTCCTTTCTTCTGTGCATTCTTTAGAGACCTTTCCACAACATGCAACAGTCCTGGATTTTGTCCCTCTTACACTAATTTTGCTCCTCTAGGGAACACACCAAATGGCAGGACATCTCCCTTTGTCTGCTAGGGCTGCAAGGCTCGAATTCTTTCCCAATATTAGCTTTGTACACAGCTGCTGAGCTCTTTACTGAGAAAAAGTGAACAACCTGAACAGTAAAGCCTGACAGTAACTTCTTTTTCTATTTGCAACTGTGTCCGACTATCATATACACACTCGTATAATAATCTTACCAAGTTCACTAACTTTCTTCAGAATTTACACTAACATAAACAAGAACAGAACTTGGCCCTTGTTCTTCTTAGTTCCTTCATGGCTGACAACTTTTACAAAGTTATTTAGTAAAGATGAAAATGTTTAAATACATGTAATTCTGATATATCTGTTTCTTGCATGGCTTTCAGCTTACTTCTTAAGTTAAAAAAACCCGAGTATACTGGAAACTAAGTTTGCTATCTCAACTACATACCAATAATAAACTGAAATACTTTTCAAAAAGTTGTTATAAATCTTAGCAGTTTTGCTTGAGAAGCATATAAACCATTTTATTTAACATGAGGGAAAAAAATTATTAGTTTCCATCAAGACACAACAGTTCAAGCTAAAGGAAGTTACCTAGCAATTTGTAAAATCAATAAATATGCTCATGCTTATCTAGAGAGCCCTCCAAGGACATCGTCTCTATTTGCTATATCTGCAGAAATTAGTATATTCCCTTTCTGATGTTTTGTAGCAGTGCAAATTGCTTTGTAGGTGGCAACCCTGGCAATTTATCTCTTTACTATGTTAAAATGGGCTCAGAGACTGTAAATTATTACGGGACAAAAAGTTTTTTGGCTCCATGCAAGAATTTTCCAATGCTCTGTTCTCTGCTAGACAATCACAACTCTTCCTGTAGAAAGCTGACAGAAAGCACCCAAGCAAACTTCTTAACTGAAATTAAGATCTACACATTCAAGAGAGAGAAGAAACTATCTGAAGGTTAAAGAAAAGCCAAAAGCAGTTTGGAAAAATTTGCAGTCACCTTCCACTTACTTTACCTTAGTTAAGCACAGGGCAGAATACAGCATGTGGTCTAACAGTTGTTTAAAACGTTGCCCCTAATGGTTTGGATGGCACCACTTTTGAAAAGCAAGCCCTGCCTCCTCTCCAGTCCCTATGCTGGGCTGCAAAGCTACTGCAAGAAGGGTACCCAGAGTGTAGGCAAACTGGGCCGCTCTGCTGTGGCAAGACAGGGGAACCGAATAGCCCTGCTCCATTATTATTCAAGAGCTGGAATGTCTACAGGGCAACACCAAAGAGCCATCAAAATGAATTAATGCTCACTAGGATGATGGCATTCCAAAGGCAGCTTAGGATAATGAGGTTGAAGAAGTTGTTTAAGGCCACCTTTCCAAACAGCAATCTTGGCTTACTGTACAAGGTGATAAAAACTGAGATGGCAGGTAGTGGGCTGTCTGTCATAGCCAGTGCTGCTAAGAAAAAAATTTGAAAAATCTTCATTATTTATTTCTCCAAGGTACACACACAGACAGAAAAATCAAGAATGTGGTTCTCTTATGTAATATTAGAGGGTTCCAAACTGTCCTTTTCAGCGTCTCTGACAGAACAGTGCTCTATGGATTAGAATGAGGCAGGTCTGTGGGATGAAAGGGGAAAGAAAAGGAAGACAAAAGCTGAAGCTCACTAACCACAGTGATGACAGGAATTTAAAGAACTACTTTTGGAAAAGTGAATATATGAATACTACAAACATATTACTGGTATTTTTTGCTGAATTGCCCTGAAAATGATATATTAACTTGCCGGTAAATTTAGCAAAATACCTAAAACTTCATGTTTGCATCCCTAAGGCCACCCAGGGTGAGGGCTTCAGCTCTATCAGTAATTACAGTAACTGTGCTCACTCTCTGTGGCCCTGGTGTTGAAGCACATACCATAAAGAAGAAAAAAATCTTGTCATGGTGCATCTGATATTCAAAGCCCCTTCCATAATGAAGCTATGCTCAAATTCTTTTTATCTATTTTGCCCCCTTTATCATCCAAGTGTCTAGTATACCCAAGGAATAGAAACTAGTCTTTTCATATAACAATCACAGTATATTTTGCTATTTCTTCTGCGATATTATTATCCTTTTGCTACCACTCACTGATTCTCCCTCATTTTCAGCAAGCTCCCTGTCTCATCTCTGAAAAGATATCTTTGCACAGAAGAATAAAGACGCTTTGTAGCATGCCTCAACACCCTCACTCAAAAAGCTAGGGAGGCTTCAGCGTGTTCTACAAAAATCTTTTGACTGCTGTCAGAAGTGTCAGAAAACAACATCAAAGGCTCCTGAGAATATGGGAGGGTGCCAAAACAGGACGACTAGCATAACCAATTTCCATGTACTCTTTTAGATTGTCTTCATTTTCAATAAACACCTGGAAACTTTCAATAGTTTTGACATGTCCTAGTCCATGAACATAGTGAATACATTATGGCTCTGATTATGACTTATTTCACCTATAACAACATGTAAAAAGCTATGCAAATGTGACACCTAATTCCAAAATACCAGTTCAATACTGAAACACTACATGCTACATATAACACAGTGCACATAAATGCACATCACATTTCTGACTTGCCTCAAAATTATTTTTAAACTATCACCATCTATAAGCAAGATGACAGTTTTAGTACAGAACCTTATGGAAACATCATCTTATTGTCTAGAGGTCATAGAAGTAAGCTGAATAACTAGAAAGGGAACAGAACACCAAAGAAAATTTCTTCACATTGTGAATATTTATACATTTGTGGATCCACAACCTGAAAGTCACATTAAGTTCCAGTTCACTCATTTCAAAAATCACAGAACTGGCAGAGGTATAGAAAAGTTAAAAAGGACAATCAAAGCATAAAATGTTTTTGTATAAAGAAAGATTAAATAAACTGGTAGTCTTCAGCTTGGAAAAAAGACACAACTAACAGAGGAATGTGACAGAACTATAAATTCAAAAGCAGCATGGAAAAGATGACTATGAAACAGTTATTCACTGTCTCTTCCAATAAAAACATTAGAGGGCATAAAATTAATTATGTTGGCAAGTTTGAAATGAACAAACAGAAAAGGGTACTCTTCCACTCAAGGCATTGTTAAGCTGTAGAACCACAAGCATGAGACACCGTTGATGCCAGAACCTTACATAGATTTAAAAACTGATACCTATAGGTTACCTTTATGAATGGAGAAAAGCCCTGGGAGCTACTAAAGACAAAAGATGCCAACTCCAACAACTAGAGATTACAATGATTGGGTCTATATTGTCCCCACTTTGCCAGGCTCCCACCGGAGACATGACACAGTGCTGGCAAGTTGTTCAGCCCAAACAATACAGCTACTCTCATGGTCCTTGGCATGCCTTTCCTAGAGAACAACTCTGACTAAACACTGCAAGACTGTATTTCAGGGCAGTACTGTTGTAAGACATGCTCAGCATTAGTAATTTTTATTTTCTTTCGCGTTCAACAGCTTCACTGTGGATGCCCACAGTGGATGTCCCGGTCAGTCTCCGTGGCTCCCGCTGCCAGCTAACGGGGACGGCAGTCCCTGCCCAGCAGTGCCCCAGCAGCGTTGGGCTCCAGCTCCCCAAAGCTCTGCCCTGCCATGGGTCCTGCTGAGATGGGGCAACCTGCTGGGCAGGTGTAGACACCCCAGTGTCTACACCAGGGCTGCCCCCAGCTGCTCTCCTCCCTGGCTGGGGTGGGGGGATGGACCCTGGCCACCAGGGCCTGCCCTGACAGCCCCCATGGGAAGCCCCTGTTCCTACTGGACCCTGCTTCCCAGAGGAAGCCCTGGGGCACATGGTACCCACTGCACAAAGCAGCCTACACCTCCCACAGAAAAGCAAATGCATTCCTGAAGAAGGAGCAGAATTTCACTGCAGTCATTGATCCCTCAAAGTCTGCGCCAAAGGACAACCTCGCTGATCACAATTTTTAGAGATGAGCCTTGCAGGAACAAGGAGAAGGTTACTGCATTGCACACAGGCTGTTACAGGTGACAGGAGGGACTCAGCTGCTCCCTCTTAGGGACTCAGAATTCTCACTGCTGAGTGATTGTGTGTCCTAATATTTAAAGTGAAGAATGACCATACAATCTGATTCTGTAGCTGTTTAACTTAAACACATCAACAAAGTCACACTATTTCTATGCCCTTAGATTGCAATAAATGGCAAAAAACTGTTTAGCTGAACTCTCTAGCATTTACTGTAATTTCAGACTGTGCATTAGGCACTAGTGTATTAGGCTTTTTACAACTGTGAAGTCTCACTGTCGGGGAGACTTTCATAGGAGTATCTGCTCGGAAGAACTTTTTCAAGGTTACTTTCTTTTTGCCCATCGCTTTACAGTGAACATTAACTTTCACTTGTCAGCTTTATCCAGTCACCATTACAAAGGAGAAGTATTACTGGAAAAAAAATTAAACCTTCGGGCTCATCAGTAAATTTTATTCCTGATATGAAAAGGAAGACTGAGACACTACTTTACATAAAACTGTCAAAACTGAAGGCCATTTGTACTTGAATTTATGACTTGTGCTGTTTGGGTTCATTAAAGTTAATGACATCAGTAAAAACAACAGCAATTGCTACATACAAACAGCACCAACATGAATTAGAAACCTGGCTCAAATGTTCAAAAATAAAGCGAGCATTAACACTGTCTGATGTAACGCAAACAACATCCAATTCATCTATCAAAGAAGTAATGCTATCAATCTAAACCCAGCTACTAATGTATTAGTCCCAGCCTTCAGAGGAGTACACTTTATTATCATAGGATACCTTGGAGCTCCCCAATCCCACACACTGCTACATGTTCTGTGCCAAAAATCAGCTCCCAGAGAGCAAGTACACTAGATTCATGAAAATAGTAGACCAATTTTCTCCTTGCTTTTTACCTTAAGAATTCAGTTTATCAAGAAAAAGTAGTGCTTTCCTAGCATAAGAACAGCTCTTATATCAATGCATTTATGTGATTTCATATGTAAACCTCTCATATAAACACAAGCAGCAATGCAAATGAGTCTCAATAACTGCATATACAAGGGTACTGTGTAGTTTGGCTATGTGGTCTGCTCTTTTTTCCCAAATAATAATGGAAGATAAGTTAAATTTGGCAGTACCTCACACCCACCTGAGAAGTCTCTATTATCTCTATTTTGCCTATAACACACATTCTATGTAATCAGTTTTTGCTTATTTTGAATAGACTTCAGTTATAACAAAAGGTAGAAATACTCATCACGACTGGAAAAAAAAAAGTAAAAAGGGTAGTTTTCAAGATCCCTAAGTTGCTGTAATTAAGTAGATTTGTAAATGACTCAGTAAATAGGACGAAACATACACTCAATGTCAGTGAGTGAAGCAAGACCCATTGAATTTAATGGAACTGGCACAAAATTCACTATGTTGATATCATTAAAGTGAGTGAAAAAGATCGGCTAGTCCCACTGGAAACTTGACAAGGCTATAATTGATTCAGGTTTCTACTAAATAGAATTAGCAACTAACAAACCACCTAGGGTATTGCCATCTTACGGCTATGGAAAACATGTCTGTCTGTGGTTGGCCAACACAGAGGAGAAATAAATATAGGCAATCCATTGCAGCTGGGCAATTTCTGCCTATTTCTTAAGGTGGTCTCAATAAAGTAAAGAAGATTCTAGACTCTTCTGCAATTTGTCAGCACTCTCATGCTCTAAATCTAGTCTCTTTCTTCCTTATTCAGGTTTGAGGGGTATTTGCAGTAGGCAAACCACCCAGCAATAAAAATATACAACATACATTAATTCTGTGAATAATTCAGAGTTTACCTGGTCACGATTCTAGGATCACAGAACCAGCTATGTAAAAAATGAAGCTACTCAAACAGGAAAAAAAATAACAAAAAATTTAAAATTAAAAATCAACTGCACCAAAAAAATAAGGTTTATTAGATTTCAAAAATGAAAAATTTTAGTGTGAAGCAGACTCCCAATTCTAATTTATAAATACATTCTAACATCTCCATAAAAGAACCGTATTTTTTACACATACAAATGCCAATCCACTATGTAATTCTTTTCCAGATCACTGGTTTCTAGACCAGCAGAACACTTCATAGGCATCAAAACGGCAAAGCATGGTGCTCTTTGCCTTCTAAAATACTGATTCTTCAGGTAGGAAGCATATAGTCTAAATCAGATGACGAGTGAGGTGTTTTCCATTTTCTCCTATACACTCTCCCTGCTTCTCTTCGTTTAAAGAGCAACATGTAGGAGACCAACGCTGATAGCACAATTGGAGTTACATTAAAAGCAGCAACGAATCTTGAATTTAGATGCTGAAAAGGTTCATTAGTTTAGACCAGTAATGTAAGCACCTTTGTATTGCACAGTCTGCAGAAGGAAAATCAGTAGAATATACAGCTGTTTCTCAGACTGAAAGTACAATCTGAAGGAAAAAATTCTGTAATTCCAAACAGTATTCAAAGAAGATGAGTACCCTGACTTCCATGATCACACTGAACTCCTATGTTTTCTTTTGCACTCTTACAGTCTCCACATACGGTAATTTTCACTTAGCAATACTCTATGCTCAAATCATAGACTCCTTGCAAAATCAAAGCCTGCAAAACTCTCCTCCACAGTAGACAATATCTTCCACCCCAAAAGTCCAAACCTCATGGTTAGTTTTCAAGCAAGCACCACCCAGAACTGGTTCATTATAAGCGATGGCATTGGATGGAGGAAAGGGATGGCGTTGCATGGCCTGAAGCATGGAAGAAATACGCAGCCTGGACTGGATCATTTCAGCTGCCTTAGAAGCACAGCTTGAATAGAAGTGGTCTTGACAACTTCCTGGGTAACCTCTTGTGCAACTATAAAAGCAGCACAGAACAACAGGGCTTATGAAGTTTTGTAGATATTTAAGCTTTAATTTGGATGATGTGAATGGTCCTCCAATATTTCCATTTTCAGTCAGAACAAAGACTTCCAGAATTCAAAGATGTCATAGATATGTTCCATTCTTATTGCCTTGTTATTTTTGTTGAAATTCACACTGATCACCAAAGAACAGTAGTATGATTCTGTTAGTGATCTTCCATGATTTTTAGGCTACTAACTGAACCAGGAGGCCTGTAAACCACTTGGAAAGCAAATACACAAACCTTTGTTGAAAAGATTGACTGTCTCATGATTATCTTATTTGCAGCCATCACAAGTCATGTAATACATCTATCTCAACAAAAGTCATCACTAAGACAAACTGAAGTAATGAACTGTGCATAGTATGATCAACATTTGTAGAGTGAAACACAACAGGCTGCAATTTTAATATTTTAGAGTAAATTCCCATATTTTCCACTTCCACGTCTGATTTTCAAATATCATCCCAGGACTTTTTACCAAAGGCTCAGCAGAACTCAGAACTCTTTGAAAATCCTTTTTTCTCAGCACTGAGCAAGGAAAACTGCTTAGTTCACAAGATCATCTGTCACCAGTGCTAACTCCAACATAGCCGGATCAAATTTGTTATCTTGACAATAGCTTACACACTACATATAAGTTTTCCAAAGCTTGAGTTCATGCATTTTTTAGCTGCCTGTTTTCAGTGCTGGAAGGAAAATATGTTTTTCCTGACAATACTTACACATTTTGGTGGCAAAGACCCTATCTCCTCCTCCAACTATTCCCTTCTCCACTCCCCCAAGACAAGTCATAGCACACTGAAAAAGTTTGGACTGCCACTGCCTAGGGATCCCATATTCCGTGGGCAGGCAGACTATTTCATTTGCCAGAGCTGTCAAACCAGCCCTTTCTACAAACACTAGCTTCAGACAAAGAAAAGAAAAATTGTAACAAAATGTTTTAAAAGCTGCATACAGAGTGCTGAAGAAAAGGCGTATTATATTAAGTGGTTTCCTATGTAACCAAGGGCAAAATGATCACATCTGCCTCCTTAAAATTGGATTCTTAAATCTACATTTGGACATTTAATAGTTGTGCAACTTCCAGGTGTTCTGAGTTACAGCTGTTTTGATTAACTGCACCTATTGCAAAGTATGCAAGAGCCCGTCCACAGTTTTGGAAATGTAAGTCAGTAAGATTCTTCCTCTTTTTCAGTTGTGACTTCAGTCTAAAGTACAAAAAGGGCTTGATTTGTCAATGTGTCAGCACCCGCAAACAGTCAGACTCAAGCCAAAGTGACATTTCAAAAATCTTAACAGTGCGAGACTCTCAATTTATGCACTAAGACTAGAGATGTCTGCCTACCTAGACACAGGTATGAATCCAGCCCACTGTAGAAGAGTACATTACATGAAAGGACAGCTTAAAATCCAAGTGTCTGCTTTAGAGGTGAAATTCATGGCACAAATCCAGCAACAAAGTTTGGAAAATTGCCTTTCCCATTCTGCTCATTAAGTGTCTGCATTTCTTGAAAGGGGCTACAGGGAAATAACACGGGTGAAGTGGTTAATGTCCGGCATAAATCCACTGAAGTATTCCCCTCCCCATGATGGACTTCCTATCTTGCAAACCTCCTGTGGGTGCGCTGCATACTGTACCAGTCCTTTTGCCTTCTCTCTGTCAATATTAGTAAGTGTGAGATCTCTGTAATGAACCGTGCAGTGATAATTTAAAGAATTATTTAGAAATTTTATTTACATGAAAATGAAATGCACACCCTGACAGACGGAAAACCATTAGACAGATTTTGGACTATCTAAATCATTTTTTATTTCAGGAATTGATAAGCTCTTGTGCACTTTTCTAAACCAAGGAATAAGACATCTGGAGACCTTATTGTCATAGCTTAAAACTTATTTTTATACTAGTCGTTTGCATCTTTCTGTGTGTGGGAGGCTGAGTGCATGGGAAAGAAAATGGTATTATCTGGTTAATCAGTGATTTCATATTACAAACAAAACCAATTACAAATGGTTTTCTCTGATTATTACAACAATATCAGCCAGATTAAATGAAAAGATTGGCTCCCCACTGCGTATGCATTTGTTCAGGTGGCTTGCAATGTTATAATAGAAGTAATATGTGTATGTAGTTCACTAACAAGGATTCAGAAAACAACCTGCTGGGTAAAAAAGGAAATAAGATGTTCTCTCCGCCGTTCACTCATTTTATTTATGAGAGAGAGAAAATACTCTAAAAATGAAAAAAAAAAAAAAAGGTGTCAGGTGGTAAAGAAGCGTCTGAATTATGTCTCAACTCTTTAAGGATCTGAGTCATGGGAATTCTCATCTTTCAAAATAATTTTAAATCTTCAGAATGTTATTCTCTGGTGTTTCCTAGAAGGTTGGTTTTTTGGGGTTTTTTTCCCTTTTTTTTTTCTCACTAATTTAAGCAAGAACAAACAACACTGAATTCTAATTAACTATCAGGTACATCAATTTCTACTCCAAACCTCCTCCGGGAAACAACTATTTTAGAATTTAGCATAGAAGGGTGTTTATAACACAATAAATAATATGCTTCTCACTGCAGCCTCGGGAGTGTCAGGCCCTAAAGGTAGTAAAAATCTTAAACTAAGCACAGTCTTCTATGTGCTGCATCCATTTCCCTAGAGTACACTGTCCATTCAGAAATTGTGCTTTTGAAATACGTGTTTTAAAAAAATACGTATGTATTTACATAATCTGAGATCAAAGACTCAGAAGAAAATATACACATCACTACTTAATATACAAGACGTTCTGCAAGTTTTCCATATTCAGCTGTGGCTCTCGCTTTGACCATTAAAACTAGCAGCACTGACTATTTTTAAGGTGAGACAGTTATAAAGGTTTAGGTTTTGAAACCTCTTGTACCTGACAGAAAATCAGTTTCATGGTTTTGTTCAGGACTTCACTTAGAAATTAATGCTGACTCAATGCACCATCTTTCCTCCCCCCAGTTGCTAAGATACAGTCTAGGTCAACACTTTGTGCAACACTCAATGCCAAAACATAAAACAAAACTGGCAAGGACACTCAACTTCATTTACTATTGAGGTCTCAGTATAGTGCGGGCAGTTGCAATATCCTACCATAATTCTTATCCAGCAGCAAAGTTCACAGGAAGGCAAACCAAAGAAGCTGTCTTCAGAACACAGAATTGGGTGACTCCCATTTTCCAGGTACAATGGCATGGATTGAGCAGCATTTTGTTTTTTAAATAACAGTAAAGTGATTTCATAACTTCAAGGAACTTTCCCCAAGGTTAAACTGCTGTGGCAATTACTTTTCACCATATACTTCCCACAGCACTTCTTCAGTCAGGGCTGGAAGCAAAATGGTACACAGCAAACTCTTGGTGAAGCAAAAGACACACCAGGCATGGGCTCAGGCAGGGTCAGTGAGCACCAGCCTTGGCCCTGGATATCCTGGCATAGCTCCTGGCTGAGGGTCAGTGCATTCCCAGGGGGACTGAAGCTCCTCCTGCTGAAGGTTTCTTTGGGCAACACTAAGAGCATCGCCCACAACATGTATTTTTGACCAAGAGTTTCCAGGTACATCTAAGCTATCCATTCTTGTAAACAAATATTGCAACACATGCTGCCTTATAGCTTTGTTTGAAGACAGCTAAAACAAAATCTACTGAAACCTTTTTCTTTTCATAGAAAATGAAGGAGTAGCAGGGAGGAGGAGGGGGAAGAGGAATACCTTTTTTTGCCTGCTTAGGATGCAATTAATCCCAGAAAAGTCAAAACACACCATACCCAGCAGTAAGCACTTGCAAGATTTAGCCTCAAGCAACTGACTGGTTTTGTTTCTGATGTTTGAGTCACTGCTGAGTTACTTTCTAGGTAGCAGAGTATCTAAGAGCAGGTGAATTAATATCATCACCTCTTCTGGACAACTTTAAACAAACATGGATATGATCTGCAACAGCAGCAACTATATACACAATTACCATTGTAGTAATTGTAGACTTTGAAGTTTCCATAGTTCCCATATTTCTGCAAGAGCAAATAATTTTTAAGCTATGAAACAAACATTTACAACAATGGCCTGTATTAATTCAGTATTAAAATTCTAATGTAATATGCCCAAATTTTGATCTTATATTCCTTTCTGAAGGCAAAGGTTATAAGAAAAAAATGCTGCGTTACAAATAGGAAACAAACTACTTAGAAAACCTTTACACCACTGGTAAATTAATAACATGTACTATAATTCCAGAGAAGTAATTTTTCTCCTATAATTATCTATTGCTATAAAGTACTTTCTCAAGCAGCGTCTTGCAGGTATCTTTTACATACATGCATTTAATTATATTGTTCATAAAAAATCCTCCTACTCTCTTGTCACTGACTAGAAGCATATATTATATGTGCTTCCTCACCACCACCGACGCAGATCAGAGTGAATATTTTCTTGGACCATTAAAATGATCCACTACATGCACTACTTCCATGAGCTTGCACTAGAAAATCTATAAGGCTGCTACAACTGGTAAGACTATTAAAGTCATTCTACATCAACATGAATTAGAAGTATTTTAGCCTTTATTCACCTTTTCAGATTCTTCCAAAAGTATTTTACATCTCCTTTTACTAAAAAGAGAAGCTAATCAACAGTGAAGCCAACAATTTGGGGATTTGTGATATGCTAATAACCAAAAAACTGCTACAGAAATTAAAGTCATAAAATTTTGAAGTACAATAAAATTTTTTCTATAACAGTTTATAAATTGCATGTTCCATCTTATGATGCACAGCACCAAAACTAATTTATTCAGGTAAGATTGCTTGCATTTGCCATGACTTCAAGGAGTTCTGAAATTGATGCAGTAGAAAGATTCATGTTTATGCTGGTACACTCTTACATCTGTTTATTTTCTTCCAAGCACATAACAGGACATGATGTGTCCTGCGGAACTGCTCCCTGTACAAAGTAAAATACCTAAACACACATTTAGTAAAAGTTATAAATATTAAACTTGTGGAGGTGTTTGAGGGTTTTTTTCCTGCAAAAGGAAAGAATAAGCAATGCATTTGTTCAATGGCACACACTGCAAGTGCTGTTATTGCCAACATCAGAGGAATGAAGTGCTGTCACCTTAGAGCACGT
This sequence comes from Grallaria varia, assembly GCA_013396735.1. Classification (NCBI taxonomy): domain Eukaryota; kingdom Metazoa; phylum Chordata; class Aves; order Passeriformes; family Formicariidae; genus Grallaria; species Grallaria varia. Next base: position 270,406 of record VWZG01002871.1, read on the forward strand.
GTTCTCAATCCATCCAAAGCTACAACCATAATCATATTTTCCTCATATTTTTTGTTTTGTTCTAACAAACTTAAACCCAAAATTATGACTGCCTCCTCCCTCAGAACCTAGCAATATGGCAATTACCTGTCAATTCCAAACCCATCACATCCACCAGGATCACTACGATGAAAAACACTTTTGGGACTCCATCTTTCAAGCTCTTCTGCAACTTGCTAGAAGCACAAACTAAGAAGTGGGCTTGGGATGACAAATACATCAGTGACCTTGAAACAGAAGGCATGCACAAGGTGCAGACGGAGACAAGAGAACTCCCCTTCACTTGGTGACTGCAGGATTACACCAGCACTGAGGGGCAGAGGAAATACAGGTCATGAGCATCTCAACTGCACAAAGCAGAAGCAGTCAGCTACAAGCATCATTTCATGACGACCCCTGCACCGAACAAATGCTAGCAGAGAACTTAATATATTCTGCCTATAGTATCCCTAGTGTGTTGTATTCATCCCTCACACAGAATTCACTTTCTCATACTTTGCACGTAAAAGGAAACCAATTTTCTCTCTACCTTTGCTGTAGTAGAAGAATTATTAGAGGCAACTGCTGATTTTGTGATCGATCCTCTGTAATAGTGAATGAGGAATAGGACAATAAGTAGTTTCTTTTTAATGTGCCTAACACTTTTCACAGTCCTACAAATAGAAAAATAAAAAACCTAACAGTAGTGCATACAAAATGTTTAAAGAGTCAGAATCTAACAAAGTTTAATTGACCTACAAGACCTTTTCTTCATTGAGCTGTCAAGCACTCTCTAAAATTAGCCCCTTCTATTTCTCCAATGAAAAGAAAAAAATATATGAAAAACATTTATGTGACATAAATTTTGCAGACCAATTTGAGTCAGGAGATCATTCTAACCTGTACAAGTCAGAGGTCTGCAGTAGCTCTTTGGATACTTGAGACCAAATGGCCCAGACAGCATGTCTGTCCCAAATCAAGTCCATACTTTTCCAAAACTTTATCTCCAGAGCTAGCGGCGATAAAATCTATACCACATTAGACAGACTTTTCCTTCCTGAGAAGGAAGGACCACAACAAAAAAGATTAAAATCATTTACAGGAAAAAAATTAAATTCAAAGGTGTAGTCCTATAGCATCCGCTTTCTTGCGATTTTTTTTCCAAATGAACATCCAGTCTCAGTCAACATCCATTATATGGCCAAAACAGAGTTCTGCCTGTTAGTGGATATGTGTATGTCTAACCACAGGAAAGAATATCTCAACAGTCTCTAGCCTTGTACCCTGACACACATGCACCATCTCCTATCCTGTGACAGGGAGAATTATCACATAAAATTTGTGTCATGAAAGCCACATCCAATCACATAAGGGGAGAAAAGGCTGCAACACATGGTCTCAGAAATTCTCTGAGCCATCTAAAAGGTTAGAACTATGGCATTAAAGCCATGACTACAAAGAAAACAATCTCAGTATGGTAATGGAGGCAGAATTGTTGTCAATTTCAACACTGCATTTATCTACCCTCTGACTAAATAAGGGTCTACACCAGAGGTTACCAACCTTCTGCTGTGAGTTCCAAAAATATTCATGGATCCGAACCCTCTGAAACATACATTGGTAAGCAGAGCCCCTGGCACAGTTCCAGGGGAGTAGACAGCTTTCACCTCGGAGCTCAAACTTCATTATCAGAAGATATAATAGGGCTGACTCAGGGCTGCGCATCCCCAGGTGACAGCAACATTGGAAAACATTTAAATAAAATATTCTGAACAACATATTTACTAGACTGAAAACTCAAGTGCAAGGTCTGGAGAATTCCTTTAGGTGTGGTAGTCTGCCATCACCACTCTATGTAGTGAAGCAAGACAGGAAATCAACCCAAACTGTGCGTCATGTCTCCCACCACCACGTATTATGCATCCTCATCTCTGGCCAGAGCACACTCCTTATACAAGCACTGCAAACATATCCTTCACGGCACAACTCCATAGCTTGCTCTTCTTACATCTGCACCCTATCAAGTGGGTATAAAGTTGTCAGTCCCCTTTTGTCTTCTCTAAACTTTTATATGAGAGAGCTTCCTGGTAAGTCACAAATTACTTTCAGTATCTCCCTATGCTCATGAAGTACAAGAATGATTATGTGTGGCTAAACATTACATTGCTATGAGAGTCCTAAGATATACTGGCAACAGAATTTTATCCTGATATTTCAAAACACTGCAAATGCTGTGATATGAACATTAAGCAGATGCAGAGAAACATGCATTATTCAGCCACCTTCTCACTTCAGCTGATGGCTCAGAAAACTGCTCCCATCTATTATTTCACCTAGAAACCAGACTGACCTTTTCCCCGCCTTCATTTTCATCAGCTTTCATTTCTGATGGCATAACAAGACAAAAGCCAAAAGGACAGACTAAGGCAAAAGCATGCCTTTTTAATAGTTTGTTCATATATCATATGGCTGAAGGAATAAATCCCTGTCTTGAACATAGATCCAGCAGGCATGCTAATACATTATGTAAACCACAGCAAATAATTTATAATTTCCTGAAAACAACTAATTTTAAGTTATACTGCCAGTGTATTTAAACAGTTTAAAATATGGATTTCAGTGAGCAAAACCTGATCAATACAGTAGGTTGATTGCAGAATCAAAAGGAAAATGGCTTAAAAAATAATCCTCCATCACAAACAAAAAAAACTACTCCAGTTTAGGAATTATTGCATAAACCTTGTCTGCTGTCATATTTTGCTCATTGAAAGTATTCGGGCTCCATAAACATGGATACTGAGACTTCAAAACACAAACTTATTTCATTACAAATTAACACTAATATATAGCTGAAGACATTTCAGCATTAAAGGTCAAAATAGTTACTTTCATGCTTCACAAATAATATTTATGGAGCATGCAAGAGTATTTCACTCTAGAAGGGTGCCCAGACTTAGTGGTGTGGCAAACAGCCTGACACAGTTATGACACACCACCTGAACCAAACTGTGCCAGAAGTTAGTTGAAGCACGTAAGTTAGTATAAACATGCACACAAAAGCTATACTGCAACAGATTTCATCTGATTACTATCAGCATGACTACTTCTGAATGAACAAACTCTTATTTTTTGCCAGAAAATTGGCAGAATAACAAAGCAGAAAACTACTAACACAGCAAAACCTGAAAATATTATTAAATCTTGAATCAACTTCATAGCAGATGCAAATCTCTATTTCCTTTCCCTAAACATGTTTTACATTACATATGAACTCCATAGTTATAATATACCTCTTGAAATACAGGATTTATTTATACAGGCAGATTAGCAGACTTCAATTTAGTCACTGAAACTACAAAAAAAGTATTTAGCCCAAATTATTTTGGATTAATCATGCATACAATTCCAATTGTTAAATAAGCTTTTTTAAATTTTACACCAAGAAGACATTTAAAATGAACTTTGCCATACCCAGCGTAATTCTTGCACTAATCCTAGATGATACCTATATTAGAATTTAGCACTGTAATAGTAATGTCTACAACTCATCAGTTTTTCAGGTAAAGCTGGTATATTATTCAAAATTTTACTTTTATTCTTTAGACGTATTAGCCAAAACACTTTCATTAATTAAACCTGGATACCTATTGCATTTGACAGGTTGTAGCTTTGGCTTCTTTAAGATGACATACTACTTACATTGTGGAAGAAATCATATAATTAAAAAATTTCAAGTAAGAAGCTGTTCCCTTTGGGCTAGCCGTGGTATTTATTACATAGCTGATTACTAATAAAGGTACACCTTTGGAGGATGTGTGGGGTGCATGTGTCTTTTATTCTGTTTTCAATTTTCCCCTTCAATAACATATGCAAGATCCTTGCCCAGGCAATCCATATTGAAAGAAACAGACCCCTTGTGAGTTCCCTGCATTAGTTACTGAACTAATCCATGTCAGGCAGGACGCAATGTAAGTTTACTTTGGCTTAAACTTTATCAACTGTAAGTACGTGGCAGTACATGAATGTTATGTTTCCTAGAAGGAAATGTTTTCAGTAATTGCTGTTACTAGAGCATTTCTGCATTTGACTTTTATAGGAAGTTCATATCTGGAAATATATATAAGATCACTTGTTATTAGTTAAGTTCTGTGATTACAACAGGGGAAAGCAGTCAGATCTCCTATCTCCAATATTTTCCTGTAAAAAATTAGATACTGTGAACACAGTCTTCTCTCACAAGAAACAATAATATATTGAAGTCTCTACAATACAACAGAGTGAATACTCAACATTGGGCATTTTTGTCCAGAAAAATTGTAATAATAATAATAAGAACCACTGCCACACTTAGATTCATACAAAACATCTTTCCAAGAACCTCACAGCCTGGTTGCCATTCAGTTATTGATTTTGCAATCTATTCTGCATGCTGAGAAGGAAAACAAATCTTTAATGCATCAAAGTGGATTTACAGTCGTAACACGAAATACATAGGCTGTGATAACATGCTTGACTATCTACTGTACTTCAGTATTTTATTTCTTGCAATTCAGCGAAACCACTCAGAAAAGGAAAAGATCAGAAAGCATTCAGGGATAGTTTTATTTCTTGCATTTTAATTATTTTAATGCTAAGCAACAACAAATACACAACCAAGATAAAAAATACCAAATCAGACATTGTTTCACATCTGCTGCACTTTTCAAACTCCCGTAGTTGCTCTGGTAAAAATCTCCTCTTCTATTTGAATCACAAAGAGAATAATTTCCTACATATCAAGCTGGGTTGTCAAGTAAGCATCTTTCATTGTCTTCAGACTTATTTAGTAATTTTTCTTTCATCCTTATGTACTGTAATTTCATAATCAATAAATTTCTGGACTTAGTAGGCACTTAAAATGAATGGCTGAGTTTCCATACAGGAGATTGGGCTTGATTCACATTTCAATTTAAAAAAACCCCAAACAAACCAAAACACCAAAACAAAACAAACAAAAACCCCCACCACACCAACGACAAAAAAACCCAGAAGAGCAGTCTAGACAATGAGTCTTTGGAATAAACATACACAAGATTCATATCCCCCCTCAATTCTTTAAAAAATGCTAATATTAATATTTTTATTCTATCCCCCGGCATTGGTAAAACTACTAATAGCATTGGTATCAGTTTACAGTAATTCCAGATTCCACATTTATGTTTCACAACCTACTTCTATTGCTTTAATACTTAGATCAGAATATTTGAATTGTTACAAATAATAAAATCACTATTCTAAAAAAGTTTTCCTTTGTTATTTTTCCCCCAAAGTAATTACACTAGAGAAACAATGTGACTAACAGGTCTTGATGGATTGAAAATCCAGAAAAATAAAAACTTCATAGCTCCCTAAAACTCCAAGGCATGTAATGAGCATCTCTCTCTCTTCCTAAAAAACAAAACCGCAACAAAAGAAAAACATATAAACAGACAGCCTGCAGGAGTGACTGGCATAGCTTTATTTATATTTGTATGCATAAAGTCTGTGCCGGTGGTTATTAAAGCAAGATCATTTTAAAAGCTCATCCAGCTGTCCTTCTGAAATAAACCAAGTAGACAGACTTACAATTTACATCAAATGCTAGTCAGCAGTGCTTCTCAATTTTAAAAGATTTTACATAAGCTGCACAACATGTTCAGTGCCAAAGATATTTGTCACCAACTTGCATTGCTGTTCTATCGCAGAAAAACATCTGATAATTCCACTGTATCTTACACAGTGTTTTCTTGGTTTAAATTCTGATCCCTACTATTTTCATCATAATTTTTTAAACATTCTTTTCAGAGTAATAACCTAGATCTGGTGAAAAAGAGCTTCTTACCATTCTGATCCAATATTTTCCCCGTCTCTGGAGTTCAGCAGCAAGGAGCTGTTGCTGTTGCACTGCTTACTAGAGACACCGGAGGCATTGGAAGAAGAGAATGTTTTATGTGGTAAAAATGTATCACCACTGATTATATTTCAGTCTCTCAATTCCTAGCCTTGATGCTCTGGAAATCAGCCAATCCAAGCGATAAAGAGGTTTGTAACAAGAAGTTGCAGAATTTCCACAGCGAATGCTTCATGGAAATGTTTTGCTTCTTGATACTTGTTTTTTATATCCACTAAATGTTAAAATAAATCCTGGCTCCCTCTTCCCTCCTCCTCTTTTTCCCCCCCCACTTTCCTTTTCCAAAATGAGATTCATATATTGTTCACAAGGGACTTTAGCACTTGCTACAGCTAGGCACAGTGCAGAAAGGCATCATGCCAGATTCTGCATACAGTCTCGGCCAAGATACCTGAATTTTGACTTGCAACACACCCTGTTATTCCAAACATGGATCTACCCAAGCCAAAGTTCCTAACTGCCAAAACACACAGTGTTTTTGTGAGACAGCCAAATGCCCCTCCAGATTAGCTAAGCACATCTTTTATTTGCAATGTGGTTTCTCTTTGTTGGATTTTCTTCCCTTTTTTTTTTTTTTAAGCACTTTTTTCCCCAGTGAAGACAATTTCATTCCAAAGGGAGGAAATGATCATCTCACACTTCTACTAACACCCCTCTCAAGAACACACAGCATAGAAAATCTCTCTACAATGCTGTAACTACTTATTTAATATTATAACCATCTCAATGTTCTCACTGACAACCCAGAGTGCTGCTCTGCTTGGTGTGATAAAATAGTATAAAAAATAAATTTAAAAGTAAGAGATGACAGAAAGAGAGGCAGAGGGAACCTGGTCAGATATTACTGGCTAGTTTAACAGGTATTTAAGAGTAATAACCAGCAACCTCACCATTTCCAAGCTTTTTGCGTATCACAAAAAAAGGAGTTTTAAAGAAAGGGTCATCAAAAGGCCATGGAGACTACCTTGAAAATGCTCTCGAGAAGTAAGCATATTATTGTACTAAGAAAGAACAAGAATTAGCTTGGAATTTTAATGCACGGATGAAAGAGGCTGGAGAGATGCTTCTGCGATGACTGAGAGTTTATAATGGTCTAGAAAAGTCAAGACCATGCTCTGTGCAAGGAGGGAAAAGAAAGTCAGAAGAGATGCTTGTGGCTTTCTTTTATTCTCTTTGCAACAGGACACAATACTGATTTTCATTGAAACTGAATGGGTATGAAAGTGTAGGACTAGCATGAAGAAAGCAAAGAAAAGGATGCTGGACTAATCAGCAAGCTTGTTTAACAGATGAAAAGCTGAATGGAAGCAATGAATTTAAGAAACTACATAAAGAAATAAGATTTAATAATCAATAATACTGACAATGTTGTTTCTGAAGCTAGAGAAAGAACAAAGTAATAAGTGACACACATTATGGACATGGTTGTTTTCCAGAGTGACAAGGAAGCAGCAGTAGGGGAGTCTGCAGGAGGTCTGTTTTGGCCATGTTGAGCTGTTGGTATCTAGATGAATAGCCACAAGAAACTCTCTTTATTCCAGACCTTTATTCTTCAGTCAGAACTAAAGAAATCCATTTGCAAGCCATCATGACACAGATAAATTTGACTTGCATTTACATACGAGATTATCTGATGTAAATAAAAGGTCCATGGTTCAGCCACAAAGAACCATAGAAAGAAGGAGTGGATAGAGGCACTGAAAGAGTTATTAAGAAGGCAGAAGGGAAAAAAATAAGCAAAACAGGTTTATGAAACCAAGAGAGACAAAATCTCAGGAAGAAAAATCGACAACAGTATATAAGATAGCTTACAGGTCAAAGAAAATCAGTATAGAGCACTAGTGTCATTGTTTGACCAGAAAGCCATCTACAAATACTCCGTCTTGAGTAGCTTCAGCAGCATGGGGGGAGCAGGAGATGCATTGATTGGTAAGTGCCCAGTGCCACACCAGAACTTTGGCAGAGACCATAAACAACTCATACAGTCATGTTAGTCCAACTGCCAGTGGGAATTCTCATCAGAGAGGCTTCACTTGTAATATCCCTAAGACCCAACAGACAATTCTGTGAAACAGTTTAATTGCAATCAATCAGGCTACTGAGGCTTGCTCTTTTTAGAAATAGAAACTTTTCCATCAGAATGTTTTCAGCCATCTTACTAGCCTGTGCAAGCCTTTCCTGCAATCCTTGAAATTTATAAAATCCTTATATTCACAAAGGATATCTGCTGGGATAGTGATGAGAAGCTAAATACGAAGGCATGCAGCCAAGTCCTGCTCCTCTATGTTTCTACACGAAATGTGTATGGGAAAGGGGTGGTATGGCCCTATCCATACATGGATAAAATTTTCACCTGCCTTTCCATGAGGGAAGCCAGAATGCTGCCATTTTTTACTGAAAATTATTTAATTAATTGAATGTTGACACATTTCACAATGAATTCTGGCACGGTCTTCTCACAATTAGAACACACACCTCCCAATTTCAGGTGCAAGTATCATCTCCTACATTCAACAAAAGGACATTTCTATACAGAACAAACCCTATCATACACCTCTACAGGCAGAAAAAAAAATAATTCAAGTTAACTGACTTAGCATTAGGACCCTTCAAAAGAAAGCCATCTTTCCCATTTACTTCTACTTCTTTCCAACACACACACAGAAAAAGAACTGCCCACCAAAGGAAAGAATTATTTTCTGACATAGCTGCAAAAGTTTAAATGTGAACTTCAACATCTACATAAGCCTTAAGGACTAATTCCTCCCTCCCAACCCTCCCATTCTTAAAGGATCCACAAGCAATGGGAGCTAGAATTTTCTGGACAGGTCCAGATTTTCACATTTTTATGAGGAAACCATCTTCCTCCCAAGTTTGAGTTAAAAATCTTCATTTAATCCTTTTGGCTTGTTACAACCCTATGGCCAGACTTTACCCCTCTCAGCAGATTAACTGTCATGATGAGCCCCATGCTTCAGAGGCTATTTCAAAAACACTAAGAAAGCTCTCAAAGGTATCTGGTCACATTCTTTAGGTCTCTGTAGAAATGCAGCTAGTAGGCCATGTAGTTTAAACACTTAGACAGTTTTTCTTAAACAATGACATAAGGATGCCCTGGAATGCTTTAAATGAACAAGGAATGCACAGTGAGGCTTAAAAACTGAAGGTGGATTAATAGTAATCCATTTTTTGTGAGGAAAACAGGTTAGATCTGGTGATACAGGTTATTTTACATTAGAGACCTCAATCTGCAACAATTAAACAGTTATATTGACTGGTATCATATATAAAGCAACTGATCAAAGAACTTAAGTTTTGTACTGGTAGAATTTCTTTTATTTTGGCATTTGATTGGATTCTGAATAGCAAAAAGGAAAAAAACCTCAATTTTTTATTAAATGAAAAATCCTAATAAATTTCAAGGCAGAACTGTTGAGTCATTTTGGATTTGCCCGAGATGCCACAAAGCCTCAGGAACATGCAGTTATGGCCCTCGTGGGGCACACTGTAAGTCTGTCCAAATTGTCCCCAGCATTATGAAGCACCATCTCTTCCCATTAGTTGCAAACAATAATGAAAGTCTTTGTGAACAGTTTGCTGTAAATAGTTAAAAAAAATCATACCCTTAATAAGTAACAAGACAAAAAAATGCAATATTATTTGATGTCAGAAAACAAAGATAAACAAGATTACATATATCTGCAGGAGTTCTAAGTCAGCAAACCAAAACAGAAACAAAATCTCAAAGACATCTCCACAGAACATGAAATTTATCAATAAAAGGCTCTGAATTTTGAAATTATTTTGTATTTACCAAAAGATCTTTTTCTCCAAAATCTTCACTCCCAGAAAAGGTCTAAATCCATAATGATATATAGATATCTAGGATCTATGCAGAATAATAACATGCACTTTCTCATTTTAAGGACATTCTATGTCATTAAGAATGGGAAAGCAAGGAACCAGAGCAGAAAAAAATAAGCCTTTTCACAATCTTTAGGCACCAAAGTAGCTTAAAATCCAAGCTCAAATATTTTTAGTACAGAGTTTAGCCGGCCTTGGCCAGATGAACTTGAACAACATAGTTCTGAATTTTATTGTTAAAACTTAGAGCAAAAAGAAATGCTCTTAAAAAAACACAGTGATAAGAGGCAGGTGGCTATGCAAGACAGGAGAATGGATATGGCAGTGAATACGCCTGGTAGATGAGCCACAAGACCACTCTGTGGAGTGAAGCAAGAACCGTAGCCCTGTTTTATTTTACTGTGGTATTACTTTCATACAACAAATGCATAAAATGTATATTCATACAACAGCACCTCAGATAGAACCTCTTCTGTTTGCTTGTGTCTTTTCACCAGACCCATTATTTCAAGTCAAACTCTCTCCAACATCCTCTTGTATATCTTGGCTGTCACTATCCCAGCAAGCTTTTTTTCAGATTTAAGTTGTTTTTTCCTGAAAATATAAGTTCCTATCCAGCATTGCTATAAAGCAGCATGTCCAAAGTGCACTCTGAGTGTAAACTGGTAAATCTACAGGCTAAAAAAGTCAACTGAATACATGCTGAGAAACACAAAAATTCTCCATTCCCTCAAAAATCTAACTAGCACAGGAACTCCAAAGCCAAATAACAGAACTAGAAATGCCAGTATTAGCTCTTCATTGTTCATCAGTTTCATTAGTAACATGGGAAACCAACAGAATTTGTAAGAAAAAAGTAAGTTGTTGGAAAAAGAGAGAAAGCAGAAAGAGGGAAGAAGAGAGCTGGTGGGTGGCAAGGGGTGGTCTGCAAAGAGAGGGGCAGAACAGCAAAGGATCTCAACCTTGCCCCTCTTCAAGGCTTGCTGGATCTACAAATCAATAGCTAGAACAAAAAAAACAATCGCCAGCACCACAAAAATTCAAAGACATCACCACCTAGTCTGTTACCCTTTCACAAAAACAGCAGTGTTTCACCTTGCAAGAAGCTTTACCAGAATCTCAGGTGTAAGTCACATCCTGAAACCCTCTCACTCATACAATTCATACATTAATGTCAATGAAACTTTCTAGTGGTAAAACCTTGTTCTTCAAGAGGAATTATAATATAAAAGAACAGCCACAAATACCTCAATGTTCTGAAGCAGAAAGGATTATGAAGTTCTACTGGCCTTGGAGGAAAGAAAACTTTTAAGCAGAATTCTGCTTGTAGAGATTTGGACCTCACACCAATAAAATGTAATTTCAAATCAGTGGAAATACATTCAGATCATATGAAACTGGTACAGCATCTACAGAATAGAAGAGGCTACTTACCAATTAAGACTCTATTCAAGCAGTAGCCAAAGACTGAAACATGGCCCTGAATGTTTAGCATTACTCAGCCCTAGAAGGATGTGCCAGCTCACAGATCACACATGGAGCTGCTATCAGCTATTTAAATGGGCTGCATCAATACACAGATGATGATGGGTTTTCATTGTCACGCAGACCAAATATTGCTTACAAGTTTCAAAGAAATCTTTTCCCGTTATTTTGTGAAGAGCTGAAAGTATAAGTTAAAGGTAAGAACAGTTGCAAAAGTAATTCCATTGCATTTTCTATTAAAAAACCCCAAAAACAAAAGAGAGAGAGAGAGAGAGAGAGAGAGAGATAAAACCTTCTTATCTATCAGATGCAGCTGAAAAAAATATATGAGTGCTGCCTCCCAGAGTCCAGCTGCCTGGAAACAATTTTTTCTATTTTGCTGTGGTACACTGATTTAGCAGCCAGAAAAATCCCCAAGGGCAGTGAAACAATAACTAGATTCCCTGTTCCTGCCAACCTCTGTGCTGAGGGGGGTCACGCCAGACCACCCCAGCTCGAGCCACACACAGACCTAGGCCTCTGTGCTGCCTAAACAGCACAGACAGGTATCTGCTTCAAAATGGAGCTGAATTCATCTCTCTCTCTCTCATCTGCACATGAATCCCTCACTGCACAGCCTCATAATGGAAAACACAGTTAATAGACCCTCTCTCTCCACAGGTCCCAAGAATGCTGCACAGAGACTGCCGCCCACTGCTCCTCCACTTGGAGCAGCCAGGAGGGCTATAAGGGCCTCTCCAGCACTCTGAGGAGATGGCTGGGGCAAGAGAGGCACAGGAGTGAGATGCAGAGGGGCACTGAGAGGGTGGGCAGCTTCCACTTGCTGCCATCGCTGCCAACAGAGGCAACACCACTGTTCCCGTGCACGCCGCTGCAAACAACACCGAGCAGCACAGCATTTCTTGATCTACGCACTGAAATACCATGCGCTGTCATCATAGACTAAAGCAAAAAGCAGATGTTAAAGGAGTTCCTATTGAAGAAGTATAGAGCGTATTGTATTTTGAGCACTAACCAGAGATCACTACTTAGCAAGTTTGCAGCACACTTCCATCGCAAAGTAACTCAAAGAGACGTTTCTTTAAAAAAAAAAAAAAAAAGCCAAACACAAAGCGTATGACCCTATTCTTTTTAATGCAAAAAGAAACAAAACATTGCCTCTTTCCATCGCTAGCGAAGATGGGACACAGCCCCCAAATACCGAAAGCCCAGGTCGGTTCTTCCCGCTCTCCGCCGCCGCCAGGGGGCGCTGCAGCACCGCGCTGAACCCGCCGCGGCAGCGCACGGGATGGGACAGGACTGGACGGGATGGCGCGGCGACAATGCAATGCTACCGGGATCAGCCTGGGCAAACTGAGCTAGAACGACCACGGTACGTGCCGCTGAGCGCTCAGTAAAATAACAGAAAGAGCCTAATAACGTATGCACTAAAAATAGCCGGATAGTATTTGGCCTCCTACGTAACAATGTTAGCTATGTTGATATAATTCCGTTTCGTTTCCATGCGAAATTAGACTTAATATAATTTTACTAGATTATAACATACATTTCATTCTGCTGCGGTACTCTGCATAATGCCAGTAGGCATTACCAATAGCTTAATTAATACCAAGCGCTTAATTCATACCAATAATTCATACCAATAATTCATACCAATAATTCATACCAATAACTTAATTAATATCAACAACTTTGGTAGAAGAGGAACGAAACAGTAAAAAATATCAAAGGTGCTACCACTCAGCTGAGAATAATTGTACACAGAAGTGGAGAAATGAAGCAGACAACAGGGATGTCTTCGGGGCTTGGTGTGACCTCAGGGTTACAACAGATAAAGGTGACCTACATCTTTTGGACTTCCTTGATAGTGACGCTCCTCCAAAACTGTCCTCAGAAAGCTGAAGCCTGATACACAGGCTAAAGATGGATGGCTCTGGAAGACTTCAGACGAAATTCAGAGGCACAGCAGAGTACTCTTGCAAAGTCATACGGATGAGAAAATACTCAGAAAGGCATTGGATGGCTAAGGCTCACATCCCTGCATGACACAGTACATGGTGTCACAATTCCAAGCAACAGGGCCAGCAGAGCGTCAAATTATTCCAGTGTAAAAAGCTCAGTGAGAAATACAACCTACTTTAAAAATCAACACAAGTTTCCCCAGCTGGTTCTCAGGGAAGGGACTGATCCTAAAAACAAAAATTAATAGTAGCTGATCAGCAGCAACATTTGTTTAGGTACCAGACACTATGAAGCACATGGTGCTGATTAAACCCACTTCCAAATGAAGAGTCATGAGCAAGAAATCAAGCAGGCAAATGACTGCTACAGATTTGTGAAAACTTGAGAAGTGTAGGTGTACACAACACACACATCCAGCACAAGCTGAACAAAAAATTGACCTGCACAGTGCTGAAAGACATATGCAAGCTCAGTACTCCCTTTACCTGATAGGATTTTGTGAAACGACACAGCAAGAGGTCAGGCAGCTGAACAAAAACAATCTCTGGAAATGACAGAACATTTGAAAAACTGATCATAGCACTGGATGACAATCTGGCCCACTTGCAGCTAAGAATACAAGAAAGAAGGAAGAGCTGATTTTAGTGGCAAGGTCTTTGAATAGCTTCTCAAAAAACTGCACAAGCTTCTGAACTAAATTCTTTAACCAAAACACTAATTATATTGGAAAAAGGAGCAAACTAATTTAAGGGATGGACTGCTGCCTTAAAAGACAGAGGGACAGTGCAGCTGAGGCTTTACCCTAAACTAATGATGGCCAAATACAGCGAGATCAACAGAAAAAGTCTTTCACTCATTTTACCAAGCTTAAAATCAGTCCATTTCACAAAGGATCACAAGACAGAGTATTCCTTGTCCTGAATAGTAAGAGGCTCCTACCTATGAAAAAGTGAAGTCAATAATCTTACAATAAACTCTGTAAATCCATGTTTTTAAAACAAAAGAAATTCCTGAGAGAGAACAGGTTATCTCAGTCTGGAGACTGAACGGACACAACTGCCAGCCCAATGGCCAAAAGCTTCAAAGTAAATACACATATAAATCAGAATGACAACCTGCTGTTATACAGCTAATTTTGCCCAGGCACAGAAAACAGTGTCTGAAGAGCAACACTGCTTATAACCACAGGTCTGCAAATGATTTATACTTACATAAACCATTGTGGTCATATGACCCTTGTCAGAAGACAAGCACCCATACAGCTGCTCACTCATTTCCTCCCACTCAGCGGCACACAGGAGAGAAAAGGAAGAACAAAGCAAGAAAACTTGTATATCAAATAAAGACAGCCTAACAAGTGAAGGAAAGAGGGGACGCAATACCTCCAAACCAGCAAGTGACTCAAAGGAAAACACTCACTACCTCCCACAAACAGAACGGTGCCCAGACACTCTTCAAGCAATAACCACCATGAAAGACACTCACACCCACCCTCTCCCTCCTTCTTCTACTTCCAGTTTTTATTGATGAGTAAGTAGTCCCAGTTGGATCCCCTCCCCACCTCTTTCCCACCTACTTTCCTACTCAGTCTGAGGGGCAATGGAGAAAGAAAGGCTTTTGTGCTGTGCAAGCACTGTTCAGCACTAGCCAGTTAGTGCATTATCGACGCTGTTTTAGCCATGTATCCAAACCAAGACTACCATACAATACTGTGAAGAAAATTAACGGCATCCCAGTTGAACACAGTACAAGTATTTTGCAACACAATTGACTATCATGACAGGAGACAGGAAAAAGGGAGCAATCTGGATAACACGGACAGCTTCATGTCCTTGCAAGGTCTTAAGATGAGAATGTTGCAGTCTGACTGAAGCCACCACAGATGGAGCCGATGCTAACTCAAAAGACACTACAGAGAAATAAACTATTAGATCAGATATAACTTAACTCATTAACATTCTCAGCTTTGTCTTTTGTAGACAAACCATGGATTGCCTCTCAAATGAGATGTTTCTAGTGATTATCTGGAGTCAGCTGGTAAGATGACATCACTAGCTATAGTTAGGAAAGAAAAGTGAGAAACAGCTCATCAATAAGGCAGCAAAGAACTTGAAACCAAAATCAAGGCTGCCTGAGTTCTCTGAAAACATCTTACAGATGGAAGGTGATCACTGCTTGCAAGGCTGTGCCTTTCAGGCTAGCAGGAAGTGACTGGACAGCAAAATAGTGGTTGAGTAGCAAAATTAAAAACATTGTACAGTGAAGCATAAGACAGAATAAGAATATACTGTGCCTGCTGCACACAGTCATTCTACTACACCAGCAGAGGAAGAAAGGAATAATATGCTTTTATATTAATTTAGATTAATACTCACATTTTTGCAGGGTAGCTGAAAGCTACTGTTCAGAAATTTAATATCAGGTAATGAGTAACTTAATGAATTTATTATCGGTCAAGCTGAACTGAAAGCACAGCTTAAGTTCATTAATGGCTTAATCATCTAATGATTTTAAGGCATCCAGAGGTATTTAAGGCCTAGGTATCCTTCCTGTCCAAAGTCTGTGCTGCCATAGCAAATATACAGTCTCAGTAGTTTCCTCTCTGTTTCACTTGTTGCCGTGTTCCAATTGTTTACACAACTGAAAAACATGGCCTTGATGAGACTGAGAGTGACCTTCCAGGAAAACAAAAATCACTTTTGAAAAACTAAGGACTGAGGAACATAGAGAGAGAATACCACACCTTGCAGAATTACATCTTAATCTCTCCCTTTCTTCCTTTGGGAAATGTCTCTTCAGGTGATGAAACCAATACACACACACCCATTAAAGAAGCCTGGATGCTATTTGCTTACCTGCAAAACATTAATAACAAGTTTTCCCAGGTGATGCACAAAACTCTGCAGAGCAATGGCCAACTCATCTCTGAAGTTTTACAATTAAATCACAGCACTGCTGCTCTCCACTATTGACTCACATACCTAGTGCATTCCTCAACAGGCTGTTTAATACTACTGTGAAGATTTACTGTATCTCAAATTGCAGGGAAAGGAAAATCACATCTGAACACAAAGAAGAATGACTTGCAAAATATTACACAGCATATATGTATCAGCCATGTTGAGCGTTTATTTCTGCCAGATCAAAAATTTTTGACTAAAGCCAGGAAAATTAAACAATTTTCACCTGTGTATAAAATAGGGGTCACAAAGAATCTGCAAACCAGAAAATTCATCAGGAATAGAAAACAGATAAAAGTATTGGATGATTCTGCCCTGACAACATGCCAAAAATATGACTACTAAATATAACAACATATTAAACAGCAAGAGCAGAATCCAGCAGTGCTCTCCACACTACATTTGTTGAGCATTGTGATCTTTTCAGCCTCCTCTGGATAAGCTTCAGTAGGAACAGACACAAATAACTCACACAAGGAGTTTGGGAATCCGCAAGTCAGACATCTGAGTAGTAAGAACATGACTGGAAACACCTCCACATTGCAGCTGGTTGCCGCACACACAAGACACAGCACAGAAAAGCCTGTCTCAAAAAGCATTGCTGTGTCTTCAGACACATATCTCTTCTTGAATAAAGAATCTGAAAGATCCACTGCTCAGATTTAATTGTTAAATCAATTAAAATCCTTTGTAGGAAATAAAACCCACTTCCTACCTTGGTATGTCTTTTCGGGGGGNAACATTTCTGTAGCCAAAAAAATAAGCCTTCCTGTATATATAAATTTCCTTAAGGTAGTACAGGTTTTGAATCTGCTATAAATAATTTAACCACTAATTGGAGACAAGGCCACAGCGTGTCAACATAGTTTACAGGAACTATTAAAAACCACGAATCAGCCTAAGTCTGCGTTGCAAATTTCTTTCAACACATCTAAATATTTTATTTTTTCATTTGTTTACTCTTTAAAATTAAATAAATTACGTTTGGATTATATTCTGAACTCTTACTATCCGAAGGGAGTTGTTACCATTAATTTTACATTCTGTGTGTTTCTCTGAAAATAAGGTAGTTCATTATAACTGTCCTTTCTGAGAGACTGGTTTTCATGAAATATTTGGATATACTCCCCTTGAAAATCTCTTCTGACCACTTTTCAGTAGGCTGTTTTCAAAATTTCATTGAGTTCTTTGAACACGCAAGAACCTCCAGCTAATTCAGTCCCAATTCAAGAAGAAAAGTGAATATATTTGTACGGAAAAAACCAAACCAGACCCTCCCCAATTCAAGGACCAGAGCTTCTTCCTGAAGAGTTTATTTTTGGCTACATGATGGGTATCTCTTAATTTGGTTGCTTCAAGAGTGTACTTTTGTAAATATGCAAGCCTCCTGACTATCCTTGTCTTGCACTGGATCCCAAGGAGCAGGGAACAAGCCTCTTCAAGACAGATAAATACTTATTAATATTTTTAAAAAAAGGTGTCATCAAGTTATAAAGAAATCTCATATCTCTTCTAATGCTTGGAATCCTGAGATGATACAGCACTAGATAGACATCTGGTCAGGGCATGGCCCAATGCACTCATCTTTGCTGTGGAGAGGTTCACCAATTCTACATTCACTTGCACAAGGTTGTTCTTAAAGTACAGATTTATCTATCACTGAAAGCAATCAAGTCTGGAATATGGACTCAACTTTGAAGAGCATCTCGGTGGGAGACCCTATTACTCTTTTCTCATAAATAAACCAACAGTTCCTGGAAACAGGAACATATAATATTTGCACATGGATTAAATACGCAAGTCAAGTAGCCAGCACTCACCTGTATTCTTGCCAGGGAGTCATACATCTGGATTTGTTATCATACAGATTACTAACTCCTTCTACAACAGTCTTCTGGACCAGTCACCATAATCCTACTTCAGTCTGTTTCACAGAGTGAAACCTGGATTAAACCCATACATGCATGGCAGCAGTGCAACTAATACTCAAAAACTTCTATTAGGTGTTCCATCAGTGGACCTGGAAAAGAGCTAGTCCTGTTTAAACCTCCCAAATACACATAGCACAGACACTCAGCCTTAGCACCAACTATGTTTGCTTTAAAGATCTGCTTATATTGCCCTGTACTATTTGTTATTGTAGACATGACATGTGCAAGCATCAAGATGCCAGGGCCAGGTGGAAACTGAGGGCACTGTGCCTCATCTTACAGACGCTTGCAATGAAGACAAGCCCAAAATGAAAATATAGTGGGCAAGACATTAATCTAGGAGTTAGAGGACTAATTTAAATCTAAAATCAACAAACCTAGCAAGACAAATTGCCATTCCCTCCCTTTATTTCACCTCCTTGGCCTTCATGGCAAGGCCTGCCTCTCATTGCATTTGTAAAGCACACTGCACAAAAGGCCCTAATCTCAGTACAGAACAACAATCCACCTGTTATACAGCATGCTGCTAAAAATATAAAGGTGACCTTCAACTTTCTCTATATGCTTTCATATATTATTTCATTTCTGTAGGATTAGGATAAATCAATACTGTGCTCATAAATTAAGATTGTGTCACACAGTGAGCCTGGAACCTGGCCAACTTTGTCCCTACGATCTGTGAAGCCAGTCCAAATCTCTGAATGCATTTGAAAGGTAACCTCGTAGCCGAGTCTCTCCATCGTCACCGCCACCACAGCTGTAGAATTGACGATAGATGTCTACATCTTCAAATTTTGTGTGAATTCAACACATGTTGACTACTCAGTTTGAACCAAAACAACTTTTGGAGTTGGATAAAAACCACAAAACAACTTCACCAGAATAAGCAGATGCTCTACTTCGCATTTTCCAACCATTGATTACATACTAAATATTATATAATATGGCTATTACAGTATTACAGTCTCCTGAGCCAAGAGTCTTTTCTTACTGTGGAGATAAAGTGAATAATCTGAAACTGTTCAGATTCTCTTCTTATCTAAAATAAAGACATTGTTTCCATACTTTTCTACATATATTTGTAACATTATCCTTTGGACATCTACCACAACAGATTCTCAAACTCTGTATTATGCACAAATATATTTAACGTGCATAAAAAAAAAAAAGCATAATTGTTTCCTTAAAAAGGGGGAAAGAACAAGGAAACCTGTATCCTGAAGTAGTCTGATGGCATTACTAAATGAGATAAGAACGGTTGTTTTTGTTTTAACCTGCATAAGTGCCTGCACAGAGGTGTAAAACACATCACTACCCTTCAATGAAAAAAAACTTGAAACAACAATGGAACAGCAACAAAAGCGAAAAACCAACCTTTCTATAATAGAAGATTGACAAGAATGAACACAAAATAGGTGTTAGACATACTTTGTAAGCAAAGCATACTTGTTGCAGTCTGTCACCCAAGACAGTCAATCATTCTATGAATTACTGTATTTATAATTTTTCCCTAGTCTCTACCTTATCTTAGACAAAAACTACAATTGATGATTGATAACAACACATTTTACCCACCAAGTTGCCTTTTCAGCATCCATCTTACTGAAGAATGTTTACCCAATGACTCCAGTTTTCTGAAAAACTGAAACAATAGAATTATCTGTCTGAAGAATAGGAGTGCAGCCATCACAAAGGAACACTGCCTGATTCATACGGTCCCTCACCTACTGTACAACTGCCTATTCCGCAGCACTCCAAGCCTATAGGCATAATATTGGGACCCCAGATGGCAAGCAGTGCAGAAGGTAAACACGTTATAAATTACCTGACTAGTTCAAGGTATGTGTTAGAAAGAGGTGGTAGGATGGCAGGACAGTTAATCTTGCTATCTATCTATTTTATTTTTAAAATCACAAACTGGTGCTTTAGCATGCAGACTCACAGAAGTGTAAAAGGACTTAGAACTATATGCCGCACTTGCACATTTTTTTTATTTTTTTTTATGGAAACAAAGATCATTTTCTTACAAAAGATCATGTAATTATGTGAGGTCACTGGTTTACAACCTTATGTAAAACACAGCTTTCTGTTATTATGGAGTCCTTCCTTTTAATAGAGGGGAGAAAGGTATATTGCGAGTATAGCATTACTCATTCATGTTTAAACAGAAAGAAAAAACACAACCAAAAAAACCAACGACAAACAAACCCAAAAGTAAAAAACACATCACTCCCAAAGCCCCAAGCCCTGAAGTAGTCATATACAACACATTTCTGAAGAAAAGGACTCTATTTAAAACTATGCCAAACTAAAGAGCAAGGCAGTATCTGTGCCTTATAATTAAAAATGAAGCACAGCCTAAAGACCTCTACAAAAGGGCTTGGTAATAATCAGCACTACATAAGCCATCAGCTTTCTTCACACAGAGTTTAAAATTTTGAATTTTAAGGCCTTTATCACAATTTCATTGGAATTAACAGTTTTCCATGGTTTTGGATTATAGAAATAAGCAGGCACAAGCAGACAAGGTTACAGAAAAACACATTAACAGGAAGAGTGAGTTTATTTTCTAAGAAACAATTTGCACACCTGCTTTGTTTCAAAATCCTAATACAATTATACTGCAGGCTACATTTACATACAGGAGGCAGCAGTTTCTTTGAACTGAAGTTCTTTAGCTTATTTCAAGATAAAACAGTAAAACCAAGCATAAAAAAGAATAATAAATATATTAATAACCCACAGGGAGTTGGTAATTTTGTAAGCAAAGAACAAAATTGCACCATTTTTATATGAACTGTAACGAAAAAGACTAGATACATCAGTCATAACTCTGACCAGCAAAAATAAAATACTAAGTTCTAAATATTTCCTTACCAGAAACCACTAGTTTAAGTCTTCAACCTGACGATTAAAATGTAATTTCATGTACCCTTCAGCATTACACTTACCTATAGCTACTGCAGTCCAGAGGCGTATGTGACTCTTAACCTTCTGTTCAGTCTTGGTTTTTCGTGATTTACTTAGAAGAGGGACATATTTCATGGGCATGCTTCCAACGATCCAATTATGAAACGTCTACCGTTGTAAGAGTTGACAGAACATATCTACATTATCTTATTACACCATTTCTCCTATTTTCCATTTCCCAGCAAAGCAACCTTTACATTCTCAGAAAATACACCTATTACATCTATTTTTGTTAAGCAATCTTTTATCAGTGCAACAGTTAATTGCTAATAGATCTCTGTGTCACATTGTTTGCAGGTTACAACTTAAAGAAAAAATATATTTTATAAAGTTACAGAGAAATGTAAAAAATATGTTAATAACTATCTCTCAAAGGCCACCTGTTGGTTTAAATAATTACTCCAGTGACTTGAGAAAAATGAAATGAGCTGGTAATTTGTTTTCATTTTATAGATTCATTCAAAAATAAACAGGTTTGCTACTTCATCTTTCACAATATCCTGTAAAATCCTCATAGGAAATCTGATTAAATATGGGCTGGATAAGCAGACAGTGAGGTGGATTGAAAACTGGCTGAAGTGCCAGGTCCAGAGAGTAGTGATGTGGATGATGGGACAGAGAATATCTTCAGCAAGTCTGTAGATGATACAGAACTGGGAGGAGTGGCTGATATGCCCAAGGGCTGTGCTGTCATCCAGATGGACCTTGACAGCCTGGAGGAATGGGTCGATTGGAATCTGATCATGTTCAACAAAAGGAAATTCAAATGACTGCACCTGTAGAAGAACAAATACACCCCCCACCCCACCCCCCAATGTATCAGCACATCCTGGGGGCACTCGGCTGGAAAGCAGCTTTGCAGAAGAGGCCCTGGGGATCCTGGTAGACACCAAGGGGTATATGCCCAGGTGGCAAACAAGACCAATGGTATCCTGGTCTCCATCAGAAAGAGCACTGCCAGCAGGTCAAGAGATGTGATCCTGCCCCTCTACTCAGCCCTGGTGAGGCGACAGCTACACTACTGTGTGCAGTTCTGGGCTCCCTAGTACAACAGAGGCACTGAGATACTGGAGAGAGTTAAGGGAAGAAGACACTTAAGGGAGTTCATCAGTATGTGCAAATATTCGAAGAGAAAAAGATGTAAAGACAATGGAGACAGATTCTTATCAGTGGTGTCCAGTGACAAGACAAGAGTCAATGAGCACAAACTGAAATGCAGGAGATACTGTCTGAACATCAGGAAATGCTTTTTCGATGTGCCCAGGTGAGTTGAGTCAGGGCAGCCAGAGAGGTTATGGACTCTCCATCCTTGGAGATAATCCAAAGCTGTCTGGACATTGTCCTGAACAGCCTGTTCTAGGTGTTCCTGCATAGGGTTTGGAAAAGACTGCCTCCAGAGGTCCCTTCCAAACTCAGCCACTCTGTAAAGGCAAAGCAGTGAGTTTACTTGAAGGAGGTTTTTTTCCCCAAAACTGCCTTGAGCGTCTTTCTACCCTGATCTGTTTCCTAGCTTTTCTTTACGATTTTCTTCTTCAGGTGTGAAAGATAGCTAGAAAAAAATCTAGTATATTTCATACTGTAGATTCTGAGAGGAAATACTCATGTACATTGCTTATGTTCAGTATTTTCCTAATTTGGTATTAAAATAGAGGACACCTCAGAGGTTAGTGGGTTTTGGGGTTTTTGTTTGGGTTTTCTTCTTGTTGTTTTGTTTGTTTGCTTGTTTGTTTTCTCAAGCATAATAAGAATTAAAATGCTTCTGAATTTTTTTGTTTGTGGAGAAATCCACTTGTTTTAAAAATGGGCTGGCTTCATTACCATTTTTTCATTTTTAAATCATCTTTTCCATCTAGTATTATGAAGACCATATACCATAGAAACAATTTTTAGAACATCTATTATGTATACATATCTACATTTCTTGACATAATTTTTTTATTCCAGTGTCTCCAGTTACATCTTGCACTGTTTATGCAAATGTCTGAGGATAAGCTCTCCTAGTTGGGCGAAGCTATGGAGATAGAGAGTACACAAATAGTAATAAATGCTATAAAAGTTATCAGAATGTGTGTGTCTTGTGTGCCTATGTTTCAATAAGTGCACTGCTTAAAAGGAGACAGATAAGAAGCACTTTACATAGGAAATGAAGTGACTGGTAAGTAATATTATGAATTTGGACTAGTAATACAAGTTTAATAAAAAAAGTCCTATAACATACGTCTTAAAATTTCACCCTTCCTGAAAGGAAACAATAGCTAAATCAGTATGCTAGAAGACTGAAGATAAGAAATCTGAAGTTGCAGAAAGTCATATCACGGCTCTCTGAAGCAGATGTTATTATGAATTGTTGGTATTAATATTGCTGTTCAAAACCAGGACCTAGACTGGCCCTGAGCTCAAATTCACGCTGAAATAAAAAAAAAGCCAGTGTTTAGACAAACCAGCCTAAGAAGGAGCCCTAGCAAAATGCTGAAATATAATATGCCAGCATTTAAGCTTTCACCTCTCAAGAACACAATGATATGCTTCAGTTTGTTCTTGGCTCCATGTTCTGCAGGGCAGTGAGCACACATCTTGTAAATTCAAGAACTTCTAAACAAGTCAGAGCTCTACCTCAGAAGCCAGTAGGCAGGTCTACAGAAATAACCTAGTGTCATCATTTTGGGAAATATTTTCTCTGCAATGCTTTGGATTAGGGTAAGTAGAATTTTACTTCACGAAAGCTAACTGCATAAAGGTTAATGCTGATATTTACATGGAACAAACAGGTAATTGAAGTAATCTGTCCTCGACTATCACCGTGTATTGCAACAGCCTGCAGTGTTGGGCCACAGCCATCTAGGTTGCTACTCTGAAGACAGAGACTTACAAAGCATACTCTGTAAAAGACCATGACGAAGTCAAACACATTTCTAAAGATGCCACATTGCTTTGCATTTCAGTCTACCCGAGTGCTGCACACTAGATCAGTGATTATTGGGTCAGAACCTCTTTATGGGGGCTGTGTGTGTATGTGCAGGGGGCAGGGGTAGGTCAAACCTCACAGAGGTGGGGTAGCATCTTATCCCTCACAGCAGCCTCTGGAGCCCACACAAGGAAGCTGTGGAGCAGTTGCCAGTCACAAACAACCCAGGAAAACTACAACACCCCACAGTCCCTGAAGCCCCTGACCCAGGTTTGGATTGGCAGGAACAGTGAGGACACTACCCTTCACCCTGGCTGGAACCCTAGAGTGGCTGGTGGGTCAGAGACCCCACCTGGGAGATTTGGCTATAGAGACCAGAGCAGATAAAATCAGAGTCATAGGTGTGCCACATGTCACAACCCTGCCACCTAGACATGTGAGAGCTGGTCTTCACAAAGTTTCAGTGGTAGCTATCTCTCCCTCTTTTCTTGCTCCCTCTGCTTCTTTTCTTTCACTCCTTTTTTGATGCTTTGGGTGGCTAGGAGCTGGAGGGATTGACTTCAGTGTTGCGGATTGATTGAATATTGACTTGGGTGTTGTAGATTAATATGAGCTCAGTTGGTTTTGTGGTGAAACATTTTGTCTAGCTTGTGTAGTGCCCTTTCTGAACCTTTGCCAAGTTCCTTTATTTTCTCCCCTACATTAATAAAAAAAACCCCTTGGGAACAAGTCCATGGCTTATTCTCTTGACATTCGCTCAAGGTATTAAAGAACCCTATATATATGTTAAAGTAAAACTGCTAGCTGAGCCCATGACCCTGCAGCTCAAGGGCTGGAGTGTTACACTGAGTACATCAACCGTCAAAAGGGAGGTTTCTGATCAGCCCCACTCCTCTCCTCACATTCCTGCTCCTTTCCTTACATTAAATGCGGCTCACCTTGCAGCAACATGATTGCTAGATTAGTTCACCTATCTGAAAGAAAGTAAGCAGTTCCATTTGGGAAGAAAGCTAAGTACGTTTTCTGTAAAAATCAGCAAGTCAATCAGCTTAGCTTCTTGTCAAATAATCACTAGCAGCAACACAAGGAAGATGGCTGACCACATTTCAATACCAACCTGCAGATGAGACATGCATAGAATTACATCTAAAATTTCCAGTTTAGCGTCTATTCTGGCAAGCTGAAATGAAAAATGTTATATTATCATTTATCTAAAGTATTTATATGGTTCACAACTTGTCCACATGTGTATTTTATCATCTTCACTGGATGTATCTCCAGAACCCTTAGAAAAAGCTGAGTAATGCTATTAGTCCATTATACATGCAGAGAAAGAAGTTGCAGTGAGAGTATGATACCTTGCTCAAAGTAACAAGAAAAACACAAAACCTGTTTCCACTCCATCTTTAAAAGGATTAGTCCTGAGATCTTATTCCCAGTCTATGACCAAAACATTTCTTCGGTTAGGCCAACTTTAGGACGCTCAATCTAGAAACAGAATATAAACTCATAATAAAGTGAAAATTGAATAATATTTTCTCTGCTCAGCTCCATCTTTCAAAAACTAGCCCTTTTTCTGGAGCAAGGCAGACTTCAAGAAAGACAAGTGAAGTGAACTTTGCAACAGAAAAACTTCTGGCAGATGAAGAAACTTGGTCAACATCCTGATCAGAGTAGTGCTTCTACTCTTAGATACACTTTTACAAAAAAATTAGTCACAAATCCGGACTGAAATCTGTTAAGCAGAGCAACTGTCACTCCAAGTGTGGACAGTTTGCCTTGAGAGTAATCCTGGGAAGGTAATAGCCAGGTGCGCTTTAAGAGCAGGTGCAGGGGAGGAATTACACCTGCTTCTTTCTTAGAGTTGGAAATGGCAAATATTTCCCACAGTCAAAGCGAGGCCAAGCTCAGGAATCAGCCACTGAGAGGCCAACATTTTCACACATGAAGAGAGAAGGCAGCAAGTGAGGAAGATGATGTGGACATTACTAGGATTTACCAAGAGCAAATTCTATTCAACTGATCTGAGTGTCTTCTGTGTGATGTGACTTGGACTAGAGGAAAGCAATCATGTTGCACAGCCTGACATTAACAAGGCCTCTGACAGTCTCCCATATACTCCCTGGCAAGATGTGCACTGGATAACCGTGTAAGTCGGGTTGAAAACTACACAACCCATTGAGCTCTAAAAGGGTTGCAGTCAGCACACAGAGGCCAGCTGGTGGCCAGATACTACATCAGTATCTCAGGGTTTGCTACGAGGGTCAGTATTGAGCAACACAAGGCTACAATTCAGAGAGATGTCAGTGGTCTCAAGAACTGGTCTGACAGAAGCCCTGTGAAAGGCAAATATAAAGTCCTACACTGGGGAGAGGACCAATATTAATACCAGAGAATCAAATTCCTTTCAAATAAGTAACTAAAATAAGTCCACAGAAAAACAAATGGATGAAGTAACTGGCACTGATAAAGGGTTAGACAGTCATGCAAAAGATTATGTTATCTTGTCTAGAAATCCAGAGCAACAAAATATCACAAGTTTTCAGAAATGAATGTGAAAGAAAATAAACCAGTTCTATGTTTAAGATCCCAAAAGATATGACAAAATGAAAAGGCAAGTGTAAAATCAACACCTCCACCCCCTTAAATCTGAATACATGGGGGAAAAGCAGCTTGTTAAGAATGTTTAAGAACTTTCCACAGACAGTTTGAGCTTTAAGTAACACCTTCGCCTCTCCCTGAAATTAAGTTGACTAGGATGGATACATGGTCAGGAATTCAGGATTATTTCAAGTACCCACCAATCCAACGCTTTTTATCTACAACCAAAAATTAATTTTATCAACAATGCAAACAAAGTGAAAGTAGTTTAAGAATTGAAACTGTTGTTACTGCCATACTTGGCATTAATACTGTACTTGGAGGCAACTCCAGGATATAAGATACTTGTTCCCACTGTGCCTGATGCTCTTATCCATACTCTATATCTTCCTGTCCCACAACATAAAGGAGAGGAAAGAAGAAAATGAAAGCTTCCTGATTATCTGAAATATCCACATCAACATGTTTCCCATATCAAGCAAAAGTGTTCGTGAAACACAAGGGAAAGAAAGGAATTTCAACTCTCAGAACAACAATGTTGTCACTCAAATGACAAAGGGAGATTAGTCATAGCATGCAATGGGTTATTCACATGGAAGAAATTATGACTGAGGTGACTGCATTGCTCTCCCTACACACGGCAAGTAGTATAACAACCCTACAGATTATATGGTAGGCATGAACAAAGAAAAACTATTATTTCATTGCTGTAATCTTGGTTTAGAATCGACAGGAAGGTATTCTACTTTTAATGCAGTTTTTCTTTGAAAAGTGTTACGAAAACTGCTTGATTTTTATTAAGAAAAATGCAACAACTTACCTGACATAAAAACTACAAAAACTAGGAACTCACAATAAGTATGTTTAAACAAATCTGGTGACACCATTACATTTTACCTGTTTCCAGGTGACATCCATACATACAGACTTTGGAACAGGCTTCTTCGGGGCTGAAAGACAGCTCACCTCGGAAATATTTGTGCAAATGTACATTTGCAGAGGCTTATGTGAAACGTGTTTGCGCAGCCATCCAGAAATTACTTATGTGCCTTCTTTGCAGATAGTAAATATTAAAAATACAGAGCAAGGTGAAGACAGCATTATTCGTGTCCAGTCATACACAGTGAATTGCAAACAAATGAAGAATTTAAACTAACAGAAACTCCCAAAGAACTTGTCAGCTGCATTAGGACTTTGATAAAATTAACTCACAATTAGAATACCTCCAGACTTTGGAAAGCAAGAGTGACTCTTATTCAGACTTAATACTTCAAATTCCCCTTTTTGGTGGTTTCTGCATCTTCCATATTTGTCACTTAAAGGTATGTAACAGAAGGTAGTTAAGTCAATGACTCCACATGTCTCAGGAAGACACTAGAGTCCATGATACCAATATATGTTAAAAAAGAAAATCAATCTCTGCATCAACATTGATGTATGCTTTTAGAGCCCACTATTCTAAGGAGTCAGCCACAAAAGTTACTTTTGCTGTCCGTATCTTGCTACACCATTTGGCCAGTCTGTATGCGGAGATTCATGATGGAACTTCATTTCAGCCAGAGCCTTCAGATGAAAACAGTGAGTCTACAAAAACGAGCACACAAAAAAACCCAACAAAACCAAACAGCAACAAGAAAAATAACCAAATAACGCCCTCCCCCGCCCCTCCCCTTTTAATTTCTAATTGCTTGCACAAATGTACTAAGCTAATACAGAACCCAGAACTCAAAATCCTGCATGGAAAAATCTAAAAAAAAATATTTTTGGCCCTATCATCTTGCAGAGCACGTCTTCTCCCCTGATTTGGCCATCCAATCCTATATATTTCAAAGGCTGAGATGAACAATCGTGTTTTCATCTCCAGAATCCTAAAGAGCTTCTCTCTTTCTATCTACTACTACAAATGAATTTTCTCTTCCTTTCAGTTTCCAAGTCTTTTTTTTTTTTTTTAACATAAAGGAAGAAAACAACACAATGCACAGTAAACATGCAATAAGTTCAGCTAAAAAAAGCTCCCAGTTACAGTACCATACTCAACAGTTAGAAGAATATGCACATATAGACATGCAATTAAAGTTAATTAAGAAGAACTAGAATAAACTACTGTAAAAACAGTATAACTCAGAGAAGAGAGGCCACCACCAGCAGTTTTGTTGTTTTCAGATTACATCATCATGATGGCTCTAATTAGACATGCAATTATTATCTACAATGGTATTTTGGGAAGGTGTTCCCTCATGGTGGTAATCATCAAACACCCATCAGTAACCGGCTACCCATCAAGCTATTCTACTCCAGTCAGAAATTCTCTGCTAAGAACTTGAGCAAATTAGCCAAATATGCTATCAAAATTTAATAATGACCAGAAATAAACTGAGAACATCTGATGCCAAACAGAATCATAAAGTGAATAAACAAAGCAACAGGTATTCACAAAGGTTCTTACAAAATATTTTAATCTTCTAAATACCAGAGAAACATGCATTAAAAAAACCCAAAACAGAAGTAGCTCTTAGGGAGAGACTTTTATTAAAAAAAAAAAGAAATAATAGAAAGCAACAGCTCAAATACAATAACCAGATTAGTCCAAACAGGAAGGGATCTTATAGCCTTTCAAAAATACCACACTCCTCACCCCCCTTATTTAAGCCATGTATTAAAAAACCAAAACAGTACAAACACAACAAACAGTGGTAATCTGAGGGCTAAAATATGTAAAAATTTCAAATGCTTCACGTGTCTTAGGTACTGTGCCCTGCAAATCAGAAAGTATTACTATGCAGTGGTACTCCTAAAATAAAGGGGCATTTCTACACTTGCTGCAAATTTTTCATTAGATCAGAGAAAATCCTATTTACTACCTGCACAAACTAACTTGAAAAGATGCACTCTCAGTTGTCTGTTCCTGAACAACAAAAATAAAAGTGCAATCACTTGAAAAACAGATTTCAAAAGACTGAGAAACATTTTTTTGTCATTCCTTTCAAGACACAATGGTACAATGGCTTGTATTCCTCTACACTGACAAGATCAGAGTTCTCAATTAATTAAAAGGAGACAGACATTGAAAGAACACACTGTTGGCTGACACCACAAAGTCACACTGGTGGTGAAAACTTTTGTTGCTCTTCTTGTAATTGTTGCCTTTTATATTACTAGATCTACAGACCACACTAAGAAGGCTATAGTTGGCCAACTCCAAGTGTCACACAACTCAGATACTTCCACCTTCCTTGTAACTTCAATGTTTTCAGAATTGCATATTCAGGACTTAGGAGTTTAAATCACTTAAGAACTTCAGAAAGTGTTGCCTGGCCAGTACAAGAATTAAGTATAAACCTTGTAAGAGAAGTGTATTTTCACAAATCCTATATCCATTTCACTCACCATATTTTCCCCTCAGTGTTCCACACAAGATGCATCACAGAAAGTGGCATGCAATAGCAAAACAGCACTGTGGTTTGTCAGGGAAGTTCAAGAGGACAGGCCAGCAGGGTGGGGACAAGGAAATAAAGAAAAATAATTTAAAAATTAAGCATCATGAAAGAATCAATGAGATGAAATTAACAGGAAAAAAAGGGAAAACTAAAGGCCTTGGTTTAGGTAGGTAAACCCAACCTTAAAGAAATAAAGGCAGTTGTGCAATGCAATACATTTTAAAAAACTGGTATGAACAACAGTTATTTAAAGACAAAAAGAATGCCTGGAACAGCCCCAGCAGAGACACAGAACAGAGGAAAAAAAGTGCATAAAGTGAGGAAAAAGTATTTTTAAAAAATTGAAATTTCCAACAGACTCAGATTTCAACTGTCATATGGTTGCAGAAACAAATTGATTCAGGCTGATGTGCATTAAGACCATATACCACACAGCCAGAGAATACAGCCTGGCACATTCCAGATTTCCGCAGCAGGAGTTTGATGCAACTAACCATGACAAAAAGGCTCAGAGAGAACAATACTGAAGAAAAAGGGATAAAATAACACAGAAAGAGTTAGGTGCCTGCCACAAGCCCAATAGGGAATTGAAAGAAAAGTCTACAGGGACAACAGCTCACATTGACAAGGGAAATTGCTTTCTTTGAAAGGGTAATATTTTCCAAAATACTTAAGCATTTTGTTTCATGCTAGACCCAAAGGAACTGTTGTCGTTATTCAAACAATAAAAAAAATTGTAGAAGCCTGAAACAGCAGTGGGGGTACTGGTACATTTTCATGCTCACAACACCCCAAATAAGTACCAATCAGTCTTCAGCATCACAGATTTTCAACAAGTCACTTTCTACAAACAAATCACTCAAAACATAGTTTCAAATTGCAAATAGTTTCAAAATTCATTAATCAGTATTCGTTTTGCAGTTTTATGTACTTCATTTTCAAGTTGTCTTTCCTTAGAACCATCCCATCACCTGCAGTAACCCGGGTGTCTACATAATATTTATTTATGTAACACGACTTACTCAAAAGATGCATTTGCTCAGGGATCAAAAAATCACAGTTGCAACACAGAAGAAGCACTGAATATGCTTCATCCCATGTTGTTTTAAGCAGCATTTATGCACAGGGCTGCACGCATGACTCCAAACTACTTTCTATCTAGTTAACAGCAAAAGTCAGCTGTTCAAAAACATACTGTTTTTCCATAAAAAGATACATAGACAAATCGTACGGTTCAGCAAACACTTCAAACCATGACTGAAGTCACATCTAATTGATGTGAAGAGTAGCCTCACTATCCTCCCAGAACTCAGCATTATGAATCCTCGTGAAACTCAGGGGAAACTATCTTTCCATAAGGCATCCAAGACCACAAAAGTAAGCAGATAGCTGCCTTCAATATTACAATTTACAGGACTAAACACACTGCTAAAAGTCATAGGACAATTCTTTAATAAGCAGGAAGAAGTTATGGAACATACTGATTTAGGGAAAGAAAGCAAGCGATGTGTTCACTACCTCTGGCAACCCATTGGCTTGAAACCTTTGAAAGCTTTTATTCCGGAAGGCAACAGTAAATGAGCAGCACAAGGTTACAATTGCACATCAACTTCTGTTCAGGAAGACAGAAATCCCCACCCATCCTACTGCATAGGCTTTTAAAAGCTGTTCAGTCCTAGAGCAAACTGACAGAGCATTAGCTCTAACTTATTCCATTTCACTCATGTTCCAAACCTAATTTATGCAGGCTATTTTATCAATGCCAATGAAGAGACTAAACAGGCCAACTTCTGTCAGCAGCTGCCAGAAAGCCATAGGAAATATGCTGTTTCAGAATTTCTATACGACCGCTCCTAACTACGTTTCTTCTTAGTGTTCCAGGAACACAAGCCTTTCCAGATGCTCATGGTCCTCCCCAGCAAACAACTATGGGAAAAACAGCAGAACTTGCTATGAGTCTCCATCTTTATTGTAGCCACCAGTCACACAAATAGACAGTCTTCTCTTTGTTCACCTACTTTGTTGCAAGAGGCAACAAGGTTTTTTAGATGTTTTATTCTTTGGTATTTTATTAACAATGTAGGTACACATTTCCACTTAAATGCACATAAAACATGAAAGTAGATACCTGCTATCACTAAAGGGAGATCAGATTCCAGTTTAGGTTTGATTTGCTTTGTAGCATGATGGGCATTCTTTTTCACTCACACTTTCTAATGAGGAACAGAAGTATTCTAATGGGGAACAAAGAAATAATTGCACAGGTAGCTTTGTTCTGATGAGTTTTCTTTACGTATTCATTCATTAATCTTGACAGATAACTGCAGTTTCAAATGCACCCTGCACCCATCTGACTTCCTTCTGTATTCTCCATTCTTAAACACCTTATGCTGGAATTAAATGGTGAGAAACTGTATCTATATAATTTTTTCATGTTTACATAGACAATACAGTTCCTTACATGCCATCTTATATTAGGAGCTTTCTGTCCTTTTAATAGCCTGCCAAGGATTTTCCCCTGTGCAACGGCAAAGTGTTCTCAAATAATGTATCCAGCAACTAGACTGATGATCCAGAAACTTAAAACTCCAGAAAACGTGAGGACTTCAAGACATATTTTTACTCCAACTAGTTAGCATTGAACTTGCTTTTTAGCTCCAAATCCATGACACATGAGCTGATCGAGAGTCTTCTCTCAGGGAGCTTAGATTCATAGTAATGAAATCAATGGACCACGGTTTTGGAATACATCAAACAAAAGTGCACAAGTTGCATAGTGTTCAAATCACTGTCACCTTTAACACCATTCCCTGAAGTAAGTAAATACCCAGCTGAAGTAATGCCTGAAGTTTATTCAGCACATAATGCATACTCCCTTATCAAAAAAAACTCCTGCCTGGAAAGGATCAGCCAGGGAACTTAAAAGGACAGCAGCACAATTTCTGTAACACAAAAAAGCAGCAGTGAGACCTACCACGTTTACTGTGGCTGGAAGCGCTGAAAACCTTATTAACTTTTACAATGCCTATGTTACAAAACAAATATAAATCTGCTTATTATGGCAGGCTTTTTACAGCATCTACTAGCTTTCAGAAAATCAAGTTGGAGTACAACTCCAAGCAAATATTCTTTTATTGCAGTAACAACAGGATGAAGAATTTTAAGCTGGTTACAATCACTATGTCATCACTGCTCCACATTTGGTTCTGCTCCAAACAGTAGAAAATGCTTTAGGGAAATCCAGCCTATTTTATGTATCAGAATGGCAGGAATTATCTGAATCCCTATTTGTTTTATTAGCAGCAATTCTCAAATACATTAGCTTTTTCAATCCATTAAACATTTAATTACAACTGTAAATAGAGAAATACAAATAGCAACAAAAATTAAAAGAGAATAACTAGTATTTATGAGTTGCAACAACTTTATCAATTATAAAACAAGCTGCTGATTATGTTGACATCATGCAGTCAAAAATAGAGATAAGTTTTCTTAACACCTTGGATTTACGATGAGAAACTAATAAAATGAACAACTTTCTTCACCTACAAATACTGCACATACAGAAGAGGGTTTACACGCTGTGCAGAAGTGGGAAAAAAAATAGGTAAATTTGTCTTCATCTCAAATCCTACATATTTGGAAAACCTTTGTAACAGTTAAAGACTTCTGAATAACAAATCCGAAAAAAAAAAAGAAAGAACCAAACCCAAAAACAAACAAAAAACCCCCCAAAACTAACAAACAAAACAGACTAAGCTTTGATGAACAATCATTCAACAAAATCCCATAGGAATAAGTTTCCAATCTAATATAAATCATTTTCTGATTAAATCAATTCACTTCACTGGCACCAACATATTTTTCATATGCTCTCTTCCACCTCCTGAACTTCTGAGGTTCTTCTAACTCCCTGCACGTACTTCTCTAGTTGAGTGGCCTCTCTGCCCAGTAAGGCACACTATACAGTCAAACAACCCCAGGAAGCCCAGCATTTGTCACTCTGAGTGAACATTAGGCTAACTGACTTCTTTTATACACTATTGATCAGTGAATCTGTGAGTGCCTCAGTTCTCAATAAATGGATCAACTCATCCCCATGAGGTAAGATAACACCCACATACACATTCAGCCCATTGTTCCCACTTGGATATACAGGTCCTCGATTTGGCTCTAGAGGGAATATGGATCCCAGCATGCACATATTGCCTAATAAAGACATATCCCTAAATAATCTACTTTAGTTCCCAAGAACTATGAAGGACAAGTTGCAAACAACTCGATTATGCACTCAGACTACACAATCTTACAGACACTAGAGGAGTGTCACTGCATGGGAAAATTAAGGATACACTTTTTCACTCTACCAGCTGTCATCTAGCAATGCAAAAATTTAAAAAAAAAAAAAGCATCCACATCTTGTTTTAAGAACAGAGGGGATATTTGGTGTAAGAGGATATACCCACCATCCAAGACATTAACAGAGTGCCTAACTTTTTACCCTCTCAGTAATGAAACTATGAAAAA
Organism: Grallaria varia; assembly: GCA_013396735.1. Classification (NCBI taxonomy): domain Eukaryota; kingdom Metazoa; phylum Chordata; class Aves; order Passeriformes; family Formicariidae; genus Grallaria; species Grallaria varia. The sequence continues at coordinate 304,995 of VWZG01002871.1, forward strand.
GGCATGGGAATCAGACCTGAAACAATGTTACAAAAAAGCAAAGCAAGATCTGGTCAGTTATAAGTCCATCTCTTGTCCCTCAAGTAAGCATTCCATCAGGGAAGACAGATCTAGGGACTCCAGTGCCACCATGGGACTTTCTTTTTCAGGAATGATTAAGGGTATATGATTTCCCATCTTGAACAACAATAACATGAGGTTTATTAATTGTTGACAGGAGTTGGCTTGTTGTTTCCAACTTTCAATAGTCTGGTAAAGTTATTTCACTTCAGTATTTTAGCACTCCCAGTAATGGAATGGAATAAAGCCTAAGCTAACCATACAATCAGTCACAGTGACTAGCTTCTTTGGGCATCCTCGACAGACAGTGAACTGACTGCACTTGTGAGGAGTTACTCTTTAAGAATAATTTTCCTAGTGTTTTAAGTACTCCTACTACCTTTAAAAGTGTTACACTGTCGATGGTCAGCTACAAGACCAAAGCCAGGAAGACTACAGAGAATTTGACTGTGTAAGAGACAAGGAGATTAAGCTGCACATTTCTGCAGCTCCTATTTCAAAATCCTTAAACAAGGATGTCAACAGTGATAAAAAGGATGACAGTAGCAAAAAACCAATTTGGATTTTCCCTAATGCTGGTAGCATAGGGAAAAGGAAAGCAACAAAAAGCACTTTTCCTATACCTACACTGAAGTTAACACCTGGAACAAACATAGATTTCAGTCTTGTCTTCAGAACCTAGAAAATTTAATTTCTAAGAAGTTCTGAGTGGGTTGAATTAAATAACCTTAAGTGCAACTTTGAAACGTCCAAGTTATTTTGTTTTCCTGTACAACAACACGAAGTCAGACACTATAAATTAAGGTTGTTACAGTGACTATGCCTCTCGAATATTTTAAATTTAGCTTTAGAAATTTGGATGTTCCACGCAACTGATCCCAAAATCACCAGAACTGATGTGTCAGATTTAATGCAATGTTTAAAGTTTCTCTCGTATGCCCGAGAAGGAAGAGGTGTCTCTAGGACTAGTGTATTTGGTTTACACGGCTAGGTTTTTGGGGGATGAAGGGGCACTGCAGGGGTGGTCTCTATGAGACCAGCAGCTGACCCTGTGTCAGACACAATGAGTTCCAGCTGGCTCCATGACAGACCCACTGCTTGCCAAAGCTGGGCCCATCAATGCTGACAACACACATAAGGATAAAAACCATCACATAGCAGCTACCTGAGAGGAGCAAGAAAAATGTGGGAGAAAGAGCCCTGCCAACACCAAGGTCAGTGAAGAATGGGAAGCTGGTGTTCCAGGTGCCAGAGCAGAGATTCCCCTGCTGCCCAGGAAGACAGTACATTGCCCTCCTGCAGCCCATGGAGGTCCACACCAGAGCAGACACACACACTGCAGCCCATGCCAGAGCATTTGCCCTGAAGGAAGCTGTAGCCTGTGGAGAGCCCACAAAGGAGCAGGCTCCATCAGGAAGTGCCGCCCAAGGGGGAACTAATACTGGAGAAGTCCATTCCTGGAGTGCATCCCATCAAGGGGACTATGCTGGTACAGCTTTTGAAGAGCTGCAGCTAGTGAGGAGGACTCACACTGGAACATTTTGACAGGGACTATGTTCTGTGGGAGGGATCCCACACCGCAGCAAGGAACAGTGTGAGGAGGAAGGAGGTGGCAGAGACAAAGTGTTATGAACTGACTGCAGGCCCCATTCCCCAGTACCCTGTGACACTCAGGGGATGGAGAGGAAGGAGGCTGAATCTTCAACCTTCAGGAACAAGGGACTTAAGCCAAGCCTGGAAAGACAGGAGGAGAAGGGAAGGTGGTTTTAGTCTTGTCCTTGTTTCTTACTGTCCTACCCTATATTTAATTGACAATAGATGAAATTAATTTTCCCGAAGCTGAGTCTGTTTGGCTTGCAACAGTAATTGGTGAGGGATCTCCCTGTGTTTATCTCAAGCTACAAGATGTTTTATTACATTTTCTCTCTGTCCTGTTGAGGCGGGGAAGAGAGCGAGTGGCTTGGTGGGCAGCTGGCAGAAAACCAAGGTTAAGCCTCCACAACAATAAAGAGAAAAATGAATTATTAGGTATCATATTTTCACTGCTCTGCAATACAGAATTACTTTTCTGTGTGGGGACTACAGTAATAAGTTATTCAGGATTTGAAATTTCCCATACCATTTTCAAAAGAAAACATTTTACATTTTTTTTGCTCTAAAACGCTATTCAGTATTTTCCCAACACTGTTCAATTATTTTAGTCCCTTTTTCCCACTTTTCTGAACATTTATTTTCTCTAATTATGTTCGTCTACAAAACATTACTAGAGAAACACACCTGCAAGGAAATCAGCATTTCAACATAAGAATTCCTCCAACAGTCTGTCAGCAGTGACGCAAACTGCATGCTGCTACTACTTCAGCAAGAATCACAACTCACACTCTAGCACTGCTCCAGGCAGGTGATTCCACATACCAGTCTTCTCCTGAGGAAAAGCCAAAATCCCTCTAACTACATTGATTTTGTTCCCTTGATTTTCATGATGAAATTTAAATATTGATACCAACATCAAGGACCAGATACACATTTTGGAATTACAATCTCCAACCGTGCAGTCAAAAAGCTTCAATTACTGAAAACCAGCTCTCTAGAACCATCTGAATTGTCCCCATTAATGTACCTTCCTATATGGTGCACTCCATTCTTCTTTGTATCTGACATACCAGATGACAAATTATTTAAACCTGCTTAATGCAAAAGACTCTGACAACTGTCTAACAACCACAGTGTCACTGGTTGGTCAAGGAAGGCAATTGTCCTGCTCTACTTTGCTGCTGTGGCCTCACCTCAAGTCCTGAGTGCAGTTTTGGTCCCGACAATACAAGAAATACATTAAGCTGTTAGAGTTCAAAGGAGGGCAATAGAAGTGGTGAAGGGCCCTGAGGGGACGCCGTATGAGGAGCGGCTGAAGTCACTTGACTTGTTCAGCTTGAAGAAAAGGAGGCTGAAGGAAAACGCCATAGGAGTCTACGACTTCCTTGTGAGGGGAAGAGGAAGGGCATGGAATAATCTTTTCGCTGTGGTGACCACTGACAGGATCCAAGGGAACGGCCTGAAGTTGTGTCAGGGGAGGTTTAGGTTGGATATTAGAAAAAAGTTTTTCCCCCAGAGGGTGGTTGGGCACTGGAACAGGCTCCCCAAGTGGTCACAGCACCAAGCCTGGCAGAGTTCAAGAAGCACTTGGAAAACGCTCTTGAGCACATGGTGTGACCTTGGGGAGGGCCAGGAGTTGGACTTCGATGATCCCTGTGTGTCTCTTCTAACTCAGGACATTCTATGATTCTATGAATTCATTTAACTCAAAAAAGCCATGTGTTTGCATTTATTTTAAAACTGGGGCTGCTTTGGGAATGTGGGTAATGGGTTTTTTTTTAAATTCTGATTTATATCCTTTCATTATTCTCCCTGAAGTTGAAGCTGTTGGCTCTGTCCAGCAACTGATTTGGCTTGACTGAGTTCTACTCCAGTTACTTGCTTTACATCAAGCTGTGTCACTCTTCTTTGTTTAGGTGCTGCAGGTTATAGCCATGCACATGGTGGCTTTGGCATCCTTCTGAAGACTACTAACATTTGTGTTAATGCAAAAGCAGAAATGCACTTTTAAACTGTCCAACAATGTTTTTGTTAACAATTTCCAGTATTGTCAGAAAAAAAAGGAGAAAAATACAAGCTACCTAACAGACCTACTAGTTTTTGGATAACAAAAATGAACTGGCAAAATTCGATTTGAGATTTCAACTTCTACAAAGGTATTATGACAGGTGAATTAAAGTTATATTTTATTTCTGATTTGGTCATGCAGCTCTGAGAAGTATCCTGACCATGTTTGTCAGGCAGCATGGTAAAACGTCTTAGACCTAGCACTTGCATGTTAGACACCTGCCTCTGCTGCCAAGTGACACTGTCCTCACTGTACCTCACAGCTGCTTTTCCCTCTGGGTAGCAATGCTGCCAAAAGGATACCAGCGTGCTGAGTAACGGCATAATATCAATGGGTCAAGTAACAGCAAAAGTACTTAGAATTTGAAAATCCCAATGTTGCCCTTGCTACTGATCAGAACTTCAGGAAAAAAACAGAGATGATGCACTAATTATCCCTAACTTCTCCTAAGTATGATTCTAGTAAAGGTAACAGATTGAGGACCACCAGGAAATAAAACTTTCCTGATGCCAGATCTCCCAAATAGTTACAGTCTTGAAGCAGTTTCTTAAAGGACAATTTTTTAAATCTTTTAATATATTTTAAGTAAACAAATTTAGAAGTTAGAGAAAGACTACCACTACATCTTTGAGAACACGTATATTTGCCATAAAAATTAATATATGTTTGAAGCATATTTGTTGTAGTTTAAAAAGAAATCTGTTCAGCTTCTGTTTTAAGCTTTGATTATTTAAAATTAAGTTCTCTAGAATTCTTTGCTGAGGTACCAGGAAAGCAGCTATTCAATACTTGTCATTACTGAAGGATGCAGAGACATGATGGAGAGCTGCTGTAAATTAAACCAGACATAGGTAACTCCCATCAGCTACAGGCTATTAGGTTAGCTACTCTTTCTCCTCCACCACCTTTTTCTCTTAATGAATCCACATTTCATGAAAAAAGCCAACACCAGGCAAAGAGAAACAAACAAAAGCACTATGCAAAGGAAAATTTAAGGCTATTTTCATTCCAACACTTCCAATACCAGGCAAACAACTTCACAAAGAGGCACAAGGAAATAGCTGAAGCAGATGCACAGAATATGAACAATTTCAACTCTGCAGGGATTTCAGCCAAAGGTTTGCAACATCACTGTGGTCACATCTGCAATGTCGAGGTTCCTCCTATCTCTAGTAAATTCACTCATTTATTGTTTGGCCGTATTAATGGCTCTAAAACACGTGGCTACAGCAAGCAGATACACCAAGGCCTCACTTCAGCAAAAACTCTTTATTGGACCTTTCATCATATTACGGCAAATTAGTTTAATCCTAAATACAGCATCTGAGTATACAAAAGAACAGGGGTGAGCTGTGTTCAGACCTTGTATGATACAAGCTGTGTTGCTGCCATTAGGAAAAAGATAATCCCACAAAAACAACCAGCCAATGAGGAGACACACTATATTAAGATCCATTTGAAGAACAATCAATTAGCAAGCCACCAGCAATATGGTCCAGATTTTGACCTCTGTGGTCAGTCAATAATTAAATATAGAACTATTTTAAAGAAACTCTAGCATATTTGTGATGGATCATATTTGTGAAGTTTTTCTGTGCTTTTTAGAAGAGACAGAGCAGTTCAATTTTGAACCTCTTTACTCTTCAAATCAAAATCTGTTTAAGAAAAAACACAAACCCAAACTCAGACCAAAAAACACCAATGCCAAAATCCACAACTCTGTTACAGTTTTGAAACCCAGAAACAAACTGTTTCTGCATTTGAGATCCTTTTTACATAAACAATTTGATACAAATTGGCTTCAGAAGATGTTTTTTAATCCTTCAAACTATATATGGATTAATAAGTGTTGCACATGAATAAATCATGCTATTTGTTTTAACAAAAGTCAATATAAAATACCTACTGTGGCCTACAGGGACTTACTGTAAGTAACAAACAAAATATACTGGCCCAATTATATACCTATTAAAGCTGAAATCAATTTAAGAAATCATTTCAATGAAGCAAAACCCAACCCCCTCCACAATGCTGAAAGAGTACATATGAAATCTCAAAATCTGTTCATGCACATCTTGACTTGCACTCACCACATACCCGTCTTCTGCCTGTCTCTGTTGTGTAGCATCAAGTCTATGATGACATACTTTTAAAATCAGTGCCTCTATGAATGCTCACTCTTTGTCTTTTTATTTTCTTTGTAGGTATCAAGTAACATGATTATTTCAGAGGAAGCTATAATGAAATGTTATTTGGATCCTCCAGCCACCTCAAAGTTTGCATATCTTCATTATTCAATATTGGCCATAAGCTATCATATATCAATGACTGTACCACTCAAAATGATGCATCTCAAAGTAATTTGTCTCTTGGAGTGGAAGAGTGAAGTGTAGGAAACAACTTCTTTAGCAAGAGAACACTCATAACCCTCAAAGATTTATCGGAAAATAGAAAATAACAATCTTGCTCCAAAACTGTATAAGCAAAATTGACTTTATAAATAAACAGGCATTTTATTTACATTCGTGCAATAGCCTGTCTGTTACAACACCCATGAGTAATGCAGCTACCCTAAGCCATAAAACAAAGTATTTTCACATATCTGCTGTTGGCATATCAGTGTACTGCAGGGTATTCACAATAAATGTAAAAGAGATAAATACTTCATGGCAAGCAAAAAATATCAATGTTTCAATCTTTTTTTCTTTACATTGTTCAAGTAGGCTGTGGGAATAAAAATAACTAGTTCAAATGAGAGGGAAACCCTCAGAAGAACATGCATTCATACCACACTGATTACAGAAAAAGCTTTTCACACAAATGCTGCAAGGTTATTGAAGACTACTATTGTAACAAAATACTGACTTTAAAAAATAATCATTATAAAACCCCACCACAACAACAAAATCCAGCAACCAAACCAAACACAAAATAAATGTAATCTTCAAACAAGTTAATGCCTATTTTCCTTGTCCATGCTAATATTGTAAGATTTAAAATACAGGCATCTGTCCAGGCTACCAGAACAGTAGCCAGCTATCAAACTGTTGGCAGATTATTCCCTGCCCCTCCCCAATTTATACTCATTCATTTGATCATAGATACCGTCATGTAAGCACACGCACCAAAAACCTGCTACAAATGCCACAGCTCAGTTTTCTGTGTTTTCTATGTTTTAGCTGTACTGCGATAAGACATGACCTTTCTTTTTGATTCACAATGGGAGAATGCTCTGCTTACATGCTTACTACTGTGAAGCATTGTTGTCAGTGTGAAGAATCACAAAAACATGTGTTAGAAGGCAGATAGGATTCAATACCTTTCTCAACATTTGCAGTGTGATATTTCCAACAGATCATCAGCTCTTTTCGTTTCCCCAGAAGTATAAACAACTCATTTAAGATTTCACAAAGAGGAATAAGATATTCTGCACATTAGGGGGAAGGAAGGGTTAATACTCCATGAACTAGTTGGTAAAGGACCTTTTTTCAGGTTTCATCTTTAAAGGACTCTACTATGCCATCTAGGATTTCCATGTAATAAAGGCAATTTATCCTTGTAATCAGACTATTTCTATTCAAAGAAACTTCAGGTGGCTCTACCACAAGAAATATTTTTCTGTACATCCCGAAGCCAGTGTGACTGTGATTGCAAATTATTCACTACTGTAAAGAATGGCAGACTGTTGCATTATGCAAGCCCATCCACATTCTTTTGCATTCCTGTAAATGCAGCTACTTTCCTGTCTTGATTGTACTGTACACTGTAACAATGGGTTTCACCTAATAAGCTATTCAGGAAACTCTTACACAGCATGCAGGTCATCTCAACCCATTTCCTTGCTGTTACAAGTAACATGAAAAATGCTTTCAAACACCATCTGAGACAGGAACACTTGGAAGCACCTTAAATTCTCATAAAATATTCACTAGAGCTATCCACAGTATCAGTCCTATTGTGGTATCAAACACACTTAGTTAAGTCAGGTACTACTGCTGCAGAAAGAAATGTCTTGAGTATATTCAAAGTCCCATGCATGAAAAAGAAAAAGAAGGGGTCCTGTGGGGGTGTAGGGGAGGGAAATCACTGCTAGAATAAAAAGGAAAAAAAAAAAAAAGAAAGAAAGAAAAAAAAGGAGGCAATTTTTTAAGCTATTCTAGAACTACACTATAGTCACCGTGAGATAAATGCTCTAACCTCCATCTGCACCATCCCAATCTTTCTCCTCCCACATCAGTGCTGAATTTGCTGGAATAGAAGAATGAATTAGCCAAGAACGTTAAAAAATATTTCGAGTTGGGAAGAGACTTGCACGTGGCTTGGAACAGTACTGACATCCCATTTACCTCCTATTGACCAGCATGGGACCTCTAAGCAGCTCCTTTCTCTACCATTTGGGAAACGCCATGCCCAATTACTGGAGCAACACTTTTCTTCTGGAGCCCCAGAATAGCCTAACAGAGTACCTAGACAGAAGTCTAGAAAGAAACAAAAAAGGGGAGAGGGAAAAAGAGGCTGGCTTACGTGCTCCAGTTTGTCTTTCCTCCTCAGCCAGACACTGGCACTGTAGTCCTGCTGCTTGACAGTGCTGTAGAAGTTTGCACCTACTCTGGTGAGGCTTGGAGAAGGTTCCCTGGGTCTGCTCTTCAGCCTCATCTGCTCGAAGCCCTCATGGGGGGATGAGGAGAGCCAGTCATGCCTGACTTCCATCTTGACATGACAAGGCAAAGTCCAAGGGAAAAAAAAAAAAAATAAAGAAATTAAGAGGCACTAGACGAAGACAGTCCAAAAAGGAACAGGATGGGGGAATAAGAAAGACAAAGAAAGCAAAAAAAAAAAAAAAAAAAAAAAAAAACAAAAAAGGGAAAAAAAAAGGGGGAAAAANAAAAATCCAGAAACTGGTAAGAGAAAGGGGATAAAAGGAGAAATAGCAAGGTTGGGGGACTAGAGGGAGAAGGAAAGGCTGCAGGTACGAGAGAGGAGCGGGCCGGGAAAGATGAAAGGGCACTCGGTAGAGAAGATGCTCCAAGATGCCGCCGCTTGTTGCCCTCGCCGCCAGCGAGCAGCAGCCCCGGAGCGAAGCACGGGGAGCCGGCTGTGCGCGGCTCTGCCCGGGACCAGGGGCGGGGCCGCCGCCTCCCGCCCGCCTGCAGGTTGGCGCAGTGGAGGGGCTGCCGCCCTCCCGGGGATCAGCCCGGCTCCTCCCTCGCCTCCCCCTCCCCGCAGCCGCCTTCGGGGAAGCGGCGAGAGGAAGGGGAGCGCCCTTTCCTTCCGAGAGCAGCAGCCGCCGCCGCTACCGCGTGCCCCCGTGGGGCAGCAGACCCTCCGCGCCCGCGGGGAAGTTCGCTGGTTCCCTCTCGCCCCGTCCCGGCGGGCACCGACCCGCCCGCATCCCGCCGCGGCGCTGGGCGGCCGCTGCCACTCCCTCTCCTGGAAGCCTTTGTCCGACCTGCCCTCCCGGGAGGCTCCCGGGGCCGCCCCCGCCGCCCTGCCCGGCCCGGGGCGGGCTGTGCCGCTCACCCCCCGTGCGGGTTCCGCGGCGGCGGGAGGGAGATGCGGGGCTGCGGGAGCTGAAGGCAGCGCGCCGGCCTCTGCCCGCGGCACCTCTCCGTCACCGTGTCCCCTCCCTCCCTGGGCAGGGGCTCCCGGTGCTCTCAGGCGTAACCTCACCGAGCTGCCGGTCCTTGCCCCGGGGCAGCCAGGAGGCGAAAGCCGCGGCTCGGCTCCGGGTCCAGGTCCGAGTCCCGCCTAGAAACCCTCGCCCCCGCAGCAGCTCAGCCAGCGTCAGAAACCAAATCACTGCTGTGGTCCCCATGGACAATGTCGCTGGGATGCCCGCACCCGTAAATACCTGCCGCTTAGTATTTCTCTCATAAAAGACCTTTTGGGGTGGTTTCTATAGTCCGCTGCCATCTCTTTTAGTCGAAGTTGGTATGTGTTGCTATTTAGCTCAAATGTGTTTCAGCAGGAAAAAAAAAAGGACTTTCCTTTTTCACACTATGAAAACCACCTCGCTAATTGCCTACACACTCTGCAAAGCTATATCGGGAACAGACAAGAAAACTTTCTCACATAGCGCACCCAGAAATATTTACTGGAGCTCAGAACAACATTTCAGTTTCTGGTCAATATTTGCCATCAGGCACCTGTGTGCACGTACTACAGTCCTTTGGAAACAGGTGCCTCTGTGATCATATACAACTGATACACAAGCATCTGCAGATTTTTTTCTTCTTTTTTTTTTTTTTTTTGCGCTAGAGAACTAAACTGATGTAGCTATTCAGGAAAAGGGATGTTGAACTAGAAGTCTACACTTTGATCTGGTTAACTGAAAACAGCCTTTAAATGGTAAAAAAGTTCATCCAGACAAATTTGTGAGGACATTGTAGAAGAGCCCTCTGCCAGCCACTGGGTCTGGAGTGAGCTCTACTTCCACCTGATCAAATGATAAATTTGAAATATCCTTATGATTGGTCTCAAGGTGCATTACTGCAAAATATTAGCCAGAAACCAAAGAGATAATTATTTTTTTCCTTTTGATAAAGGCAAAACTCATATCACACCTCATAATTGAGGATTATTAATAGGTAATAATAGCACCTTCATGAAATACTGGGAAAATAAACTGAACAGTAGCACGGGTTTGATAGGAACATAAAGAACAGCATTTTCTTGTTTAACTATAAAGACATTTTCATAATACTTATCTTAATACTACTACTAAAAAAGAGTATAGCAAAATAGCCACAACCAGAGCCATCAATGTTGTATGCAAATAACTTTTAACTCACCAGTATAAATGATTTGCACCTTGCTTTCTAATAGTTTTCTCTGTAATTTCTTGAGTTAGTGAACCCAGGTACTTCCAAGATCATCAATACAACCTAAAACCACTCAGAGCAAAAATTAGCGTGTGTCTTGTCCCCCACCCCAGTGTTCCTGATGCATTCAGGACACACCCGAAGGCACTGATATTTAATGTATGGCATATCCCAGCTACAGCATTTTAAGCTTGCACAGAACAATTTGATTATAAGCCTACTGAACTAAGCTTTATCTGCAGGTGTCCATTTATGAGTTGTATATGCTCATAGATGCACCTACTGTCAAATGACTGGAATAAATGCAAAAAGAAGAGAAGAGACCTCTGGGTTTCTTCAAATGTACCGTCAGGTGTACATATAGATATCATGTTCTTAAAACATCAGTGCTGTAAATAAGAAAAGTCTGCTTTATGCTGGCTTTGCATAAGACTTTTCACATTGTTTCTATAAAGCGCTTCAACCTTTTCTTTATTTGTCTGATTTTTCTCGTTTATGCTGCTTACAGATATTTTAAAAGTTGCTAGTTTCACTCTGCAGTTGCCACCTGCTTCACTCCCCATCCCTTAATACTATAATCCAGAATTAATATGCCACTGTACTTGAGTACAAGCCATTATCTCATTCCTCCACATATATTGTGTTAAGGTATTTTTTTAAGCATATGTTAGCTTTTTAGTAGGGTTAATTTATCTTACCTTCCCTGCACTACCAGTGGCCTTCTCAACTGCCAGATGAACTTCTTTCTATCTATCTAGAACAGTCAGAAAACAGAGTCCTATAGTTGCCCTTAGCCCCTAGACTATAAAGAGGTTCTTCTCCTTTTTCCAAACACCTTGTTTGTTATGTAGGTGTGCTGCACGTACCTTTCTACTACTGCTGCTGTCAACATTAATGTTATTCCAGTCCTATTCTCATTAGGAATGAGACAGAAAAGGAAAAAAGAAGCCTGGAACAAGTCTGTTAGAATCATATGAGCAAGCCTTTGTTGCTTCCTAAGCCCCAGCAGGAAAGATTTCTAGTGAGAAAACATAATCTAATGACTACGCATATTTGTGTTTTCATAAAAATTTTACTGAGGTAAAGTAACAAGCTAAGAGTACAATGTCAGTCCCTAGTGAATACATGACCATTAATCTAATTTGAAAAGAGTTAAAGAGCTGTTTCCTAGATTTTATCTTCCAGTTTAGAGCTATGCAAAAAACCCCAATTTTGTTCAAACAACCACAAGCATATCAACCAACTTAATTCAGAGATAATTCAACTCATTAAAATTCAATCAGTTCTGTAGCAGACCAGCAATTCCAATTGGCTGTATGAGCTGTATTAAACTGCTGTCTTTCTCTTCCACGCAATTTTGAGAATTACCCAAGCACCTGCTCCTGTCAAGGCCCTTTGCTTCCACAGTAGAAGACTGCAGCAGCAAGGATGACTGAAATTACAAACATAACACTTACATAATTAGCAATAGATGCAAGCCATGCATATCATAACATAACTTTACCTTGCCATGGTTCACGCTCAGTTTTCTCTAATTCACTGCCCGTCTTAACATCAAGACTCAGAGAAACTCCTAAGCAATCCACAGAATTTTCCATTTTTCTATACCAACAGGATGAGTGCAGTAGGGGGCAGAGTTAACTCAGGCCAGTGAGAAGAAAATCAAGGTATAAGTAAGAATGTGTAGGTAGGGCTACACTAAATTTATTTAAAAAAAAAAAAAAAGACAGCTTCTTTTCCTTCCAAAAATCTTAACCAGACAAGTTTTAAATTATCTACGCCCAGTGCTCCTGCTTTTTTTTTATTTTGTACAGAGGTTCTAACAATTCAGTACATGTACAAGGGCATTAGACCTTTTATCAGCAAATACCATATACCTGGACCTATGAAAACTCCTATAGCAAAACTTCATTATGGCTGCACAGCTAATATATATGCATGCTGGCACCTGTAATAGATTCTAGGCCTCCTTACAAAGTACTAATTTCTGCTGCAGAGCTGTATTGCACACAATCCCTGGCCCACTTCTTAGAATTTACTACACCTGACCAAAACAGCAGGCAGCAATTGCCTGCAGGCTTCAGCTGATGTCCAGTCAGGGGGCTCTGACTGACACCAGCTTCAGCAGCAGTACTGGCCTGACAGCCAGGTGGGAAGGTAACTATCACCTGCTTACCCAGCTTAGCTGAACTTGCTTTCTCATCTAGGAATTGCCAGCAACACTCAGCTGGGGAGATCTTTTTAACCTCCCAATAGCACTGTCATAGCCCAGATTAAGTTACTAATCTTTCAAAAACTTTTTAGAATTACCAAAACACTATCTCCTTTCTAGCCCCCCAAATTCTAGCGGCCTACAAAGAAAAAACCCACTGCAGCAGTCTATTTCCTCTATGCTGACAGGCTTGCCATGTCATCCAACTTATCTGCTACTGCCTTCCAGAAGCAGCTGCCAGTCACTGAAACATGGGTTTGCCATAGGGAAGGACCAGAGAGGGGGAGCAGGGGAGCGGGAAGGAAAAAAAGAGATTTTTTTTTTTCCCTTTAGTGCAATCAAGCACAGGGTCAGAATAATAAAACTTACTAGATGTGACTTAGGAAAATGTCAGAAAAGAGCTAGACTGTTGCATGGAGGTTTGTAAGTAATTTCTGCATTCTTGCTTTGCCAAATTCTATGCAGCATAACATGAAACCTTTATATAGGATATCTGTATCTTTGGTTCACAGACAGGAATTGATGTCCCAATTACATAATGGCAGAGTCAAAGCTAAGGTTAAAGTGAAGGTTTGGTGTTGGAGGTGCTTCACATTTCAGGTTTTGAACATTTCAGACACCTACCTCAGAAATAACATGGAAACATTGTCTAATACTGATAATGTCACCTGCTTTAGCCTCCCCGCGTCTTTCTGAATTCTACTGTTGACCAAACTCTCCTGTGTCTCTTGCCTAAAATTCTAACCCCAAACTCTTTCTTCTTTGCATGATCACTGATTCAAAATAAACCAACCAAAAAACCAACGAACCAATAAATATCAACCAACCAACTAACCAAACAAACATCAACACACAAAACAACCTGTCAGGATCATCATTACCCTTGAGATATCTCTTGTCTCTCAGATTTGGTTGAAATAAACCATGTCCCAGAACATTTTAGTCTGGGACTGACAGACAAATAGTAAATTATATAAGTTTTGTTTTCTTTAGAAACCAAATAAAAATATCTGAGACATCAACTACTCTATCTCCCAAATCAAATTCTGCCTTTTCTCTTTCTCCTCTCTTTCATTCTTTTCCCCATGATCATTCACAGATTGCCAAAGAACATTTTCAGTTCTGAACCTCAATAATCTTGTCCAGACAAAATTTCATCCTGCACCTTAAAATAACAATTTTTAATGGCATGTAGGAATGGGGCCAAATTCTGGCCTCCATTACACCTCTAGGTCCCCGCTGGAGTTATGAGACAAAAATAATTGTATAATGAAGGTTTAAGGAGGGGGCAAAATTTGGCCTACATTTCTTTAAAATAAATCTGCAGCAAGTAATAGCTGTCCACCTCCCTAGAGAATGAGGTTTGTGTCAAAGGTGCTGGCTTTTTTTTTTTTTTTAAGTTTGCTGGGCAGGTTCACATCTATCTCAGCTTGTCTTCTTCGTGGAGCTAAGTGCAATAGGCAGACTGCTGACAAGATCTAAGCTCTCGAGTACTCTTGCTCTCTTGAAGTGAGTTGTTAAAATTGTTCCAGAGGAGTGGCAGTCAGCAGATGAAAAAAACCTGTAAGGGACAACGCTTTTTCCAAGGAACTGGAACTGAAAGCACAGCAGGTGAGGGATCTGTACCAGCAGAAGGAGGGATCTCCAGGAATAGATGAAGGCTTTTTAACTTGCATTTTTAACGCATACGTAAATTATGGTTGGTAACAAAGGATATATATTCTCTACATCTGGAAAATTTGAAGTGTAGGGAGGAAGGAGAGAGAAAAATTGAACAACCTGTCATGAATTATAGAATCATTAAGGCTAGAAAAGACCTTTAAGATAGTCAAGTCAAACTCTTAACCCAGCACCACTGTGTTCACCACTAACCCATATCCCCAAGTGCTGCATCCACCTGCCTTTTGAACAATTCTAGAGATGATGGTTCTACCTGGCCAGTCTATTCCAATGCCTGAATGTTATTATAGAAGCAAAAAATAATGTAAAGATAAAAAATTCAATTAGAGGGAAGCAAAACAAAGGGAAGGAAACATTAGCGAATGCTCTTTTGTGGCCAGATTCATAGAGTAGTATAGGGAAGGAACAGACTCCAAGACTAGCACTTCTGAAGGTATATTCTCACGAGGCATAAGACAGTGGAAAAAAAGAAATATATTTCATAGAGGACAAAACAGCACAAAGACTATTTTTTAATTTATTTTTTTTTAAATAGCAGAGTACCTCTGTAGTGCAAATTTGCAGTACAAAAGGTATATTAGATCAGAAAGTGTCTAAAGAGCTCTCTTACATGGAGGACTTTTTTTTTTCTTATAAAATCATTTTCTACAATAGAAAAGATAAATAATCCAAAATCTTTTAACACAGAAAATTATTCTTCAGTATATTCTACCTAATTTCATAGCACAGAAATTTTTTTAAGATATTTCTCTGAACCAAAGAAAACTGTCCTAAATTAGAGCTGCCCTTTGGCAATTAGCTCAGAACTTCCTCAATAATGTCAAACTGCAAGCTACATTATCAGAAGCTTTATCACAAACTGTTTTCTAATTGCAATAAAACTTAGAAGTAAAAGTGATTCATCAGTATTTGTGCCATCCCATGTACCATAGATACAATAAATATAAAATATTTTTCACTGAAGTGTTTAGAAGCGTTTGGATGGCGGCTTCCATTGAAAGACAGGTGAAACTGTCATTATTTACTAAAATATTTCTCACCAAGAGCAAGCAGAAAGTTATGTCACATAACTTTTTTTTCCCCTAGAAGAGTTATGTCCTGTTACATCAGACACTAGACTTACTTGTATGACCAGAAAGATGTGACAGCACCTAAAAGAAGATTAAATAAGATCCATGAGACAATACCATGTAAGTTCTTTGACATCTTTGACATCTTTGTTCTCTGGCCTAGCTGATCCCAACAGCATTTAGTGCAATTGTCTTTCAATCAGACCAGCTATGCATAGAAGAGCAGAATGGGAAGACAGTGTTCACATGTGGTGCAGGAGAGAAGATGAATAGACTGCAGCAGCCTGAATTGTGAGTGGTGTGACTTACAAAGAACCGTGTCCTTACAAATGAGTGTATCTTATGTTAAGCTTGACTGACCTAGAACGATTACATAAATGATTAACATTCCAGGATAAGTTTTCTAAAGGTTATTATTAATCAGTGCCTAGCATACCTTATAGCACAGGTCCAATATAAATAAGACACTGTCACATTCACTTTTGCTGTGAGAGAGGTCTTGGGAATTTTTGTGCAAGGTTTTGCAGAGATGCATTCTAAGTGATACTTTCTGCATCTCAAGTTCTTTATCTAAGTAAACAAGACAGACATCAGAAAAAGAAAGGAAGCAATATTATCCAATTTTAGCAGATATAACTTAAGCAGATATAACAGACTTAAAGACTCAGATAAGATCTCCTGCAATTCATTCCACTATTTAGCTAGAAGATGCACCATTCTACACTACAGGTAGAATTTAGACCCACTGGTTACGTAGTAAAGCATTTCATTCTGGTTCTCTACTTGGGCTTTACTACTATACCGGTGAGGGTGCTTAAAACACTATAGACATTTTGTCACACTAGTGTGCCCTGAAGTAGACTTGGCAAATTCATTACATGATTTTGACAGCTGCAGTACAGGCTCTTGAGTAGTTTACAACCCTGATGCTATTTCACAGAGAAGTCTGAAAATAAAGTAACACAAAGTGAAGGAGCATTGAGGTACAGAAAAACAAGCATACGGAATATGTCAATTGTTATTTGAAGGATGTGGGAATTAATAACTATTGATGCCAAATGCTAATAGGAAAAAACACTGGTAATAAGATGGTGATAAAAAGCAGGCAATATGAACTAGTTTGTGAGTTGTAACAATACAGGACAAAAATAAAACTGGTTTTCAAGTACCACGAAAGTTCATCTACCTTGACAACAATCTGAAAACTACAGAACTGAAGTGCATTCCTAGCCCAAAAAAATCTACTGCTAGAGGGCTAGCGTAATTTTCTGCTAAGACAAGCTAGTTCAAAGAAGGAAAAAAATGCAAATGTGAAAAGCCAGGGTTAGGTTTTTCATTGGTGTAGATCACCTCATCTGTCTCAGCTGTGTTGCTTGCTTACATTAGGAGCCAAGACTCAAAGCTGCCAATATTCTGTCTCTGACAAACTGTTTTCCAGTCCAAGAAGTAGCAGTTGGTTTGAAGATTCATCATGGCTAGACTTCGCGAACGAAGATTTGGGAAGGGCTCTACCCACGCTTGCTGCAAGCGCGCTGATGGCTAACGAGGCCGATGCGAGACAGGCAAGTCCGGTTGCAAAAGGCACAGCAAAAAGTCTCCATAGGCAGTATTGACGAGGAACGGTTCTTTCTGCATTGCCTTTTCTCCTCGAGACTGATTCTGTGTGCGTTCTCAAAAGAAGCAGGAGCGTTATGGATGGTGTGTATCCATGCCTTGTGACTGGAGGCCAGAGTGGACCACTGATGATAGTTAATATGGCCAAGGCTGAGGTATTGTTTCAGGGATTCCTTGTATCTCCTCTTTGGGGCGCCTCTCTTGCAGCAGCCAGTGGCAAGTTCACCATAGAGCACGATCTTAGGGATAGAAAAATGGGGAAGAATGAATGATGTAGTCTTTTTCACAACCCTAAAAGTACTTCTTTTTCTGTTGCATTTAGTGTATTCAAAAGGGGGCATGCTGGAGCTGGCCAGAAAAGCAGTTGGTTCATACTTAATCTTACGCATTTGAATATGTCTACTGATAAGAATTTGTGTTAATGTGACCAGTGACCAATGACCAATAGTACATTGCTGAATAATTGATGGTTATGATTCAGAAAGGACTGAATCTGTCTGAACTCCTTGGGACATAAGAGAGTCTAATTTTTGATGAACATCTGGGATCATATTAGCGTAATTGAACACAGTATGTTTTGGCTTTAGAGCCATAGCTTTAAAGGAACAGTCTTAGCTCATCCTCACTCAGCTGTATCCTCACTTGGAAGATACCGTGGTAGACAGAAGTTCAATGTGGGAGCATGAATATCGATCGCTGCAAGCAGTGCTTCTTCCATTGTATGATATGGTTAGGCCCTTCTATGCAGTGTCAGGCACTACAGCCAGAGCTCCACCCTCTCTCCTCCATGTGTAAGACATGCTCCCATGGAACTTTGCTGACTTCTTGTACAAAATGGGTTTCATTCTAACGAAATCCACAGGAAATACATTCTAAGGGAAGAGTTATTTTCCTCATGAACACTCTCAATGGCTCAAACCAAATCTTTTTGAAATGGAAAATTAAAACTCCTGTAAAATTGGAAAACTTCATTTCTTAAATCACCATAACTGTTGTAAACAGGTAAGGGAGGGACTGCAGTCATCATACACTTTGCATACTCTACTCTAGAAAGGAAAAGTCAACCTTTCTTTGAGGGACTGAAAAATAAAATCTTTTAGAACTTGTTTCAAAGTGGAATACTGATCATCTGCAAGGCCTAGAAATAGGCTGCACTACTCTTTCTTGAAAATCACTGTGATGCATATGATCCCTTTTTATACTACACTGGAAGGATTCATATAATCCCTGAGATGTGTCAGTAAGCTTTCTTTCAGGCAGAAAACATTTGCAATTGTGATAGTCCTGAAGAAAAGGTAGAAGGTATTTTTGCAGCGTAAGGTATCTTAGCATGTAGAAGGTATACTGGGTTATTGCTGTTTGTTTTCCAGTTAATTGGCAGCATTACTTCCCTTCTCTACTGTGTTTTATTATCCTTGTGTAATGAAAATTAGAAGCTGACAAACCTGAAGAAGTTACATAAATGCTTAAATCCTTCAACCAAGTTTATGAAGTGTCCTAGAATTTACAAATTCAGATACAAATTCTTGAAACATTAAAAGAAGTTAACATAAAGCCAAATTGTGTAGTGGCAGAACTGCACAATACCAGTTAAATGATACCAGTTTAACACTTGGGTCACAAAAACTTAATTTCCTTTAGAAACATTCTGGAAAGATCAAACATACAATGCCCGTGCTGCAACAGATCATTCGAGGCTCCAATGAAACTGCCATGGAATCATTAAAGTGAAGGGTTGGGAAGATCTTTAGTGATCATCTATGTCTTCCCCAATAATGACACCAGAAAAAACCTGATTTTAGGGGTTTTTTTAATCAAGGCAGAGGTTTTCTAGAAGTTATATTCTTATTGCTTTACTTCAGTTGTTCTATTTCTTCCCTAATATAAAGACCTGATGTGATGCTCCAGAGGCCAATTACAACAGATAGTTTTTTCTCGTATTCCTTGTATACAGTGCTTCTTTCCTATAACCAACACTGAGGTCCATCTTGTTAGCACCAGAATCACTTTAGTTGCTTGCATTTCAGGCGTGGCGTTTTATAAACCACCTGTCATTCTATGCAGGATGATAGCATAACCAGTTACCAATTATATTTTGTATGTGGACTTCTGATGTTTTGTGTTTTTTTCAAATACAAACTTTATTGAGTTTAATTTGTTCATTTCAGAATACTTCTCCAATTTATCAAGACCATCTTGAATGCTGATCCTGTGTCCCACATCAAATACAAATCTTGCATTTTCCACAAACTTAGTGACAGTAATCCAAATTCCATTATTCCTGACATTAGAGGAAATACAGAGTAGGACTGGGCATAAGGCAGACTGCTGTAAGACGCTTGAGTTCTCTCTTCAATCTGACACCAAAATGTTTGTATCTGCTTTTACAATATATTTTTTCAATCAGTTGGATACCTGTTCTATTTTGTCTAGCCCTCTTGTTTTCCAGAATCAAAGAAATCGAAGTGTTGATCAAACATAAATTCTGTTGGTTCAATGGATACTTCTTCAAGAGCTTTCCTGGTAACTCTAACTTTAGGCAAATGTGGTACTGCCTTGCTAGCGCCATCATAAAACAACAAACTAATCTCAGTATTATATGGAATCATAGAATATCTTGAGTTGGAAGGAACCCACAAGGATTTTTGAGTCCAACTCCTGTCTCCTTGCAGGGCTACCTAAAAGTAAACAATATGGCTAAAAGTGTCATCCACATGCTCCTTGAACTCTGACAGGCCTGGTGTTGTCACCACTTCCTTATGACCAGACCAACCGCCTTCTCACAGGGAAGAACCTTTTCCTAATGTCCGATCTGAATTTGGATTCAGGCAACTTCATTCCATTATGTCCTAACTAAAGTGAGCATGAGATGGCAAACAAATGGGATGGACTAGCCTGATAAGGATTGAGCAACATTATGGAACCTGGTAGTTGGACTCAGGGCAAATGGGCCTTAGAGTGAATAGAGAGGCTGGGGAAAATAATGTAGCATTTAGCTGGGTGAAAATCTCCTCAAGTGGAGTTTCTCTATTCAAATTGTAATTAAAGTTTTTCACTCTGCTGTGAGGAATCCACAGTTCAAGATGAGAATGTCATTACTTACATTTGATTTTGAAGTATCCTTCAACACTCTTCTAATTACTTTAGTTCTATCTGAAAAGAGAGGAGAACTAAATTCAGTAAGAATTTTATACTTACTTTTCTCTACCAGTAATGTAGTAAAGGAAACTTTAATATTTATTAATATGTTAAAGGAATCCATGTTGAACAATTCTTCACAGAATAATTTCTTCAAAGATTATTTTATTAATAATGAATACGTCTTGAACATCTAATAAAGTAATAGATCTATATAATTTCTTCTTACAACACAAGTTGTAAAGCAGTTCAAAATGGAGACAAGAAAAGCATGATCAACAGTTAAAAACATGGTGATATTACAGTTACTTTAATTCTAAAATTGAATCTTAGTATTTGTATATTAATCTTATATTTTGGGTAGGCAACTCAGCACAGTTTCCAAATTTGATGCAATTGTCAAATTTAAAAATCTTCTTGTTTAAGTATTCTTCAAAATCCTTCTCTTAGTTATTCTGTTATTCTTTTATCACCTTTTCCGGAACATTTTCTGGTGTTGTCCCTGTCTTCTTCCCCACTTGTAGGTATGTATAAGACCATTCTAACCATGAGAAATATCCTTTCATTTCACTATGAAATGAAAGCATGGTTCATATTTCTTTTTGCCTAATTTTAGCTGTAATGAGTCACTTTTCTTCACCTTCTGTGTGGAGTTACTTCTTCACATGGAAGAACCTATGATTTAGATGGAGAAGCACTTCTTTAGCCAAGACTTTCTTGTTTACTTAACTGAAACTGTGGGTGAACCCCAAACTCTTAACGGTCTAACCTGCTGCTCATGAGCAAAGATATTACTTCACTGTTCTTCCCAAACATATCTTTTTAAAGCAGAAATAACTGGTTTGGAAAGACATCTGGTGTACATCATGTGAACGAGCAGTTGGAGGTGCCTCCAGATACTTTCATGTACAAAAGAAGAAACACAGGTATGGGCAGGGCTTTGCAGAGAGGAATTTCACATTCAAGATAAGATTATCCAGGTACCAGTTTAAAAGTGAGTAAAATCTGGAGCATTCTCCATTACCTTCAGGCCTAATTATACAGTGTTGTCAAGGCCTAATGCATAAATACATACTTAAGCTGTACAGCAGAATGTCAGATTGTCCCCTTATCTTCTGATCAGCAACTCTACTCAACTGTCTTATTTAGAACCATCCTTCACTATGTACTTTTGAAAATCAACTATAAAAACTTGAAAATTAATTTTAAAAAATTGCAAAGGCTTGTTCTTAATCCCTGGAGCATACAAGAGGGGACACTATATCTCATATGAGTATATCCCATAACCATGTTCTGTCATGCTTTATTTCTCAACCTAAGAGGGTTATCATCGAATAGTTGGTTGACCCCATGATAGTTTGGAAGGCCATCTAATGACATTCGAAATATTCAGTAAAAAAGAACAGCCAAGCCAAGAATCCAATCCAAAATAGTTTCTGCCAACAAGTGAAAATTCTGTATGTTGCATACCTGGAGGAGGGGAGTAACCTTGGTTTGTAGAAGAAAACTTGAGATATGACCCAGCTGCACCTCACAGTTTTAGAAAAATGGAAAGCAGAGACAAAAGATCAATTTTACCAATAATTTTACCATTTGGGGATATACTATGTTTTATCCTCTTTATCAGTTTTGCCAATAATATTACACAAGGATTTTTTTCTGGATATCATACAAACTTCTTAAGTCACTTGCTTTTGTCTTATTAATTAGGCTATGGACAGTAGCTCCAGAGGTGATTTGTGGTTTATGAGAGTATCTTTTCAGGAGTAAGAAATTATACCCTTACTTTTGTAATTAATGGAATGGTTGATTATTAGGGCTTGGAAATCAGCTGCGGTGCATAACTACAGTTTCTGTTGTTTTGTACAGTGGGATAAAAACATCTAATAGCCTGTTACAGAGCCAGCCTTAAAAGCCGAAACATTTACCAGTCTTCTCCTTGGCATTAATTGGACATTCACTATCAGAGAGGAAAAACAGCACACCGATAAACAAGCACAAAAAGCCAAAAATAGAAAAGAAACCAGGCAGAAAAGCCTGGAAATAAAGATATTGATAGCAAACTGCTGTCTGGGACAGCAATAACTTCATTAAGTATACCTCACATTATTCTGTATCGTACGGTTCATTCTGTACACTAGGCAAGGCAAGGCAAGAGAGTGGAAAGTAGGGGGGAAAGGGGGAAAGGAGGGAAAAGGAGGGGAGGCAAGAAAACATGTATTTGTTGGACCCTTCAGTGATTCTAGACAAGTACAAAGAGCAGAGTGGATTACTTAACAGCCCAGAGAATGGGTGATGTTGCTGCATTGTACGCTTGTCTCCCATATATAGCAAAATAGCCCCATATATTGTAGTTCTGTCTACCCTTTATATTCCCAGTGAGAAAGCTGACACAAATGTGGAAACAAGGGCGAAAATACCAGCAGCTTATGTGATTTGTTTATATGGCATTGAAGGGGAAAGTCTGCGATGGTGTGTTTGACTTTCACAAATAGTTTAGCTGAAGGGCAAGAATGGGCACTGTGACCTCAGTGATGTTGTTGCATCATCAAATGCACATGGATCTGTGAAAATTTTGGCACAAGGATTTCTGTAAAATTCCAAGAGGATTTTCAGTCAGTACTACACTAGAAATTCCCTCAGCTGGCTACAGCTGTATTGTGCTCAGCAATTCTGAGGCAGTTTCCTCTATGATTTCATTTCTTTGTTTTCACAGGAGGTAAATCGTATGCTATCACAGACTCAGCTCCTTACTAAGACTTAAGCTGTGCTTGGTGTTTGGTTGGTTTTTTGTTGGTTTTTGTTTGTTTGTTTGTTTGTTTTTTTGGTTGGGTTTTAAATTGCTGGTTTCTTTGAGTGGGATGTTTGTTGTTGGGGGGATGAATTTGTTTGTTTTTCTTTTTACCTGACCAAACCCTGAAATTAGCTCGGTTGGTTAGAGTACGGTGCTCATAACACCAAAGTTATGGGTTTGATCCCCATATGGGGCATTCACTGAAGAGCTGGACTCGATGATCCTTGAGCATCCCTTCTCACACAGAATACTCTGTGGTTCTGTGAAAGTAAACAGATGTGACACAGTGAGAGAAAGCATTTTTTTAGGTGGCAAGGGAGAGACATCTGCAGCAACTCCTTATAATAATATAGATGGGCTCACAACTATGCATGGGCTAAGAATTCTCCTTGAACTCCTGGCGTGACTCCTGTACTTCGAAGCAATATTCTGCCTTTCTTCCAATTGGCCTCCCACAGAGGAGAGGGACAAAGAAAGAAAAAGAGAAAGGATATAAAGAAAAAAAAGCAGCTGCACATTTTTTTAGGCTGCTGAGATTTTCTTCCTGCAAAAGGAAAGTAAATGGCCTTTTATTCCCTTTGCTGCCTGTGGCACTTTTCCTCTCTGAGGATCCCATTAATTTTAACACACTGGTCTTACCATGTACATCCAAGTTCCTCTCTCACTTTTTGTGCCTTTTGGTGACCTAAAGACTCATAAGAGGAAGTAGGACATAGCTTCACAGGACAGAAGAGGGCAAAAGCTCAAAGTAAGTGAGAATTTTCTACAGAAATGATAGATAACTCACAGTCTTGCAAAATGAAGCAATACTTTCCCCTTCCTCTATTCATTCATCTTCATTCGATTTACAGTCAGAAAGGGGAAAGATTTTTCTGCAGAAGTTGAGCTTCTGTCCACTTCTTAAGTAGTCAGAACTTGTAATGCTAAGTGATCATTTCTGGACTAAAACAAATAAAATCTCTATTTATACACTTAAAATGTAATTTGCAACCAAAATGAAATTAAAAAGGTGCAGCCATGTCCTGGAAGTTTTCTTCAATGGCTTTTTATTAGGAACCTTATTATTTTCATGCTTAATAAATTCCACAAAAATTACATTAAAGTAAGTGGTCTGTTAGCTAGTATTTATTATCAATAACTAATAATCATACTACACTGTAGTTCAGGAAATGCCTAGGGAGTTTTACAATACAAAGACAAAGTTACGTGTTAGTTGGATTGACTGAGTTCTAAGCAATCTCTTTTTCTGGGTGAAAAGTCTCTTTTGTCTACTCCTAGTTCCTGATACACAAATTAAAATTCCATTTTCAGTAACAGCAGCTCAGAGCAATTGAGATTTTAACCCCAAATCTTCTTAACTGTCTTTTTCCGAAATTGTACAGGAGGATAAATTATGCTGGGTGGAAAAAAATGGCAGAAAATCATGCAATCTTATTTTGCATCAAACACCAGACTTTTCTGTTCCATGTTTGATTAACAGTATTCTCTCCCAGTTCACAAGAGGAAGACTTCCCATATGGAATAGAGCACAATTCTATTTTTATGGAGATTAGTACAAACACTTACTGCCTTTCTGTATTATTCTCAAAGTCTTTGAAGATGTGATTTTTGAATATCAAATACTTTTCATATAATAAAAAGTAACATATGTAATATAAATCAAAAGAAATATTCATTATTCAAATGGAAGGTAGTTTAACATGATCTATTTTATGAATTATTTTGCATTCTGTTATCTGTATTTCTTCATTTTATGAAAGAAAAATATGCCTGTATTTTCTTTGAACTGCTGGGCAGCATCATGATTTAATCCATATGATTCCAAAGACATGTAGAAAAAAAAAAATCTGTCTCCCCCAAGATTAATCAACAGGGCATATACAAAGTTAACTCTCCTGTCTCTTTTCTTCCTGGCATTTTCCTTCCAGCATAGTTGATTCAACACTTGAAGAAGTGAGGACATCTCTAGCTATAGGGAATCGATAGTGTTCCTGAGAGAGCCATGAAAACTGTGGTTGCTCTGTCATCTAATTCAAACTCACAGTGATATTTCTAAATGCATAAAAACATTGAAAATTTTCTCACACTTCTGTAAGTCATGCTGAAGAAGGGATGGTAGTGGGGATTGCTGTCATGTCCATAGTCTCTACAGCCTTATTGTCCCATATAATGCATAAGTTTTGGATCACGTGGCACTGAAAAGTTTATGTCCCATCACAGCATGCATATTGTATCTCTACATATTAATGCATAGACAGAAGTTCCACTTCCCAAGTCCAAAAAAAAAAAAAGTCACTCCTAGCTGAAGTGATTGTGTAAAAGGAAATTACAATGGTAGTTCTATTTTTTCCAGTTTTTTTCTATTTTTTATGGGACTGGATAAAGCTAAATATCAGTCTAACTAGCTAAAGCAATCCTACTAAGCTATATTCAAGTTAATGATTCAGAAATACTGCCTCATAAGCATGGTTGAATTAAAAGGCCAATGAAGGTGGTTTTGGTATTTCTTTCATGCACAGTATACTACATCTCAATAGGGTTTTTATGCATTTCTCCTTCCAGATGAAAAAAAGATGGTAGGAAAATATTCACTAACATGGTATATTAGTTAATTTAGGATGCTGTCAGTACTGAGATTCTTCAGTAATTTTTTTAATGGCTTGCACTTTATCACCAACTTGTAATAAACATGATTTCATTGGTGACTTTTGAGGCATATGAGGAATAACAACATAAAAGGAGAAGAAGATGGAATTCTTATGATATGATATAATTACTTTTTCACATTATTAAAGCTTGGTCCAATTTAGTGAACTGCTACTTTATAAATTCTTGTACATTAGAAATTATGCACAGTTACAGAGTATTTTCCGTGTACCTGAGGAGCTAAATACTTTAGGATTTCTCCTTTCTCATGAATGATTATTATAAATCTTTTTGAAAACATGCTCAAAAAGCATGTTGTCCATAGAAATGCTGTATTAGAAAGGTCATGGATACTTCTTTGCTATTTTCCTTAACTTCTCCCTGACCAGTGATGATTATCCCAGTTTGCCACAGACCTTTGCGTACCTGAGAGCACAGTATCTACATAACAAGCTGAAAAGCAACCACTATAGATGCTTCAAGGAACAGATCCTCAGTCTTATTGCCCACTCTTTTCTATGGCACTCAGAAGCACCACTGGCACTGAAGTTTGTTCTTATATTGACAGGAGGCAAAAAAGGGACTTCTAAAGCAATAGTACATTTTTACTTTGACAGATTTTATATAAATGCTGAGCTGAGGTATTTAACCATGCATTTAGTGATAGCCTTGTTTCTAAAGTCCTTTGCCTGATATCAAATCAGACATCGACATAATCTACAAATAACATCTTTCACTGTAAAATAAATTCCTTGTTTCTCTTGACCAAGAAAAGATGAACATGTTTCAAATGATGCAAAAACAGGCTTCCTGAAAATGAAACCAGCAACAAAGAGGTGAAGAGAGTTTCTGGCAATGAGAAACTTTTTGTCTCTCTTACTTTCTGGTGATTATGTATGAAAATGCTTCTACGTTTTCGCTAAGGGAAAGCAAACGTGTTTGCAGCTGAATAAAAATTGCAGGACATTGATTTTTTTCCCCCTGATATTACTGGTTTTTGGGCGTTTTCTTTGAGCAATAAAAATGAATGCAAACCAAATAAACAAACCAATGCCTGTAACATCAAGACAACATGCCAATTTCCTCAGTCTGTCCTCTCTGGTCAAATAGAGCAGTGCTCCTGTTCTGAGGCTCATCCTTATTTATAAAATATCTCACTACATATTGCAATATTACCTTCATTTTTCCAAAGCCTTATGATATTGTCATTCCAAGTCAAGCCTTAGGGCATTATCACAAGCTAGAAATAAGGCAGTAAGAACTGTACTTGTACAAGACAGTACTTCAAGAGTAACCTAAACAGCACCCTTAACTAAGAACAGTACAACTTTTTAAGCTGCTGGCTGCAAAACAGACAACACAATGGAAAGCACAGGCCACTTCAAAGAGAAAAATTGTGCCTTTTGTCAGGCAAAGCATGCAAGCTGTAGAATACAAAAGCTTCAGCGACAGACTGGCCTCTATGTATGAGCAATAGTGTGAACACATTTTCAAAAGTGCTTTATCCACAGAAGGTACAGTTTATAATTGTTACCAGATACTCCTGGGTTTTCTCCTTGATAACAAGTGGTGGTCACAACATTGGCAGTCTTAGTGATCACTTTGGTTAAGAGGGAAGGCTCGCTGTCAGTACCTCAAGACTTTATTTAAACAAGAGAAACTAATGAACTTTAATGAACTTCAATTTGTCTCCCACTGCTGCTACTTCTCGGTTTAGTAACCTAGTAATCTTTCCAAACTCCACAGGGGATATGAATTCTTTATCAGGCTTAAGTCATACTGAAGTAAATTCAGAAAAAGATCCAAGCTTCTCTAATGCCAGCAGCCACATCAATCTAGTAATGCCATGAGAGCAAAAAGATACGTAATGGCATTGGATAGGGGATTAAATGGGAAGTTTCTTGCTGTTTCTTTGAACATTGCTAGTGTGTAAAATTCTGTAATAAGCTGTATTTTGCATTCATGCAAGCCTAGTTCTACATCTTCTCTCTACACAAAGGAAATAAGGAGCCTAGTAACTCTCAAGTGTATTAATTAATTACTTTAGGTACTATCAATGTACAGGTGCAGAAGTAGTTCAAGATTATTCTTTGTGTTTCTGCAATCTATTTTGTCCAAGAAAGTCAGGATAACAACAGGTTTTATAGCTGAGAGAGGCATTTGAACATTTGGGAAAAGCTGTGCAAGATTCCTGTGTAATTCTTTGTCCTTTTCTAATCAAACAAGTGTTTACCATATTTGTCATAATACAAGCTTTGGGATTGCCACTATTACCAGTAAAGGAATTCTTTAAAAATACTCTCAGGAAACATGTAAAACACCACAAATCCAGTAAAAAAATTTGCTATTGTTATTCTGAACTGCTCCATGATGCTAGGTCAGGAGAAATAGCTTGAAAGAATGTGCATTAATCAGTCCGACTGATCTGGGTTCCTATAGACTGATGCTATTTAATGATGAGAGTTAATACTGATGTTTCTCTCAGAAATTAAGGCCAAGACATATCCCAAGATTTTTTATCCATAGTATAATGACATTTATTTTGACATGATTGCAATAAATATATGCACCATTATTTAAGCTGCGAATACCAAGCTGCTATCATAGATAAATAAATCTCTTACATTCTTAATGTATTTTTCCTTGCCTAGAACTGATTAATACAGAAATATTCTCTACCATGATTAACAATGCCCCATAGGTAACAGATTTTGATTGTTTGCCCAGTATCTTCTAAGCATACATAAGAATTAGTACAAGTATCCTGAGTCAACATTATCTGGCCTGCTCTCTGACAAAGAAAAGATTTTGTCAATGTATTTCACTCTCTATTAAGTGGAGAACAACCTGAATTTGCTTTGTATACCTATCTGAGATGACCACCAACAGTACTGTACAGAAGCAGAAATGAGGCTTCAGAAACCTTAGGCTCCATAATGTGCTATTAGCACTGATTGTATTTACAATTAGTGCGTTTCATTTCTCATTAGTAGCAAGTCCCTTCATAACAATAACTTCGGAATATATGGGATACGATACTACAAATGGAATGTCAACTGGGACAAATATTACAATTTATTTCAAAGACCAAAGTTGTCAGGGAAGGATGAGCCATTTTAATCTGAGAAGTCATCTCACCAGTAGTATTTAATCCTCAAAAGAGATCTAGTCAATATTGCAGTTGTAAATTTGAGCTTGGCCAAAAGGATTTCTGCAGCTTTTTCCAAAGCAAGTAATAAAACGAGAATGCCTTTATTCTCTTCTTCTCCTTGTTTTTAGAAAGTACAAGGAAAATTGAAGGTTTCGAGTTTTTGAAGAATTTGAAGGCAGTTTTGAAAAACAGAGGCTTAGCAAGGAGAAAGCTGAGAATTAAAGTTCTCTTATTACTACATTAGTACATGCTCAAAAATATTATGGATATTGCTGTATTGGTTTTTAGTTATGTTCAGGTAGTATTAGAGTAGTATCTGATACACTGTCTCCTGAGACCATTTTCCCACTAGTCTTGAGGATGTCTCTTAGTCTACAATTTCTTTTCTTTCTTTGTTTTCATCCTGTAGCAGTGCTGTTGCATTTCACTCTTACCAAAGCTATCAAGAGAAAACTAGAAGGAACTTATCAAAAGATAACATATGTATAAACTTGCTCTTGTCACACAGCAGAAGCCAGTTCTGAAAATTACATATTAGCATACCATTTTCATTGATAATTGTTTCTTTGAATTTATCTTTCAGTTAAAAAAAAAAAAAAGTGTGAAATCTGTATGTGTGTGTTCATGTAGAAAGAAGAGAAAAAAAACTATAAACATACAACAATAGTGTAGTTTAGGTGAAACAGAAAGTTTCCTTACCTCGTGACCCTGGAATTGCTTTGTCCTTCATTGACTCCTTGGCCATGAGTATTCTTTCAGTGAGTGCCAACTTCTTCTTCCATAAAACTACTACCGTAAAACTACTTCCTCCTTCCACCCTTCAGCTATTACCCTGTCCATCTTGCCTTGATTATCTATCCAAGAGCAAATGAGATGCAATGGTTTACGAATGTGCATTTGTATAGAAAGGTGGCATTTGGGAAGTGACATCCAAAGCAGTGGATAATGGGTAATATAAAGTCAAAACAACTCTTTTTTTGTTTCATCTTTCATCCTGAAATGGCTTAACAGAACAACTGAATTCATCGAGGCTGGATCATCAGTTAAAGGACAAGCATAAGAGTACTGAGCTAGGAAGCTGGTAGTAAGTGGTTTTCATGCATGAAGCCATCCATTATTCCAAGTACCTTGTATTTAGACATGCCTATTATAAATGTCTGTATCTATCTGAAATGAAAAGTAAGGGATTGTTCCCCACACCCAGGGTGGCTTTACCGCAATTTCACCAAAGGAGCTGATATACTTAAAAAACAGAAATTCTCCGAATTCCTCTGAGATAAGTTCTGCTAATATATCACGCTGGTATCTTATTAAAGACGTTAGTTTTAAAAGCAAAACCAGTGTAAAACACCTTACAACCTGAATCGTACTCCAAGCAAGGAGTCAGAGCCACACACTCATTCTATATTCATCTTTTTTCCAAAAGAATTTACAAGTTGGGTAAGTGCTCGTCAGCAAATAATCAGGTCTCTTTCTGTGTTAGTACAGTAATAGAAAGTTGCTACTATTATATGGATTCCATCAAATGATTAAATGTTCATATGATGTCACTGACACCTTCTTGAATAGCTGAACATAATTGTTATCCTTTCTGGTTTGGTTTGGTTTTCAGGCTTTTTAACAGACAGGTTTCGAATACTTTAAAATGCTGAAATAAAATTTCATCTCCTACACGTTGGGTATGTGAGCATAAATGATCAGCTCTTTCATACAATTTTCAAATGGGGTTTAGATGAAGAAAAATAATAGTCATTTGTATTTTGTATATTATGATCTAATTTTGAACAGTTGTACGCCCACCTGAGAAGCTGTCAGTACTTCTGTGAGTCTAATTCTGTTAAATAATGTTTTTGTGACAGAGAATAATTTTCAATCTATACTTCGTCTAGTTCCATAAGAAGAATAATGGGATAAATTATTTTCCCTGGCCTCAAAAAACTGCACAAATATCTGGGGGAAACAAAAAGTTGGGTTTGCCAAGACCGTGAATTATAAACATAATTGTTGCTGTTTCTAGGTGGGGGGAGGGAAAAGGCTTCATTTTGGACTGAGACCAGTTGTCAAAAGAAGCATGTTTAGGAAAATTAAGTGATTTGATGCAATTAAATGCCAGCGGCCTTTTGCTTCCTACAACAGCTCTCTGGCCTAAAAAGTGTCAAGCTCATGAGGTCAAGAAAAGGGTTAAGGAATTTTACAGAGAACCAGAATTCGAATCAACAATTGAAATCCAAAGTTAGCAGAGTTAGCAGACTGGAAAAATAATGCCATATTAGTAGTGAGACAGTGAGGGTGAATATCATGGAACATGACAAATTTTTCATCACCTTCAGTTAGGATTGATATCCTTCTAAAAGATGCACTCAAATGAGGCTTTAAAAGTCAGATGTAGCATTGACTTTCAGCAATTCTATATTAATATTATCTAAGGGGTCAAACAGACATTTAAAATATTTCTCTGACTTTGAAATCTATAAATGTTATTAACACATAGCAGAAAAATCTAATACATGAATAGGATATTTATGAATGAGTAAAGGATGAAATCAACTTTTGCTCTAAAGGAACTGATTTTCTTTTTTATCCTTGTCCCTAAAAAGAAAATAAATTAAATAGGATTATATTGGATAATTTGAATCAATGGTGTAAAATAAGTATATGCTAACAATCTCAAATAATAATTAATTACATACAAATAATAATTCCAACATACATGCTTCAGAGGGTATAAAGGAAAGTGTCTGTTAAGCCTGTTGAATCACTTGTTTTAGAATATATGTAAAGAGAAGAAGCAATTGGAAATTATTCAAATTATATCAGCTCAAGTTACCTTCTCATTTGAAAATGCTGAAGAACAGGCAAAGTATTCAAATGATTCTGGTCACAAAACCCACCCACTCTGAGCTGAAAGGCTCCTTAAAAAATCCTTTGGATCAATCTTCAGGAAAAGGCAGCACGTATATGACATTCTCAGTCTGGAGAACATGCTCAAATTGGGTCTATCAAAAAGGCACTGCAGCCACTAAAGTGCTTTCACAGTGGTCACAGCTGGAAGCTGGGCTATGCATTTGTAGGGCAGGCTTTCACACTTACTGCTGATAACTATTAGAAGCTACGAGGAGTGCTGACGGATTCTTTTCAGGCACTGACCTAGATTTAGCAGGGTTCAGTTCAAAGGCCTTTTTCTAGGGAGGGAACCCTGTCCTTCCTTCTATTCTGTCTAATTTGTGAAACTCATTTAGTCTAGAGGCCTCTACAGCCAGTAGTAGACAATTCAAAGCATCAAGGGAATACACTAAATATGAGCATACCCCAGTTTCATCACCTCTGCATGTCTGACAGCAAAAAAGATTATTTTCTAGCATTATAAAATCATGATTCCCATGAGCTGTTCCCAAAGGACAGACATCAGTCAAAGTTTCAATCTCATTATAGACTGGAGAGCTTTTATCTCCTCTGACAAGTTCAAGTTCAAGATGGTGACTTTGACCTTTACAGAGGACCTCTAAATTCACAGAAACTGGCATCTTTGCCATGCACACCTATTCATGTATACCTGCAGCGCAGCTTACAGAAATTTTCTACTGTATGCACCATAATCTTAGATTTCACTTTTCCACTCCTTATAAAATTCCTTTTCATGTATAGAATCATAAAGAGAGACTGGGCATTTATCACTTCTCTCATTTGATTAATTTTCTGTTAAAATTTACCCATCCTTAAAATATCAGTATCACATTCTAATGGGGACCTTTCTACCTAAATCTTTACAGCTAAGCAAAAAAGAAAAAAAAATTAAAAAATCAAACCATGTGTTTTTCTTACTAAAAAGGTTCAGCTGAACTTAAAGCGGCGTTGCTGTTTACATAGGGAGTGTTTGTCATTCTGTGCATTCTGAACCCTCTACAAAGTATAAGGATTTCTTTTTAAATTCTTGAGATTGCTGATATCACATTGGGTTCTTTACTTTAAAGTATCTTAGTAGCTATCTAGCAGTGTGCACCATCAGAAACAAACACATATATTAATTTTCAAGATTTACAATGGCTGAATCAATACTTTTTTCCTTTTCATTTTTTCTTTTTTTTTAAAACCAGAATACTTGTATGTCTTCCTAAATTATCATAGCACTTTGGGACAGCTTCCCAGAATAAATGCTGAGTCCAATTTTTTTTTAATTCCCATTCTTTCTGTACTAACATTTCCTTTACAGCATAAAGCACTAGTTCAAGTTGACTGACAATCACCAGAGAAGGGCATTTGTGCAGACCCTGTGTCATGTATTAGGACTCAGTTTTATAAAGATAGCACTAAAAATTCCATTTTGCATGCTGAGATTATAGTGTAGTATAATTTAGCAGTGAAAAAACTAGAATTAGCCCAGATTTCTATACCAAGACATTCTATTTTTCAGCATGGTATGTTGGTCAACTCATTGTACACTTGTTGACTCATCTTCACCATGAAGATAGTACACTCACTGCTGATTTACACAGGACATTTACACAGGACAGTAATTAATCTAGAATATTCTATAGCCCTGAAAGCCATCAAACTGACTTTCAGATGTCATTTCCAGAATCTTTCAAGGCGTTTCTATGCTTGCTTTGTATTACATCTAGGAATAAACATCTGAAATAACAAGTACACACAGGAAGATGAGTAAGCAGACCTCTGGTTTTGGCTCTCTTGGAAGATACATTAGAACTGAAAGATAGCTGAGACTATTGGAGTGGAGCAATTGTTAGATTTGGAATGTCTGAGTGTTAGATATGCTTTTCAGCTCCATTGCTATGTTTCATGCCTAAAATCATGTTCTTATTATTTCTTATTTTTTGACCACAGTCATCTGGTACTCCATAAGTGTCTTAAACAAGTGTATGTCACTTAATTTCAAGCCAATCTTAACCACTTGAAATCTCATTCCCCTTAAAACACATATGAGCATATGAGCCACATCAAATAAAGCACCTTTTTTTTTTTTTTTTTACTCTTTGGCAATTTTAAAGCTATACCTGATCATAGAATCTGTTGGGGTTTTTGTGTTTTTTCTTTTTTTTCTTTTCTCTCACTGAACTCTCATTTACTACTTCTCAGCATGATGGGGGGTGGGAATATATTTTGTATACACTATGAGTACCCAAAGACATGAAAGGAAACATATTGCAGTTCCTTCACTCTGGAACTGCAGTTAATTTTACACGTTTGAAGAGAAAAAGGAATATCTAAAAAAAAATCTAAGCCACTGGTCTGCTTTTTTCAAAGTTATTAATATCTGTAATAAAACATATATTTCAGTGTGTTAATCTTTAAACTATCCAGAGTTTCTGTTCCTTGAATTGTGCTTGTCACACTTCCAATTTAATCCAATATGGTTTCTTTGAATGTTTTTGAATCCTGTCTGTTCTAGTTATAAATAATGTAAACAACATCTACATGTTCAACCAACTTAATATGACTTCGATTGTCACCAATGGAGAAAATATACAGTGAAAATAGGGGCAGAGGAATTATTTCTGTGTAATTTGTAAATATCTAACTGAAATGCTAAATATAGTTGTCTTTGGTTTTCTTCTGTGGTCAGTAGTGAGCAAGAGGATAGTTCAAAGTGCTTAAGCAGTCTTCCCCTCTCATTTGCCTAGTGAAGTTTGACTATGTAAGGAGCCTAAAAATGAGATTTGTCTAACCAAAAGCAGATATGAACACCTGAACTGGTCACTTGAGGCTTCTTTGTAAGGTCAGTGGGAAAAATAGAGTAAATCTTTATACGGCATGTCAGTAGCAAGTCCAATGAATCACTTTCTACTTCTCCCATTGACCTTAAAAAGAAGCCTCAAATGACTTGCTTAAGTGTGTATGCCTAAGCTTATGTTGTAAATGGCCAAAGTTGGTAGGTAAATTCTACATTAACCTCCTAATTTAGATTATTAAATTTAGGTAACAACTTCATGCATAGCTCCAGGGCAACCAGTAATTAAACTTCTTTTTTTTTTCCCAAGTGTTGAAGAGTGTACTATTTTGCTACTTTCCAGTCTCCAAAGCACATATTCATGGTTAGTTTTTAGGTGGCGAAAAAGAATGTAGCAGAGAGATTTCACCCAAAAACTCATCCCACCTGCCCCTTCCAGACCTGTAGCTCCCACTCCATATCCACATCAGATAGTCATCCAGAATCATCCAGCTAAAGGTCATTTTCAAAGAGCCTGCAGGTTTTGTTTAATGCTTACATAAGATTCATGGCCTACCTGGCAACACAGGTGCAACGCTCTTGCCTTGCAGAGTCATTCCAATATCACTGCACCATCTAGAAACATCTAAATTCTGTCAAGCCTTGAGTCTGAACAGCTCAATCAGGCAACTCTCCAGGAACCAAGGAGCTCTCAAGGCAATTGTATATTCTCCCATTATAAAAGCCATCCTGCAAACAGCTGGGAGACAATGAGCAGGTCTTAGTGATAAAATGAACAAGAAGACAGACAGAAAAAAAATTGAGGATGAACCCAGTAGAAAAACAAAGACCAAGAAAACATATAAGCTTAGGTTAGGCCTGAGGAACAAGAAAGAACAGTGGTGTAGAGAAGCTATAGCCTGAAGCCTGAAAGGTCAGGAATTTGGCAGCTTTTGAGATATGCTCCAGATTCCTGAGATGCACCTGATGGCTGTGTAGTTCCCTTGCAATGTCGTGTGGACAGAGCCACCTCCTATTGTGAGGCCCTTGTGACCTCTATGACCACAGCCCTCAGCAGAACCATTAGCTCCTTCTGAGTGGTTGGCTCTGAGATACTGGACAAATTTTTGATGCAACAGAAAAATGTTAGTGCATAAAAGGTGTGTAAGTATTATGACTGTACATTACCTTGCCTGGAAACAAGGAAGATCCTTGGAGGCATTTGGCTGAGACAGCTGCCAGAGAGAGTTGTTCACAATAATTCCTGAAACTGAATGATCACACAGACACTAGTGGTTGCAAACAGAAGCAGAGAGGAGTTTGTCCTGGACATTAGGAGAGAACGTGTCATCCTTTTCTGGTAGAGTTCTGTCTCAGCTCAGAATCTGTAAGTTTTGGCTTGAATCTCTTTCCAGTGCACATCTGAGACAGCAGAGTACGGAACAAAATAAAACCAAAGTTTGAATCCATGCATACTACCTATTTTTATGCACTTTTAATAACATACTTTTAACATTTTAAAAGAATTTTGACAAAACAGAGGTCACTGTTTATCATACAGTTTATAGTGCCTCCTGTTTGGCAATAAGTATCAATAACCTCTTCACTGATTTTTTTTTCTTTTTTTTCAATTATTCATAATACTCTAGAAATCATGAGAATATTTTCTTGTTTATAGAACTACCTCTTAAAAAATAAGACAGTACTCAAAATATATGACCCTTAAATGGTTAATGCTTTTGCCTAATTACAATTTTACATAAGCAAATGACACACAATTAAAATAACAGCTATTTCAAACGATCTTCTCGTCTGTCTGAAGGAAACATTTCCTGCAGCATCTGGCAGCATATTTGGAAGTAAGACACACACACCCTGTGTGTCTGTGAAAGAGAAAAATGAAAATGTGACTTCTATTACTGCCGCTTCACTGCCATCATACCAGAGATCTCCACGCAGGGGAGTCGCAGTCCATATGTGCATATCACCGTTCCTTTTGGGGATGTCTCTTCTAGTTGTATTGCAATGAGACATCCATGGAGCAGTGGCAGCAAACCACTCCCACGGAGAAGCAGGAAGGGCTGCAAAACTGCAGCTGCTCTGCATACAAAGCTCCCACTCAGTCATAACCCACATCTCATTGACGTGGGTAAGTCAAACTGTTGGCTTCTTCCACTGAATAAGAAATATTCTGCCAAGATGATGTGAGAATTGGAGTCATTGTAAGGACCAGAAGTTTTGTAACTGTTTATGAATGCAGTGATAAGCTGCAGCTGTTGCTTTGGACCACCTCCTTTAAAGAGATAGTAGGGTTACTTCTGCAATAATATCAATCATCAAAAAATACCTTGCTGGAACAGGATATAAGAAGAGGGTAAGGGTGATGTACATGCCACGGGGCTGTAGGGATTCACTGTGCCTTAAGTAGCTGAAGGACTTGAGGTGCAGGTCTCAATTTGGGGAAAGAGAGCAGAGATGTACAGTAGGAGTAGCTGTGGACTGGAAACCCTGACCTTGGAGGAAAAACCTTAAGGAGATAGAAGTTAGTGTGCTGGGATGGTGGATTAAAAGGCAGAATCTGCACTGGGCCTAGAGGATATATATATATATATGAGTGTGTGTATATCTCTCACCTTTTTTCCCCTTAATTTTTCTCTAGAATATTATTTTCTTTTACTAGATTTTTCAATAGTTGTTAGAGGCATTCAGCAACAGGGATGTACCCCTACTCATATTCAGGCTTACTTATCACACAAATGAAACATCGTATCACCAATCTCCTTTTAATTACTATCCCTATTGAAAGCTTCTGGCCTGAATTATAGAGCAATACAGCAAATGCAAGATTATGCAGACTTCATAATGAGCTGTAAGCACCTATGAAAATGAGGCCAACTTTGCACAACCCAGTGCTAATGAAGCAGCCACACTGCTGAACTTCTCCTGTATAAAACATTCATAATGAAAGCTACATATTGCAGTGTGGAGGCTGATACTTTGCAAGTTTGGGGGTTTTTTGAGTCTCCTACTTTCCTCTGAGATTTGCAATGTCAATGAGCACAGAAAGATGACAAAAGACAATGACTTTTGGTGAATGTAGGCATGAGACTGTTTTATTTTAATGCTGTCTTTAATCTATCAATTTATTTTAGTACCAAAATATTGGCACAATTACTAAAACGCAAATCGCGAAGATAGAAAAATTTCTAAATACAGACACAATAAACCTAAATACAAAAGAAAACATGTTTGACAAGAAAGATATGGTCTTTACGTTTTTAGGTTTTTACTTTGATTATTTTAATGCTGAAAACCAGTTTATTTATGTTTTCCAAATTTCATAACTTCAGGGGTCATAATGAAGGCTGTTCTACTTACTTCTGAAATCAGGATGTGGCTTATACAGTGAATCTTGCCAACTTGCCATTTCATGCTGTTTAAATTCCTGTAGGGCTTGGACAGCTTTAGCACAGCATTCTCTTTGCATGCATTTTTAAAACCAGCATCTTAGAAGAGGTACTGAAATACCACTTTGCCTGACATTCAGCCCTGGTCTAAAATGCCTGAATTCTTCAGAAGCTAATGAAGTTTAGCCTATACTTTGGCTAAATTTGGCCCACTGTTTTTGTAGAAACAAAGTTGATTTTGGTAGCAAACATGTTAGAAGTTATTCAGAGCTTAGTATTTGAAAGTCTTATTCTCCAGGACATGCTTGCTATTTGATATTGAAGAACTACAGTATTAGAGTCAAAAGTCCCAGATATTCTGTAATTATAATATTTGAAGGACAAGAATATTTTTTCCAAAATCTAATGCAATTCTTCTTGCAAGTTCCTTGCAAAGTGTACCAAAGGATTTATAAATGCAGTTGAAGTTTATACATGTCCAGGAGAACTTAGAGCTGAGCAATGATTAGAGACTATCCCTGTAATGTAATGACCTCCCTGAAACTGGATATGAATGTATTAATAGTTGTGCCTACTCTTCACTAAATTCAAACTATTACAAAGCACTCGTATATTAAACTGTTAGAAAGTAATTAAACCATAATTGCATGATGAAAAATAACCAATAGAATTGTGAAGAAAATACAAGAATATTAATGCTTTGCTTTTTAAATGCAATATAGCAATGTAATCCATTGGACTACAGCATCTTTTCTGACACCAATGGGAATTTATAGTAGATTTCAATTAACAATTTTCTTGTTCAACGCTGTCAATTTAAACATGAGATTTACATTTAAAAATATGTCTAAACCCACGGAGCACCAGAGTTTAGAGAAAACTAATCTCCTTGATTCGTATCAGCATCTTTACATGCTGCAGAATTTTATGTAAATTAGGCTTTATTTGTATCATCAAAAAAGTGAAAAATTAGAGAGGGCTTCAAGCCTAATGGATTACAACAAAAGATCTGACTATCTAAAGAGCTGAGCATAATTCACAGAAGCCTGAGAAGGGGCACTCTATCCACACCCAGCTGCCGAAACACAGAATCGTGGTGTAATCTAAATTGTGGTTCCTCTGCAGCGTCTGAGCAGCCTGAACTAGTGGAAAGTGTCCCTGCCTGTGGCAGGAGGGGTTGGAACTAGATGATCTTCAAGGTCCTTTCCAACCCTCACCATTCTGTGATTCTATGATCTGTAGAAAAGCATGGCTAGAATCTTTGTGCTTTAAAAAATTATCAAGACCTATGTCTCTCTTTTGAGGAAACCTTGGTCTTCTATTTAACCTCAAAGTACTGGCAAATCCAGCACTTGTCCTTCATCAAAAATGACCCAATTACATTAGGTATTTTTAAACTGAAGATTACCCTTACAGAAAAGATCAGGCCGAAATGTTTTAATTGCATCAATTGTCTGAAGTAATTCATTAAAATGTCACACCACCAAGAGATGATGCTCTCCAGAGTTCATGTGTATGTGATCTTGGTTGCTTTAAAGTTTATTTTGTATCACCCATAATCATTTTAGTCAAACAAGATGTTTCTATGTGTATGTAAGGAGAACAATGAAAAATTTGTTGTTTCAGGCCATGTAAAATGCAAAGAACTTGTGTACAGATCCAAAAGCACAATTTTTCTCATTTATTTTCATTCTTTATGAAACTAAAAATCTCCTAAATAAATCACTGAAAAGTCATGAATTATGTAACAGTGCAATCTCTCACCCTGCTGTATATTTACCAATCTTCATAAAGAATATGTTTAAATTGGTTATTCAGTGCTCCATTAATTATCTCAGCCACAACCAAAGCTTGTTTGAGTTTTAGTTTAAGCTTTAGAGGAAAAAAGGAAAAAGAAAATGCTATCTTGATTTCCTGGTCCCACCAAAAAAGGCACAAACTATGTAACATAAAATATAAACATGTTAAATAAATTGAAACCCAGTGATAGGTTTTGAAATGTAGTGCTAACTTTGATTCAAAGATCACCAGGCACAATTCCTTCCTACAGGAATCAAATCTTGCAATGGACACCTCTTAAAAACTTCTTTCTCACAGGCAGATGAGTTTGTTGTCACAATTATATTAGTAGGACATTCTGAAATCACACTTCTCTCATCCTCAGAATAAGGAGCCCTACCACAGAAAAATGAAGAGATACTGAGGGGTTGCGAGGATTTGATCTTTTCAGCTTAATCAAAATATGACATGATTAATTCTTAGCTATTTTTCTGAGAAATAATTTTGAAAACAACACCGTTAGTCTAGTGGATGAAAGCATAAAAGTATTTAAAGACTGGAAGATAAAGTTGGACAATATGAAGCACAAAATTACTTGCTTTCAACAGTTAAAATAAGTAATGGTTGGGGTAAATTCTTACTTTACCTCAGAATTCATGCTTTAGGATTCACATTCAAGAAATATTAGGTGGGAATTGACATGTAGAATGCAGAGCCATTGAAACAAAAAAGTCACAGATTTCTGGACCCACCCGGATCATTGAGTCCAACTCTTAAGTGAAGGGCCCATACAGGGGATCGAACCTGGCACCTTGGTGTCATGAGCACCAGGTTTTAACCAAGTGAGCTACTCTTAGGGCGAAGGGATGCTTAACCTCTTTTGCCAAATCAGAAGGCTGAGAAAAAGTTCAGAACAATATTTACCCTTTAAGTTTTCCACAGAACTTAAAAAATGTGGGTACGAAAAGAAACACTGACGGAAATTCTTCACTGCCTTCAGACCAGAATATAATTCTGTGTATTGGAGATTAAGGGATCTTAAGAAGAAAAAGCTAAAGAAGAAAGTGTAAAAATTATAAGCTCAGAGCAGTGCAAATCCATTATTAATTCCTAATAATACAACTTGAAGACTAAATTTGCTCTTTGCTCTCAGGAAAAATAAAGGGTAATTATTTAATGGGCATATTTTCAGAAAAACTGACGTAAAATTTAGACACTTTGCACTAAGGATTTAACAGTCTTTAAAGATGCCTGTCAAAGCATAATATCATTGTCCAGAAACAAGCCCGCAGCTAACCAAAAACATGACTGCATGATTCAAACTCTGCCAGGTAGAAAAATTAATTTGAGCAATCTTTGATTTTCACCTGCTTCACAAGCCCTAGTAGAACGAATTTGATTTTAAGAAATAAAGATTTTATTACATCCTATCTATAGTTACCAAGATGCATTTCCACTTATGTATATAAATAAAAATCATGAATTGTGAGCAATTATAAATTATAAGATTGAATACATTGTAGTGTTTCAAGGGTTTTGCTCTTATTTTTACTACAAATTCATATCCCAAAAGTATTTTCATTTGAAAACTCTTGGCATAACTCGAAACTGTGACAATCTATTTCACATCAGCACTTCTTAGTTTTTTAAATGTAAATGAAAGTAAGTGAAGTCCCCCCCCCATTTCAATTCTCTAACTCTTCTCCAAAGACAAACCATCTTAATGTGCAATTCATACTTTAAGCAGTTCTCTGACACTCCAGAGGAGCTTCCCATACTTCTAGAGATGATGGGAAATGCTAGAGAGGGATTTATTTCACCACAAAATGAGGAATACAATAAATGTTCAAATTTATGATATATCTTCTGTGAAGAGAGGTAGCACCCAGTGTCACTGGATATGTGATAAAACGAATAGTTTGTACAGATTTATGTTTTTTTAAAATTAAATGCTGCAAAAACATGAACATACGTAACATGGATACGTGTATTTATAGTATCTGGTTATAAATATTTGTGAAGTAAGCAGCAAGCTCAAGGCTCTTAAATATTCTTTAATAATTTATCCACATTAATGAAATCCTAGAATTTTTACATCATCAGTGAAGTACAAAGAGAGTGGAATCTTTTCTACCATCTTAGATGGTACAAAAACATATCTGATGAAAAAACTTTTAAGAGAACTAGAGAGAGTGTCAGATGAGACCATGCA
Organism: Grallaria varia; assembly: GCA_013396735.1. Lineage (NCBI taxonomy): Eukaryota > Metazoa > Chordata > Aves > Passeriformes > Formicariidae > Grallaria > Grallaria varia. The sequence continues at coordinate 346,905 of VWZG01002871.1, forward strand.
ACTTTTACCTCCAAAAGCAGAAGGGACTTGCTTTACAGTAACATAAGGAGAAAACTAGAAGAAACCAGAGCATCTTATTAGAAATAGGTGCATTTTTTTCTATACCTGATCTTTAGTTCATTCAGATGGTACATATACCAATATTAGTACTATTATGTAATCTAAATTTCTAATTCTAAGCAATTGTCAGCAAGTCTAAGAGTCTCAAAAACCATTTGAAAGTGATATTTTTATTATGCTGGACATGATTTGGAAAGTTGTTTTATTTAAGAATAAAAGTGGACCCCAGGTTTTAGAAACCAATAAGCATCGGTACATAGCCATCTTCAGTCATCTTGTCCAAATGGTTAACATAAAGAACAAAACAAATCCGTGACCATTTGAGATTTTTATCATTCAACTGTGCACTTTTTATAGTTGCAGTGAACCATTTTGGGGTTTATTACATTTCTGCTACTACAGTTAATGAGTACCAGTAGTCTACTCATGCTCCAATACATACCATGCATGCAGTCACTCACAGGGCACCATGTGGCAACTCTCCATCTAAGTAACCTGTTGGACTCAAAGTGTACTAATTATATTTTGCTTTTTAAAGCAAAATGTTGCTTTGATTGGATTCAAAACTGGCTGCTGGAAAACTGGAAAAGCTACTGCCAGAGAATCTAGAGTATATAGTTACATATATGTGAGCAAAAGGAGAGAAGAAAGGAAACAGTTCTGTCCTAACTAGAAGTAACTTCTTATCACCTATCAATAGAGAATAACTAATATAAAATTAAGTCTCAGAGCTGAGTACTAAGGGAGGTAAAGGGGAAAAGATGAACTAACAGCTCAAAAGCGCATACCAACAAAATGCTAAGTTTTAACTTGAAGATAATCAGGTTTCCATAAGCATGTGCAATATTCAGGGATCATATCAGTTCATTTTACTGCTGTCCCTAATACCTGGAAAAGATACTTTGAGTAAGAGGATTTTGACCTCTCTGTGAGAAAAATCTTGAATATAATAACTATCCATTTAGTAGTTTTGTTAGTGGCAGCCTGAATGTACTACTGATAACCATCAGCAGTTCAGGAGATAGAAAAGGCAATCTGAACCTTGCATGTGACAGCATTGCACTTTTGCTCAGATAAAAAGGCTGAATGGTGTTCACAAAAAGACTGCTTAACTCCAACAAATATTAGCTAACTTTTTGTTTAATTCATCTAGAATGGGCTTTTGGATATTAGAAAACTCTCAGAAGATAATGAAGACTAATAAAAGTTATAGCAAGCTATTTTGATTTCCTGATAATTCAGTACAGTCCTGTCAAATATCTTGTGACATAATATTGATCTCATAATAAGCCTTTTTGGCTTGCCAAAGCAAGCCAGAAAGAATCCTTTTCAGAAAAAATTCTGACAATCACTGATGATACTGAAATGACAGGTATTATAAAAAATTGACTTATCTATAAAATTGAATGAAATTTTACTGTTTTCACATTAGTTACTGTGTTTTCCATTATCAAAAATTGTAACCATAAAACCTGCATTATATAGCTTACTAGTGACTGTAAAAGTTTTCTCAGTATAGCTCAAATGTAGTTTTTAATTCGTTGTTAAAATGTCAACAGACAGGAATCTTAAGGAGATAAAAGATTCCTCTATTGGTGAAACTGCACTGAGAAAGAGACACAAAACCTAGCAAAACTGGTTGAAGGCCGTGAAACTGTTCCAGAAGATGTTAAAACATGCCAGAAGCAAGGGGTCAAAGAAGGACATGACAAGGATAATGAGGGAGACAAGCGCTGGGAGTCATTTTGGGACCTCCGACTCAAATTCGAGGGGTGTGTCAGAGGTGTGGCAAGGGCTGTACTGTGGGAGAAACAATTTTGGAAGTGGGTGGAACAGATGAAGTAATGCCTGAATTTGTAATTAGGTGACAGTATAAAGATGTGAAACCCATGTAATTTGGTGTGCACAATTTGGAATATATTTCCTGTGCACCTGGCACCATAACAAAGGAGTGCTTTTTGCTTTCTGATCCTCAAAAAGAGTTTAGAGAGTTATTTCTCTGGCTTTTCCAGCATCAAAAACAACACATATATTTGGTAAGAAATCTGACCTTAGATTAATGAAAACAAGAAATAAGAATGAACAAATAAAATGTGTACACAGAAAGAACAGTTTTTCCTTTCTTATGTGCTGTTTCATGTAAAAGCAGGCTTTGAAGATTCCAAGTGGGGTACAGTCACATAGGTACTTATTCCTCAAAGCAAAAATAAATAAAAATTGCAAAATTATATTACAGTTACATAAAAAGAGGTTTCACAACAACTCTGGAAAGTTGTCTCTCAGTGTTCCCACTTGATATTACTCAGCAACACACTAGATTTTGCTTTGGTATTTGAAAAGGCAATGATTAAGTTATGTTCTTTGTATTAAAAAGCTTATTAAAAGGTAGTGGCATAACTGTTTCTTCTGGTCATAAAATTTCTTCTGGTCTACATATTTTCACAATAATTGATTGTGGTGCCTATGTATGTAGTGTAGATATATAAAAAAATTATGGTNTGAATTTAGCTGATATTGTCAGCTGTATGTAGAATTCTAAGTATTTAGGAATTTGGCACATACAAAATGAAAAAGTAAAGGGAGTTAATTAAACTCTTAAACAACAGAGTAGTTAAACAAAACAGTGAATGATTCTGATTTCAGACAAAAAATTGTAACTAATACTATAGCTAACCTCTAATATTTACTTCTGGCCTATATGGCAGCTTCTTTCATGAGTACTATCCTCACATTCAAAACATGTGGAAGAATTTATTTTTGCACACATTATTAAATCTGGAAAGTTGATTTGAAGAGCCAGAAACATATTTAAATTATTTAAAAAATTAAAGTTACCCTCCATGCTAAATTAATTTATACTCTAAACAGATTAAGAAGCTGCTTCAGGATGCCTTTGTGCTGGTTTAAAGGTAAACCAGCAGGAGAAACGAACCCAACTCAAAAAGAGATTGTAAGTCAGAGTTACAATTTAATAAAAAGGTTATAATAAATACAATGATACAGAGGAAAACTTGGTTTTATCCCACAAAACCCCGGCCCCCTGGGGCACAAACGGAATGGTGCTCATTAGCCCCTGTGCTGAGCACCACATGGTCCCCCTGAGTCCAAAGCAAAAAAGGAAAACCTGTGGAGAAGGATGGTGGTCCAAGTCTTGTCGAGAGTGGCAGTCACAGTCCTGTTGAGGTTCTAGTCCTCCTCTGGACCCAACGAGGGGTGCCAGAAGTCCGCAAAGCCCGATATTATGTATGCTTGGGTTCAGATGGGAATGACCAGTACCTCCCCCAGGGCGAGGGGTCTCACAATGGGTGATTTACTCTGTGACTCACAGGGTATTTTTGAATTCTTCATGGCCCATGAGCAGACCTGACCCCTCAAGCTGGGTATGAAGGTGCTAATGACTCCCCGGAGTGGAGTTATCATGGCTGAGTCTTTGGTGTGACAACAGGAAACTTTCCTGTCTCACAGAGTTCTCACACACCCAGCTTATAGCCTGAGGTGTCAGGTGTGCCCTGGGCAGCTGCTGCCAACAATCCATTATTAACAGTTCATAAGGGATGACAGAGAGGGTATAGAGTACACAGTTCTGGGTACACCCACACAGTGATAAACTGATCTTGGCCACTATAAATAGAACAGTCCTGTAAGTGAAAAAACACAGACAGAAGGAAGATATGTTGATATTAACATATGACCCTTTTGGAAATTTTGTCTCCTGTAAAAATGAAAGCCAGGAGAAACTGCATCAGAGCCAAGGGATTCACGGTCCTGCAAATGTGATTTGAAAAAAAGAATACAGAACATTTCCTCTTTGGCATATTTCCATATAGAATGTTTATCCTAGTACTCGCATGAAGTATTTTATTCTAGGCTCAGTGTATGTTATAGATTCTGACATCCTCCTTCACGCTTACCATATATATTCACAAGATGCAGAAGAAAATAATAACAGCAGTATAAGTACAGGGATAATTGTTACCACTGGCAAAGTTCTCTACCATGTATCAGACAGCTGCTTTTTAAGAGGCTTTGTGCCTCCCTGTCTCAATTACAACTGCTTGCTTTCTTCTTCCTGTCTTTAGTTGCCTATATCTCATTTTCACATTTGTTCTTGCATCATGTAAATTCACTGTTGTTGTGAATTCACTCACTTCTCACTGGGCGTGTTCGCGTTCATCGCTGAGTTTGGCTCAAGAGTGAGCTTTTGAAGTAAACCTGCTGTTCGTGCTGCATGTATCGTGTTGGCTCATACCACAGAGCAGCTGTGTTATATACAAGACACTTCTCTTATGAAACTGAACTGAAAGATGTCCTACAAGAATGCACTTCAGCACACTGGTCACTGCATCCTCTGCACCAGCTGCTCCTCCCTACACACCCACTCCTGTTGGATTCCACTGCTTGCTAATACGCACAGATGTGTGCAACCAGCAACAAGACAAATGTATCTGCTATTTACTGAAATAATCAATTTCCTTCAGTTTTAATGCATCTTTGGACTCGTGGCTGAAACCTTGTTGTAATAAAAGAATGTGATCAAGGGTGCAGCCTCTTGATACAGGAGTTGGAGAAGAGTCAGTTTGGGAGAATGGTGTGAGATAGCAACTGATCTTTGATTCAGTTTAGGGTGAAAAATGCATGGGGAGAAAAACATACAAGATGTGCATTATATCAGTGATGGAGAGGGCAGGACGAAACCTATTAATACCTGAAAATACTTCCATATGTCTCTCCTCTCCTCATACATATTTTACCTCACCTTTTTTTCACCTTATTTTTTAATAGTAGTCCTCAAAATGAACTAGTAATAATAAATTGGGGTAGTGATCTCCTATATGACCAAACAAAGCATTGCGTCTATGCTTGTTTGCAATATTAGTTTTGAAGGAGGGTGGAAGATGGGGATCCTTCCCAATTGTGATTTATATTTTGAAATAAAGAGAATGAAGTGACCATATATTTTCTAATTCTGACTGAGGAGACTGTCATCAAGCCATATATCTGTCTAGCCAGACAATGGCTAATCTAAGACACTACTTTTATACTCCGAATTTCCTGCACTGGACAGTGTTTCCCTAAGATTACATTGAGGTTGGGACTTCAACGTTATTTCTGAGGACAGTGTGTTTACACTGAGTCAGGCATCCATCCCCCACCTTTCTTGCAGATTCTTTTTAGTGGTAGCTTTGTTTTATTTTCATTCTCTTGAAGAGCCAGATATGGTTTTGAACTAACTTCAAAGGGGTTAGCAAATGCTACAGGATCAACCGAAGTGATTAGAGATTGATTCTGGTGAGCAGCAGAGTGGTGATCTCCAGGTTGAATCAGAGAACTCTGCCTTGAGCTCATCTACAGCTTAAAAGTTTGATGCTTTTGATTAAAGACAACACATCTACTCGACCTCTTTTAAAGGCCTCAACTCAAGTTTCAGACACTCCCTGTCATACTGAGGGTAGGCCCTTGTACTGTCAGCATCAACAAAAAGCTGTGCCTAAATTCATTCAGCTTGAATTCAATTGACAAAATAAATTTCAGATGAGAGGAAGAAAGCCATCAGAGGGTATATCAGGTACATCAAAGGTCTGGGTAGTACTGAGACCAAATGAGGCCACCTATCAACACTTTCACTTAGCCCACTTCAAGCCCAAGATACCTATTTTAATTATCATTAAAAAATAACGTAAGAGCTACCCCTGTCTTACCGGTCCTAAACATGCCGCTTTTTCTCTATCCCCATTCTCCTGTGGATTAAATATCATCTTCCTCCAGCAGCCTACAACTCTCTTCACAGAAAGACTCACCTGCCTTCTTTAAAATCCAGTTCAATCCCATGAGCATGCCTTGCTATGATCTTTTACAACTGGCTTCCACTTTGTTCCTAGCTTGATTAATTTTTTCTGGTTTTCCTCCTGTGCTCTTATTAGCACTTATTTCTCTCTTATACAATTTATTTGGCCTTGCCCTCTATTTAACTTTGTCTCTCTCTCTCCAGCTCTCTGCATCCTGCCTGCTATATACACTCTTTCAAAAGGAATAGGGCTCTCCTTCCTGCGCTCCAAATATTCTTCTTTCTTCCTTCTAATACAGCCCTTTTACTGTCCTCTTTTGCAAAGCCTTACTATAACGGATTTCTCCCACAGTGTTCCTTTTGTTTTCCAAAGTGTTAGTCTGCAAAATTGCTTAGCAGTGAAACCTCAAGGATGTGTGCAGTGGTCAAATGAAAGGAAACAAACCTGAGTGCTTGGCCCCTGACTGTGCTTAGTTCTTTCTCCCCTAGATTTTGCCTGGGCAGTTCAGACCAGTTTTCTCCAAAGCTCCCTCACTTAGTTTGGAGATGATTCATATCAGAGATCACAAAGAAAAGGAGTGAGCATAAGACTGCAAGAGTGTTGGCTCTCTCCATCCTGTACAATTCTTCACCACCCCATCCACAGCAACCAGAGCACCTCAGAGCCTGCCATAAACATCTGCAATGGGTGATAAAAACATCATCTTGGTAGAATGTAAAAAACCTCCCTCCCATTATTTCAAACACTTTGAACATAAAAGTAATTATGTTTTAAGGTTACAGGAATACCAGCAGGCCAAGACATAAATAGTTGCCCTGCTGCAGAAGGAACCAACATGTAGCAATGTAGACATATGATTATGCAGACAATCTGGCTTCAGGACAAGGATATTTTCCTGACTTTTAAAAATTTTAATGCATAAATTATGATGGTAATATTACTATTATTATTGTTGTTGTTGATTTTTTAAAAAATGTTCATTATTTTTCCCCTCTAAGGAATGAGCTAGGCACATGTCACTCATAGTGCTTTATAGGCATAATCTAATCGATGACGGTATCTTCTCCATCACAGCTGTGGCACCTCAAAGCTACAACTAATACTCAAGACAGACATTTTGTTAGTTTATTCAGCATTTTTTCTGTTAAGGTAGGGCATGCTACATTTGTACTCAAAAATACGTCCATAGCATGTGGGTGAAATAAGGAGGGCGCTGAGTTTTCCAGGTGCCCAGTTTCCATTTAGGCTTTCTTCTTCAACTGAAAGCAGTAATGGCTGGACGCTGCTGTTTCATACCCATGCGCACAACATACCTCTCTCTTGTTGCCGTTAGGTCATGGTCTTACTCTAAGATCCACCGAGCATTGCAGGACTACCCAATTTATTACAAACTTGATGTCAGATTGTTTTCTAATAGTTTACTTGATGGCCAGATGGCAAATGAATCTTTAGAGGTTACAACAAATACTTGTGAAAGAAGAGAGACTAGATGGAATTGTCTTGCTGGCCTCTCACTGAATAGTCCTGGTTTATATGGTCATAACTACATGTAGGCAAAAAAAAGTAATCTCATTTTTACCAGAATAACTGGGAGTCTCTCCATTAGAAGAGAACACATGGTGATCATAGTTTGAATGAAGAAGTGTTTCTTTTTAGACCAGTTACACAGATGGAAAAAGTAGACAAGTATTTTTGCATAGGTTTTTTTTTTAGGTCAGAAAACAGAAACAAAACACTTCAAGTAGCTTGTGAAATATTGGTCTCAGTTTAATTTAATTATGTTCATCTGTCTGAAAAAAGAAGAGGTAGGAGTTAGTAGTCGTAAGATAGGGTGATATGTTAGCAAAGGTAGGAGGAGGGAAGTTCAATAGCTCCTGTGAAAATACAGAAAAAAAGTAATTATCATCTATGAGGGTAGGAGTAATGTTTAGCACAAGCAAAGTTCTAAAATCTTGATCTCAGTATATGATTTTTTTTTTTTTTGGTCGCTTAAAGTTAAGAGCTTCAATTCTTAGGCTTGTCTTTTAATAGTGCTTTGAAAGTCCTCCTTGAAGTCAAAGAGGTAACAGTTGTTTTGTGAATGTTCTGCTAATGGTAACAGAGCTCCTCCAACAGCTGTACTGATTTATATGCCTTGTGCAGAGCCTGTTTGAAGATTCCAGTTATGTGGAAGTTATAATCTAGGAAGCCGTGTGTGTGTTGAATATCCTGCTGGATATGTGATAGATAAAGTTTATTGCACATTCAAAGGGTGATAAATAAGATGAAACATGAAGAAAGGTGAAGAAAGAGGGGAGCCTATTCCCAGAGAATAGTGGAAAAGGGAAGAAAACCTTACCCCCTGCTTTTTTTTTATCAGAGAAGGGGAAAACCAATAAAAAGGAAGTTAGACTGTGGGAAAAGATGAGATAGCCAAACTCTTGATCTATAAATGAACCTTGATTAATGTTAAAGATACTTTAATGGTAGGCCTGGGACTTGCAAAGTGAAGAGATACCTAATGAAAGAAATTATCCCAGGCACTCATTAATTACTTCTTTCTAAGAAGCAGCAGAGGAGTGTGAAACAGCATATGGCTTTGGAAAATGCTACCCATTGCCACATAAGGCAATGATAAAAAAGGAGCCATTTCATTCATATATTGAGACTGCAGCTTGTCAGTTTACTGAAAATTGTCCATTTAAAAGTATACGTATGCAGCCTATGTGCACTAGTGGAAATACACTGCAAAAAAGATTTTTGTCTTCCTTAGTAGTCTATAACATTACACTGAAATTTGCTTTAAGTGCTCTATTGCTCACTCATGTTTCTGTAGATCATTACTTGTTTACTTGCCTTTTTAATCCTTCATTTTAAGGCAGGTCAGAGTGAGTACCTTATCATATCAGTAGTACACGAATGTAGAAACCTAATGGAGAGTGAATTTAATTATTAAAAAAAAAAAAAAAGGCATTTAGTGGGCTTAGTTTGCAGCAGCACCTGAGGTTTAATCTTTCTGGGTACACAGTACCCCTTAAACAAGCAGGTCCTTCCTCTCTTTTCTTTCCTCACCAGAACTGAAGATTGATATAATTGATGTGGATCTCCCTTCAAACTCTGTTTATGAGGTCATTTTGTGCTTTTGAGCACAGAAGTACAAAGAAACACTGTCTACTTAGACAGAATGTTCGAGGGGATTATGGAAGTCCACTTGAACTGGATGTAGATGAGAGCACAAGCGGGCGTCTGCAGATACTACCAAGAAAAAGTCCCCTGGATATCACAGAGTGTGGGGAAACCCAATTGCTTTACTGGTTTGATGTGTGCAAACTTGACCCCCACTGTTCTTATTCACTGTGAAATTGTCAATAAGCAATCTTTGCTCTTTCATCGAGCATGATACTGAATTCAGAGTAGAAAAAGAAGAGAGAGAGAGGCGCATTAGACTAATCAAAATAGTGTCCTTATTATGATGAGCTTAATAAGCCTAAAATGTATCTTAATTAATTAGCTTTAAATCAGATGCTAAAAAAAGGATCTTAGTTCTAAGTGAGACCTCAGATTAACTAATTAGTTAATGTTTGCAAAGTGTGGTGAATATGTGGAAAGGGCGGTTGTTCTGTAGTACAGGATCCATAGTTAGTCTGGGGGAGTGTGGTCTTAGCTGAGGCCGTTCATGTAGTCTGGATTTGCATATAGGAGAGAATATAACCTGATGGTTATAGTCAGCTGTTGCCAAAACATCTTGGTTCTGAGCTGAACTCCATTATTCACATATTTGACTGGAAGCAAGTCTGTTTTGTTCCTCTGTTAAAATGGAATAGGTAAAACAGACTACTTTGGTGGGGCAGTAAGGTTCTGTCAGCTGATGTGTGTGATGCTCTTGAAAGGCCAAGGAGTGATATTAAGTGCGGATTTAATCTCTTCACATCAATAGTAATCAAAAGCAGTCCTAGGGACTGTGCTGGTAGGACTGAGGGAGGATGGCAAGGGTTCTCAGTGACTTTCACAATACCATGTGCATTGCATGAGTGCAGTTATGCCTTTGTTTTGTTGACATACCAAAATGCGTGCAATTGCAGATGTACAACTGAGGTGAAGTGTCCCTGGTACACAGCAAAGGATAGAAAAATTTAAAAACAGAAGAGCTCAAGGGAGAGCTTTCAGTGACAGCCAAGAAGCACAACAGGTTGAAAAATGAGGGAAGACATAAGGTAGGTTGTGACATGGGAAAGAGCAATTAATTTTCACTTTATTCCTTGGCAAATGACATCACATTAATAGAAATTGTTTTCTCTCTGAGAACTATTCAGAAGTATAGAGGGAGGAGAAAACTCATGGATATTTTACTGTTATAGAGTAATGTGAGCACTTCCAAAAGGTGGCAGAAAAAACAATTATCTGCTTGATGCTGCTATATAGATCAAAGCCATTATAACAAAGCAGATATGTTCATGTGCCACTAAATTGACTCTTTCTGACATCCAGATGAGAAGTGAAATGGGGTAAATTCCTAAAGAATTAAGTTAGAACACTAAAATGCGGACTCTGTGCTTTCCTTTGCTTCAAGAATGTAGTGCTTAACTAGAGATAGAAGCCAGGTGCTGAGAACTAGTCAAATAAGGAATAGTATCCAACACTAAAGATGTTTACAAACCACAGATTATGTACACTTAGGCAAGAAAGGAGACAGTACAAGTAAAGAATGAACACAGTCAAATATATGTCAAAAATGAATACTTAGCAAAATAAAGTAGGAAAACAAGGAGATAAAGTGCAAAATAAAGACCTGAGTCCAAAAGGCTTGCCAAGTTCGCCAGCATGGATCAGCAGAACAAAGAAAGTTGAAAAGTTCAGCCGAGGAAGAAGAGCTAAAACCGACCCCTCGAGGCTGAAGTAACCGGAACAACCGCAAAAAAGACACCCCAGGAGACAACTCCGCCTCAGTCTCTGCCAAACTCCGCCCAGTATGAATAGTATAATCAGATGTTGCAATCATATGAATATGTATGTGAGAGTGATGTAATCCCTTTTTGAAACAGTATAAATATTGTAACTCTGCACTGAAAAATTTGGAGCTCTTTGTCCAGCGGGAGCTGGGAGTTTCCCCAAGATTGCTAAAATAAATACATCACTGCTTAAAGACAAAAACTTGTCTCTGAGCACTTTCATCGTGCCTTTTGGGGCAGAATTTGGCATCAGAAGAAGATGACACTGACTGTATTTTGTACAAAACATTTGTGGCTGCTTGTTCTAATTGCTTTCCCCTTTGACAGACTGACTCCCTTTCTGTGCTTTCCTAAACAACAAGCAAACCTGACTCACCATTAACTGTTCCCGGACTGACCATGCATGTGGCAGGATTCACAGTGACTGCTTCAGGGTTGGTGTCTCCCCAGTTGAGGACACCTGTTCCTCATTACATTTATCTATGAAGTTGGAAACTAGCTAAGTCTCAGGCTCCTTCTAGAGTTTACCAAGCAAAACAAGAAATAGTAGTGCCAAAACAACGTTCTGTGATGTCCAACTAAAAGTCACTTGAGCTCAAAAAATCTAAGCCGCAGCTCTTTTCCATATCCATTTACTTGCTTCCTTGTATGCAGTATCACCATTTTTCATCACAAATCTTATTTTCTATTATAAGTTTAATTTTCACTAATGCTCAGGTTCATTAAAATAAAGAAAAAATTTATTCCTCATCCACAAAACAGTGTTCTACAATGTTCATTATTTTAAATGCTTAAAATTTGTTCAATGTATTATCATTTCTTCAAACTAAGGAACTCTTTATATGTTGAAATACAAAAAAGGAAACTTCTACTGTATTTTTTCTATTTATGAAAACTTGATACAATATTCCAATGAATGCATGCTCAATTTATAAAGCAGAATTCCTGATTAATGAATTTCAGGATTATTTCCCTTTTATTGTTAATGTTTAGCTTTGCCTCAGTAAGGGCTGCTGCATGTCACTAGAGGCTTTTCTTCATTTGGGAACAATCATTCCTATTTCTATACTTCAGTGTATCATATTTAGAATTCAACAATGCCTACAAATAAGCATTATTATGGATTTGCCAGCAATTAATTTCATCTTTCGTATTGACTTTTTTTTTACCTTTTCTTCTCAACTGATCTTTAGACCTGACTAATCTAATTACTCTTTTGTTCTTCACAACTGTGAACAACTTGACTCATTTGAGAAAACCAGGACCACTGAAATGGCAATGCACAATGAAACTGTCTAACAGGGAAAATAAATTCAAGTTACTTCAGTATACTTTCCTCGAAATCTACCTACTTATAATTTTGCTCTGTTTTGTATTTTAGCAGATATTCAAAAGGAATAATATGCCACGTTCACCAAAAGTAATAATTTAGAATTCATAGTCATGATGACTCACATCAGCAGCACCAGCCACGTACGGTTACGAGAAAGTGTAGCAATATCAACCATCTTTATTCTTCCATGACCTAAAACCAAAACTCTGAAAACTGTAGTGGTTTCATGTGAGAGTCACATTAGTTTGACTGTCTTCTTGTGCAGATAGAGGTGAGGCTGAGTATTTCTTTTGCCTACACATTCTCATAATTATGGTGAAGGTAAATTCAATGGCTGTTCTGCAGAGTGAAGGGCTAAGACTACCCTAAAGGCAACATATACCCAGCTCCCAACTTCCATGTGGGCAGCAGAGAGGTTCAAATACTCGTACAAGGAGAAAACCCTTCCCCAGAGTTCTCACCACAGATGCAGGAGATGACCAAAGTTATGGCCTCACCCTTACTACTCCTCTTTTGCTAGTCTTCACCATTTTCTCTTACAATAAGCTCCTTGATTCCTAGTCATTTACTCCCGGTGTCTCAATTTACTTCTTTGCCTCAGCATTTGTACCCCTCTCTTTTTTTTTTTTTCTCAGTTCACCATGAAAATATTCCCCTACTTATTCCTCTAAAAAGGTCATACTTCTCTATCTTTCCTTAAAAGAGTTTATCATTCCTCATTGCTCTGTGGGCCCCAGTAACATTTGGAGGACTAAAGAACCTGGCAAACTCAAAGTCAAACATACTGCATATGAAACAATATTAGATATTGTTTGGAACTAGGAATAATTTTATACATTGGGAAAATACAATGATTTGTAAATTGGTGGTGCCCTTTTAAGTAATACCAGCTTTTCTTTAAATGATATAAAAAGAAATCTGATAAAATGCTGCTAGTGTGAGGTATGTTGTCAGGGGACATGAAAGTGATAAGTTTTGAAGAGAAAGCTCAGATAAAGAAGTTTGATGAAGTAGAGCACATTTTCTTTGTTTCTGCTTAATTTGATTCAGCAGGGGATATAAATATGACTCTTGGTATCTGCATTCAAAGAAAAGGAGAATAGTAATCTTGTCTCACACAATAAAACTGAGCTGAGCCTTTACCTTCAAACAGATCTGGAAGTTTTGATAGCTGCCCCCTTTTTATCTGTGGTATGGTTGGCAACCCCGCATTTGGATCAGTTTCATCCCATTTTAGCTTAGTGTTATAAGCAAGACAAATCATTTATGAGAACCAGAAGTCAGGTTCAAGACCATTTCTGCTCTTATCACAATTGGACAGTTGGTAGCTAATCTCTTGGACACTTGGTCCACAATACAATCACACGTCATTTTTTTAGTGCCTTGTCAGGACAGACCAATGATAAAACAACAAGAGAACAATAAATCAAAACACACATTCAGTGCTGTCAGATGCAGAGCAGAGAAGACTTGTACAGGTGGAAGGTTGCAGAATTGAGGGGTTTTTGCCTCTGACACAGAAATGTGATGTTATCTCCTGTCTCCCCTGATATGAGTTTGATCTGAGGAGTGAAGAATTCATTCTCACTAGCTATTGTGTTGAGGGAGAGTCTCAACAATTCTCAAGACAGCATCTGAGCAAGAAATGTGTCTCACTCCAGATGATGTGATTTAAAACATAGACTATAAGAGTCCTGGGGAATTAAAAGAAAAAAAAGAAAAAAAGAAAAAAGAAAAAAAGAAAAAAAGAAAAAAAGAAAAGAAGAAAAAAAGAAAAAGCATCAATCAAAGGAATTTTAATAACCTACTGGCAATATCCACTGCAGCCTGAGGAGTTTATCAAAATTAGCTATCTTTTTTTCTAACCAACATTATTAATTACTTGATTAAAAATAATCAATGTAGCTAGTGAAACAATATACTTAGCAGACCTGTCACATATCAGAAAAAATTTAAAAGGAGTGGTGACTATCTAAGCCGCATAGTTCACAGACCATCTTTAATCCAAAAAGATTTCACATATGCTATTGCTTTGTGGAAATATAAGTAGCAAAATGAAAAATACAAAAAAGGTTACATTTTTCCTTAATTATATATGGGTTTCAGGCTGGGGACTAACTTATGCTTTTCAATGTTTGCTTCCTTTTGTTCGCTTTTCTCACTGTAAAGGTTTTAGAGACTTCCTGAGCTAATGCTATGCCTGAGTTTTTCCAAAAAGCCTTTTTCAGTTCTCAGCAGGAAACTTACAGCTGACTATTAATATCCTGCTTCTTTAATTGTCTATTTTCAGGGAATCACTGCTTTCAAAAACCACTGGGTTTGAGCTGAAGCTGTGTTTATCCATGGAAGAGAGAAAACAGAGGAGCCATATAAATTTCTCCTGTAAGCTCCATGCTTGAATGCTCTGTGCAGGAATGAGATGTCATGTGAAGTTCCATACCGAAGAAGTATTTTGTCCTTTGCTGAGGCTGCCAAAAAGACAGTCAATTAACGCCAGAGGTGAGAGGGTAACCTATCCTCTAGAAACAGGCAAGCACCATTTCATGCAGTCCAATACTGCCCTAGCGAGCTATGCAATTATGTTGTTTGAATAGTCCCATACAGACCCCACCTCCGAGGAAATTCTCTCCTAGAAGAACATCATTTCAATGTCACAAGCAAGTGTAAAAAATCCCACACACCACTTCTTTTTTCATATATAGAAACAATGTATAGATGAGGTTGAAATTGTGATTAATTAGATACTTTCTCCAAATTCTCTCAGCCTGTTAGCTGAGCCCAGCTGAAAAGTGCTGAAGCTCCACTCCACCTGCTGAGATCCAGCCTACTGGGAATCGATCTTCTGGTACTGGCTGCAGCCTTCCAGTGGCACAGTCACTGTAACAACGAAGCTTGTGAAGACTCTTTGAGAAATCTCTGCAGATATGTGGACTGTGGGAACTCAGATCAGTGAGGGCAGTGCTCGGCAGTAAGAGAGAGGGTCTTCTGCAGCAACTCACACTGGCTTTGCCCACAGGTTTGGAGAGAGAAACTTTTAGAAGACTAGTCTGTCACTGTTTCTTACTACCGATAGAGCCTCAAATCCTCTGAAAAAAGGCCAAGAAAGATGTGTGGAAGTGGTGATCATTTTCTACTCACAAAAGGGAGCATTCTCTCGAGTGGCCTCTGGCTACAGAGAAACATTCTTAGCAAGTGAACAGAGCGGATGGAATTTACAAGTAGATACACAATAGAAGGGCTGCAGCCTTCTTGACGTTAATTTTCTTATACTTGGAAGATGAACTTGAATAAGAAAGATTTATGACTACATCTGCTGATGAATATAAACCTTTTTATATTGTTGCCTATGTCTTATACACCTATTTCTGTACTGTTTATTGCAGCACTGGGCTTTGAGGCAAGGTGAAATGAGGTCTCTTTTCTAGGCTGAGTTTTGCTATAGCAGCTTCTAGTGGGGAAAAGTAAGAGTGACAGAAGTTTGTTTCCATATGAAAAAAAAAAATTAAAGTGAAATTAGTATAGCAATAACATACATTGTGTGAGCTACAGAGCTTCAATTGCTAAGAGACCTGATTCAACCAGGTACAAATTCAGAGTGGCTTATCAGCAACTCAGTGTTTGAAATACCAGCTATTGTCACGAGACAGTTTGACATTGCTTTAGCTCACAAACCTTGGTTTCATGGGACCTTTCAGTGTTGCTAAAGAACTAAAATAAGGAAAACACCATATCTTTATGTCACAAGGGGAATCAGAATGCAAAAGCAATGAAAACTTATTAATATAATTCATAATCCTGCAGATACAAAGTGTATTTGTGATAGAAGCTACCAGAATAATAGATGATCTAGAAACACTTTCCTGTTTAAAGGACAGTTGTGAGAGGCATTTTTCTTAGTAAACTTAATTTTTTCTACCAAAAATAATGCTGAGCTGTTCTGTTTGGGAGGAAAACTTGAATGGAAATAGCTGCAGAAATCAGAAAATATTAATTTGATTTGGGTTCCCCGCCCCCCCTCCCCATAACAATAGGACTTGTCCTCATTTCCCACAACAGATGCAATAGGTATACAATTTTTATACCATTTCTATTCTTTATCTGAACGCTCATCCTCTTTCTGTTTAAGCTCAGTGTTTGCAGAATGCAACTTTTGTTCCTCTGTCATAGAGCACGGTACCAACAAAATCTGGAGCAACTAAAACATGTACACAGAAGGGACATGTATTTTTATTATGACTTATCATCTTTGCTGGTGACGGTGACGTTGACAGTGGGACTGAGAGCATCCTCAGCAAGCTTGCTGATGACACCAAGCTGTGTGGTGCAGTGGGCATGCTGGAGGGAAGGGATGCCACCCAGAGGGACAGTGACAGGCTGGAGAGGTGGGGCTCTGTGAACTTCATGTAGTCCCGCACCTGGATCATGGTAAATCCATGCACAAATACAGGCTGAATGGAGAAGTGATTGACATCAGCCCTGTGGAGAATGACTTGGGGGTGATAGTTGACTGAAAACTCAACACAATCCAGCAATCTGCACTCGCAGCCAAGAAACCCAGTGGGATCCTGGGCTGCATGAAAAGGAGCATGGACAGCAGGTCAGAGGAGGTGTATTTCCCCCTCTACTCTGCTTTCCTGAGACCTCGCCTGGAGTACTGTATACAGTTCTGGTGCCCTCAACATAAAAATGACATGGAACTGTTGGAACAAGTCCAGTGGAGAGCCAAGAGGTTGACAAGGGCACTAGAGCACCTCTCTTATAAGGACATGCTGAGAAAGCTGAAATTGTTCAGCCTGGAGAAGAGAATGTTGCATAGAGACCTCATAGTAACCTTCCAGTACGTGAAGAGGGCCTACAGGGAAGGCAGAGAGGGACTTTTCCTCAGGAACTGTAGTGATAGCACGAGGAGTAATGGCTTCAAACTGAAAGGGTGTAGGTTTAGATTAGATGTTAGGAAGAAATTCTTTCCTGTGAGGATAGGGAGGCACGGGAACAGGTTGCCCAGAGGAGCTGTGGATATCCCATGCCTGGAAGTTTTCAAGGCCAGGTTGGATGGGGCTTTGAGCAACCTGGTCTAGCCTTACTCCTCTTAGAAGAGAATGGAACTAGATGATCTTTAAGGCACTTTGCAATGCAAGCTATTCTATGATTCTATGAATAGTAAAACTGGTCTGTTATTTTGTAATTTAATCTATTTGTCTCAAACAAGCACATGCAGAATCACAGATTCCTAGACAGCTCTGTCAAAGGGGATAATGAGCCTCAGTAAAATTCAGACTGAACACCATTTGTTGTCTGTCCCATAAACCTCATCTCCAATGAGTGAATTCAAAGTACTAAAGAATTGTATATATTTAGACTGGAAATTAGGAAGCATTTCTTTACCAAGAGTCAAACACTGAAACAGGCACCCTAGAGAGGGTGACAATGCTCCAAGCCTCTCTGCATCCCTCTCTGCATCTAAGAGGCATTTGGACAATGCCCTTAATAACATAGTTTACCTTTTGGTCATCCCCGAATTGCTAAGAGAGTTGGACAAGATGATCAGTGTAGGTCCCTTCCAGTGGAAATATTCTATTCTGTTCTGTTCTAGCCTAGTCTAGTCTTTCCTATTCTATTCTAGTCTATTCTTTCCTATTCTTTTCTATTCTATTCTAGTTAAAATTACAATACTCTGTTTTCCACCCTCCTTAAATGCAAAAGGATGATTAAGATGAGTAAGCTCTCCAGTGAGTAAAGCCATGCTGATTCAGATGGGATGATGAGAAAAAGCCTGAGTAAGATTAAGAGCTTAGAACTCTGAAAGAAAAATACAATTTTGCCAGTACCATTAGGTCTATGTTAAGAAGAAAACAGCTGCTATGTTTACCCCAGCTTTCGCAGGATTATAAACTAGAAAGAATGCCATGGATGGTTATCATGGTGGCTAAGGGGCTGGAATACATGACAGTATGACCAATAGGAAGAAGTGAAGGGAGGTGCATCTGTTCAGTCTGAAGAAGAGGAGGTTAAAGGAAGATCTAATTGCAGTCTTCAATTACCAAGTGGATGGCCATGGAGAAAATGTATGGAAAAAGTCAGTATCTTTTTGAAAGTTCACAGACAATGGAGTAGAAGCACCACTCGCAAACAGAAGGAAATTCCAAATAGAAGGGAAAAAAATTCACCAAAAGGAGTATGCTTAAACACTGGATCTGGCTGTCCAGAAAGGTTGTGGAATCCCTGTCAATGAGCTCAAAACTAGTATGCACAAGTTCCAGAGGTTCTCTGACTGAGCAGGTAACTGTGTTGTGAGGGGAAGGTTAATCACCTCCTCCAAAAGTTCCTTGAAAGGAAGTCTCTAAATAATATTTGGAATAACTTCATAGTAGCAAAATACTAGACTAAGTATAAGTGAAATAGCTGCATTAATGGAAGGCAAGGTCAAAAGGTAGTACAAATGCATAGAGCTATGTAATCACAAACTGTCATTTCAGCATAAAAAATTAATTGAATTTACTTTGAAAACTGGGTCAGAGACAAATTGCTTCTTGAATAAGGCCCAGTGTATTCTTTACCACATCAAAATCCAAAGTTCCGTTTATCTAAAAATAGTTGGTGGGAAAAAAAATTGGTTTTGCACAAACACCAGGATGAATAAAGCTCAGTGTTCTAGAAAACAAAACATTCTCTGAAATGTGCTTTGCTCCAAGTACAAATGCTCTGCTTCAAAGATGTGAAGACTACTGGGCAAGTAAGGACGAAGAATTGATCAGTCACTAAGGAGAGATAGTGAATAGGCTTGAAACTAAAAATTTTGTATTTGCTGTAATGCAATCACTGTTTATTAGAACAATGCAAAACATTTCCAATAGTGCTGTTCATTTGCATTACGCTTATATGTACTTACATTCACCATAAATTTAAAAATAAAAAATACGTAGTCCATGTAATATTCAGTGGATGCACTGATGACATCCTACTGAAGAAATTAAAAATGTAGCTTTACTCTGAAAATAATCACCACTCAAACCCTTCCTGTTCATAGGATAATATTCTCATTATTATACGGATAATATTCTCATTTAATATTCTCATCAGATCGTACTAATTTAAGAATGTTTTACCACTGTTTACACCAAGGTGCTGAAATAAAAATAACAACAGCAATGAAAAATTAATTCTCACTTAATATCCTCAATGTGTATTATTTGACCAACTAAGATTTTAATAAAAAATAACATTCATGACCAATACTATCAATAGACTTGAAATTTAATTCAGTTTTTCCCAGTTAAAACATCACATTTATTTGCAGAGTTGGCTCACTGAAGAAACACTATAGACAATGTTGATATATACAGGTGTATATATAGATGTATACAGGTGTATATAGAGAGAACATACATATATCTGTAATTATACTTATGGTCTAAAGATGTTTCGTGTATTTGTCTTATACAGTTGCTGTAGTGCAACATCATTTAAGATGAGTGTAATCATATAACGAATTCGGTCACATATTTATTTTTTTTTTATTATCTAGTTCTGTGAGTAAGAAAATTCTGTGTTAGTCTGTTATACTATGGTTGTCACCGACTATTAGAAGCAAAATCCAGTCCTATTAGTTTCTGGAAATAAGCTCAGTCATATGGCCTATTTTCTGTGAATTATCTGAGCCCATCTCTCTAGGAACTTTACAAACAGAAACACAGGATTGTACAGTGCCACAGTGCCACTTTTGCCTGTGTCCTTTTTAAGCTCTTTTCTCTGAGAACCTTACATTTTAATTCAAGCAGTTTTGTATCTACTGTGCCACTGCTCCTATTCCTGACAAATCTTTTCTGCAACATTCATTAGCATCCCTAATCATCTTTCTACATCTTTGAGTTCCTTGGCCCTTTGTAAATCACCATATTTGATGCTAAAGAGAAAAACACATTAATTATTTATTCCTTGATTTGATGCAATGCTGAATAAAGAATAGCCAAATGGCTTTAACTTACATTTTACACTACAGAAAACACTAAAGGAGATTAATTTCAGTCACTAGTATTCTCCAGTGTGAGTTCCACATAGCAGCTGTATTTTATCTAATGTTTCTTTTGCAGTTTATTTTTCCACAGATTAGCTTTTCTGACATCAAGAAGAAAAGAGATGCTGCGGGTTTTTTTAAGAAAAATGGGTTACCTAAGATTTATCCTTTCTGAACAGAAAAATCTGCCTTCTCTTACTAACTCAGTAATACCTAAGAACAGCAGAAAATAGAAAAAAACCTGCAGAAAACAACTCCTCAAAAATAGTCACAGAAATACTCAGAGGAGCTTTCAGTGATTGTATTGTTGTATTGTTGATTAATGACTTTCAAAAACACTAGATCAACCTCAAAAGGAAGTGTATTTTAAGAAGAAAGATTTACTTAAAATGTTAACAGCAAGTAGGTAGGAACTTCTTGGTAAGTAACTTTTACTTCATAGTACAAGAATGAGACGCACTTGTAACAGTGTAAGACTAGAAGTAAATCATAGATCGTTATCTTTTAAATAGTTCAATGTCATACAGCTGACTTTCAATCTTAAATTAGTTCAGATTTTTAATATTCAAAACATGTTTTAAACCTAAAAAGAATAACATTTTTTACAGGAGGAGTGATTCCTCTCTAGCCAACACAAAAGCACTCAAACAAAACCCATACAGAGGGAAGCTGAGAAAAGCAGAAATAAGTGCACCATCCAAAAAGACTCCCAAAAAAGTAAAAAAAAAAAAATTCTTTCTTTTTCATCCTATGCAATGAACACACTTTTACACTGTCACGAATTAAGTAGTATAAATTCCTTATGTCATATGGTGAAGGAACAGTTTTGGCCTTAAAAGAAACAGATGACATTCCTTGGCCTTCCTGTTCCTAGCATCAATTATTTTTATACCCATTTATACCTTAAATGGTATTGTCCCATCTAACTCAATCATCTGTAAGGACCAAGATTTCCACCCTTAGTCTATATACCCTGCAAGTTTTAAATCCTGTGCATTAGAATTTGTAGATTATCCATTTGGTAAGTAAAATCTTACACACCTAAATATTAATGAGTTTGTCACCAGTCCACTTAATTTAAAAACCAAACAGCATTTCAATTACTTTTAGCTTTCTGAGGACAAGCAATTGAACCAGATTCAACATTATAATGTAATGGCTAACACTTGTTTTGAGCAGCTCATTTATTATAGTAAGTGTATCATCATTGTTATTCCAACTTCAGCGTGATCTCCAAATGGCAGGATATATTTAATTCAAGTTGATATTCACAAAAGAAATGCCACATAATGTAGATAAAGGGCTGGGAACGGAGTAAATATTTCAGTGAGTTTTTTCCTGTGAGAAGCTTACTATTCTTGCCTCACTGTAAAAAATGGCAAAAGTCACAATAGACTTCAAATGTTTCTTGCTGCCATTTGGAAAGCGGAAAAGGTAACATAGCAACTATTTGTAATCTTGTTTCTGAAAATATTTAGACAGATGGTATGGTGACAAGATGTTGGTAACTACAGGTTTGAAAGAAAGCATACTTTCAAAATCATCTTAGTCCACCCATTTGCATCAGCAGCTTAGCATAAACAATATTGCACACACATATGAAAATTTCAGAAAAAAATTTCACTCAAAAAATCCTCAGAAATTTCCCTGGCATAGTTGAAAGCAGACATTGTTAGGCAGTTAAACTCACTGATACAAGAAATGTATGATGGTCAAAACAGCCAGAGCATAGCCATGAGATATCCAAATTCTTCTAAAAAGTGATTAATAATGCAACATTATATAATCATTACATTCTAAAATCTAATAGTTATGTAGTAATAAGCAATATTGAATTTCATGTGATTTTTATCCATTCAATAGATATTAAGAGATAACAGCCTATTTCTATGAAAATCTGTGATAAAACTTCCCAAGGTCTTCAGAGAAGACAGGATTTCAGTAACATGTGCTTGGGAAAGGGTCACTGCTGGAAGAGTTTGCCATGAAGCCAAAGCCACTAAAAAAGTATGAAAGATTTAAAAGAGGCAGATTCTTAGGGAACAGAAAATATGCAAAAAGCAAAGAGAACTGAGATCTATCAAGATTTCACATCAAAACATTTGTAATACCCCCACAGGACTGGAAGAAAATATCTGCAATAGAATGGAAAATTTCCACCGATGTACTAACATAATTCTAAATGTTTGTATTTTAAAATTGTTTTATATTTTATTTACTAATCACTTGAAGTTATTTTATAATGTCAACATACTTATGCTTTTATGACAGCAATTCCATATAATGATAATGGAAACATTTAAACTCAGTAACTCTGAAGTGATATATTTGTCATACATCTGAGTTCCACCACAGATACCAAACTGACTCTAAGTTTTGTGAACTGGAGATATATGGACAAGTCAGTCATACTACTCTTGTTCAGTCGTATGGCTCAAAACTCTCTTAGTCCTAGTGAAGATGCCTGGAATCTTACAAAATAATTATGAAATAACCACGTCACTCAGTGTAACTCTGAGTACATTGCAGAGACTAGAGTGGAATCCATCACTGTAAAACCATGAAACAGATCAGTAAATAGTAGTTTATAAAGTAAGCATACAGATAAGCAGAATTTGTATTCAGAATATCACCTCATGTTTTGTAACTCTACAGAATGTTGTATTCGAAGTTTATTTTTTCATGGTACTATTCAAATCAGGAAGTGCATTTCTGACACACTAATTCCAGAGAATAATGTTCCTAGGATGGATGCCAGCAGAATGGTTTTGCCTGTACATTTTCAAGCAGAAACTCTATCAGGCAGATAGAATACTATCAAATAAATCTACATGTAAACGAGTAAAAATGAAATGGATATTCTTGGAGGCAGATGTTCTGTCCAGAGTGGCATGGTTCCATTTGAAAGTGACGACTCCTTGTTCTGCACTGTGGTTGTGTCTGTGCTGTCATCAGTTTCAGTGATAAGAAAATAAAATTTCTGTATCTGCTAATTCTTCCACCTGTTTTTTATGCTGCTAGAAAGTGATTTATACCTGCTGTGCAGGTGACAGTGCTTTGAAGGCAGCAGCAGTATGGAATATAACGATGGTATAATAAGAATTTCAAAACTGTTTTTCTTTAGACATCCAAGCAAAACTTAAAGCATCTTTGAGACTGCACAAGGGTGTTTGGTGACCCACACAACGTGGGCACTACCATGAACAATTTCATGTAGGTCTCATGAGCACAAATAAACACATTCTCAAAGAGAGCAATCAAGGAAAAAGATTAATTGAAAACCTGTTTCATATTATTTCCAAATATACTTTGCACTTTAGAAGGGCATAAGTTAAAAAACCCCACTAATCATCTTCAAAATAAATCTAAAATACATACTTTTGCTTTTTTTAAAGCTTTGACAATTACTTTTTCTTCTGTACTTGTTTATCCACTCCTAGTGAATTTATTCCAGTTCTGAGTTCCCTAGAGTCTTCTCAGCAAGCGTACAACATCTTCTTCACCTAGAACACTTCAATTACATAGAGCTCATCACTTTGTTTGGTATAGATATGCAGCATACTAAATAGGGGAAGAAAAAGACTTCTCAACTCACTGTCTGCTCAGTTGAAAAATACTCTTTTGCTCTAAACTTTACACCAGGGAAGATCTGCCAGATATAGCAGAGGAGCCAGTTCAGTCTCACAAAATGGTTTGGTACAGAGTGCTGACTTAATAGCATCTAAAAGTGGAAAGCACAGTGCCAGCAGGGATGGAAAAGTAAACAGGTGTTGTCACTGCAGGAGAGAATGATATGCAATGTTATCAGTATTCTCACTGCCATCATTTCGGGTGGTATAAGTGGTCATATGAAATCCCATTGCAAGGAGGAAAATCAGCAAGCCAGAAAGCAGAAAGACCTGCTACTCTCTGTTAAGTCTGAACATTAAGATACAGCCATTGCGTCACTGTCAGCAAACTCAGACAAATGTCAAGGTCAGACAGGTGAAAGTGCCACAATATTAATTGCTGGAGTAGAGCTTGGAAATCAAAGTATCTGTTCACAAGGCTGGGCAATCTGTATTCTAATATTCCTGACTCATGAAAGCTTGATTTTGCATCTAGTTTTGGATGGTTTGTGTTTACAACATCATCTGTGTTATTTTGCCAAATAGTAAGTGATTCATTTTCCTTTTTAAGTCCTAAATGAAATGTGTCTACTTATTGCCAAATTGGGAGCAACAGAAGATAAAGTAATTGCCTCAGCTGACTACATTCTAGCATGATATAATTGGGTTGATTTCAAAGATGTGCCTATTTTCTTCAATTGACTAAATCAATAGGTTGCCTACAATATTTTTCCAGCTAAATTATTGCTTCCCAACATACGTCATACATGCAATTAGGAACTGCCTACTGTTCCAAAACTGTTGCAGGTTAGGGACTCTCAGCACATGCAGTGGTAGTAAATACAATGATAATTTAGATCTCTATACGTGGAGTAATTGTTTATTATTTACAATTTGCAGAAGTTTGCATTAAGTAAATCAGCACAGAATATTCTGATCCAAACACTTTCCTGAGATAGATGTGTTTTGCTTTCTTTTAAGGATGCCTGAGTTTCTGTATCCGCCAGTAGCTAAACCCTCCATTTAAAAACCTTGCCAGGGAAAACAATTAAAACAATCAATAACATTTCTATCAGTTTAAAGTGTTTTGGTTTTTTTTCCTAAATCAATTTAAAGTCTTCTTTATTAAAGTTCTGACTGAGGACTTAAAGTAAAATTCCAACAATAAAAAGTTGTATTAAGGGCAAAACTACACTGCCAGAAAATTCTTTAATGTAAATACCCAGCCATAGTGAAAGAAAGTGGAATCTTTTTGCTCTACAGGGAGGAAATAGAGCAAATACAAATAAATGTATCAAATACCTATTCTTTGAGAAAATAAGAGCATAAAAATTCTCCAAGAACACTCTAAATATGGTTTACATAAATGTTTGAATTACAGAAAGACTTGTTTAAAATAGATGTTAGAAAACACTTTGTAATAGAAGACCCAGGGTCCAAACAATTGCCTGGTTGAGGAAATCCTATCATTTTGAAAATGGTTGTATAATAATTCAGGAATTATGTCAGACTGGTGAGGATTGGTGATATCTTGATACTATTTCAGTCTTGTTTATATTATATAATGAATAAACATGTGCACGTATGTACAACTACATACTGCTTATTCACATTTTCATGAGACTTTTCTTAATTAGACAACAAAGCAGCCAAAGCACAAATACACTGATAGCTGTGCAAAACCCTAGAGACTCAATTCCTGACTTTATCTGATTACTGCACTTTATAAGTTTTCCAATCATGACATGACACAGTAATTTCATAATGGTTTTTCAAAATAAGTATAAAATTTGAATTATCTGTTTCATTGTTAACATTCATGCCACCATACATTTAACAGCTGCAATAGTACCATGACTAGTCATGGTCACATATGATGTGGTAGTCTAAATTTTTTGTTAGTTTTTCTGAGTAGAATTATGTCACCAACATTTAAGTATGCTCCCTATTGATTGCAATCAGAAGCTCTGCTGAAAGTATGATGACACAGTATGATCTACTGATAGTAAATGGCATTGCATACATTTTAAGTTAAGCACATAAAAGGAATAAAATAATAGGTTTTGTCACGCTGCTTTATTTCAAAGAGGTTAAAACAAGAGAATTGTATAAACTATTTTAATGTGATGGAACAGATTGTAGAGCTGTGTAAAAAGTAGTATAGAATATAAATGGAACACTGCAGTTACAAAAATATTAATTTTTAAAGAGCTACTTAATCCTATTCATCCTCTAATATCTTTGGAAGACACTAATTATCATCATGATATCACAGCTTAAACTGGGCAAATCAGGGCATTCACTTTTATGTAAACACACTATATTATCCACAATCTATGATCCTTACATGTCTGTATGATAATTTTGCAAAGTTTTCAAAATTAACATTGTTTTCTGTTGTTTTGTGTCCTTGAACTAGTGAAAAACTGGCTGGAAAAACAGACCTACAACTGTAAAGTTGTCTATTCAGCTTGTACAAAATTGTTACTAAGAATTTGTATAACCATAAAATAGAATCTGCACAGCAAATAAAACTTCAAAAACTAGAATATTCAAAAAGACAGGCAAAGGTGAAACAATAGCCAATACCTACAAGCAAATAATTGAGAGATTCAAACTACTGTTAAGATGTAATTCTTTAACAATGAGGAGCTACTAAGCCATTGCTTCTGAAATCTCAAAATTTGAAATTTGAGTGAGTGTAAAAATCAACCATTCAGTTTCAATTCATCTTCAACATTCAATTTGTCTTCACATAGGTGATAACTTGTTCCATGCAATCACTCCCATCCTTGATGGTACCGGGCCCACACTCTCCTAAACTGATTTTAAAGAAATCTTTTCTTCCAAGTAAAATATACAAAAAAGTATAGGGAAATTGTATGTATCTTTAGACATGAAATTCCACAAACTTGGTAATTCAACCCTGAAGCACATCTCTACTTAAAACTCTTCCAAAAAGCAAATCACCAACTTTCATCAAATATTGTTTTTAAGAACAGAAGGTAGACGTTACTTTAAACTTGAGTTACAGTGCTAATATTTATTGGCAAACCCTGCCTTTCTAATAGTCAACACTGTGATTCTTCAGTTCTCTGGCTGCTTTTTTCCAATTAAACAGGCATTGCTCAGCCCAGTGAGGTAATGATTTTAAGAGCTGATATATCCCTGCAAGTCTAGAGAGTTTGGTATTAGGAATCCTCAAGGACAGTCAAAACTAATTGAGCACCTGTGGAACTACAAAATGAGTAATGCACCAACAGGGATGGTAGTTCTGAAAAGTGCAGCCTGACTGGTATTTAAATACAAGTGCATGTCAGCTTTTTGCTAAACGTCGAGAAATAATAGTAATGATTCTTGTTTATCTGACTCATTCCTGATATCACTCTGCTTTGTAGTACTGAAAAAGCAAGCGCACTGAGGTCACCTAATTGAGAAACCAGGTTTCTTACAGTGTTAACATGCATTTTCTGAAGCATGCAAGCACCTTGACTTTTAGAGGAGTACATCTGTATAGAATTCTCTCTGACAAGACCTCACATGAGTCTATATTAAAAGAAATGTGTTTCCCTGATACAGTTACAATATCTGATAGAAATCCACACCACTTCCATAATTTATTCTCAATAATCCCTTGCAGGCAGCACAGGCAAAATAGCGTGCATGTGAGAAAAGACTATTTATTCCTGTGGCATTTAAATATCTATAGGCATTAAGCACTATAATGAGTGTTAGCAGAGACATATCAAAGATAAAATAGACAGCTATTTGTTCAGTTTCTATTACACTGATCAGCAGAGCTATTAATTTCTCAAAGTGCCTAAATGTGTAAGGCAGAACTGAATTAAGTAAATCGCCATGATTAACTGCGAAGATACTTCTCAAGATGTATTTTGGCTGACCTTCATGATTTAATTGGCAGTGCTGTAAATTATTCAATGTCAGATACAGAACTGGTTGACTAGTTGACTGCAAGTGTTGGAACAAATTTTCAATGCACATAATTAAGATAGAAATCAAACACTTGCATTCATATTTACCTGCATATATTGGACCACACTTCTGGCATTTGGATCATAAATTTAAGCTCCCAAACATGGATTTTAATGCCCTCAGTTAGGCATCAAGATATAAAAAACTGATATTTTCTTTCTGATCTTTCCATATTTTCCCTCTAGAATACATTTTCTTTCATGCAAGCAGATCTCTAACAAAAAAGTTGCAAGAATCTGACTGACTGAATTGCTGTCAAGGATGTGGGTATTAATGAGCTCTCTAGCAAATGCTGGTTCTTCTCATTCTAATGCCATGATCCCTTTAGAAAAGCTTATCTGGATTTTAAGAGAAAATATGACTGTTGTAATTGAATTCAATCCTAAGGTGAATATCTGTTTCGTGACTTGAGATGAGAAGAGAGTATAAATGTTTCAAACCACTCCAGATATAAAACAATCCAAATTAATAGATCAGTGAGAATTTTGCATATCTAGAATTTTATTTGTCCTTTGTGCCTTTAATTTTTAGTAACAGCCATTCCAAAATCCACAGAAAGATGTTAATTTAAACGTGCTGGATTAAGTAACTTTTGCAACAACAAATGAATAACCAACATTTATAAAGTGAACTAGACATTTTAAAACACTAACTGACTCTGGAACGATCTCTTTGCTGTCATTCTTCTCTAAGGCAAAAAAATAGAAAACTCTGTTAAAGTTCTTGAATAACCCTGAGGTTATTGTGAGGCCACAAATCTCTGAAGTGAAAATTTCTCCATCCCTTGAAGAACAGCTACCAGAAAAGAAGGCTGTTCTGAAAATGACCTCCTGTCAAGGATATATTCAGAAAGATTTCTGTAATGGGCAGGAAGAATTAAAGTCTTTTAATTTTCAAAAACCATTATATATGGAGAACTTTAGAAGATCTATGACTTCATAAAGTGAAACAAAATTCCAAATTAAAATTTTCTTTCCATAGCTTGGAAGATATGGATTCTAAGACTGTCTTCTGGTTCTGTTTCCCACCTCCCTGCCCCACCTTTCCCTGCTCTCTGCCCCCCCTCTGCCCTCAGTGCTTTCTTTGCCTCAGAAAACTTAGGCCAGTGCTTTGGTTTNAGGGTAAGCCCAGGAAAAAGATATCTACACTGAACATCTTCTTTGTTTACTTGTGAGAGGAAAGAAGACTGGTTATTTCAAACTAGGTCTTACTGTCATTCACCAGACTGACAACTGAATTAACCCTGTCATGACACGACCAACTGACATGTTCATGTATCTGCCCTTTGCTTACTCCTGAAATCACAGGGTAACACATTCTATCACAAAATAAACTCTGCATATATGGCATTAAGGCAACGGTGATACACCTTGATACAAATAAGTCTTTCCAACCAGTTGCTACTTACAAAGATGTAGCAGCTCATAATACTACATTGCGCAGATTCCCAGGGGTTCAGATGTGATGCTTGCATTCTTAATGAAAACAGTGATGGCAGAGACTAATAGCTGCCATTGATTACTACTCTACAGGCTGATATATGTCAGTCTTCAGGGAGACCTTATTGTGGCCTTTTAATAATTAACATGGGTTTATATGAAATATGGGGACAGACTTTTTAGTAGAGCCTGTAGAGATAGTATTAAGGGTAATGGATTTAAACTAAAAGAGGGTCAATTTAGATGAGACATAAGGAAGGTGTTTTTTACAATGAGGGTGTTGAAACACTGTAGCAGGGTAGATCCCTCATCCCTGGAAACATTCAAGGTCGGATTGTACAGTCAACTTGATCTCATCAAAGGTATCCCTGCTCCTTGCAGGGGCGTCAGACTAAATGACCTTTAAAGGTCTCTTCCAATTCCATGATTCTATGATTTATTTAAATAAATCAATAATTTTAAAATACGAATATTTTAGAATCCAAGAATAAAATTGTCTCTGTATGCTTGTGAGATGATGAGACCTACAGATCTTTGTAGTTACTACCTACTTGATCATTGGTTCTTCTAACTTGAATTTCACTAAAAATCTCATACTCTCAAAGGAAAACACAGCCACCTTTCTTGTTGTCTAGCTATGGGGAAGAGAGCTTTTGTATGGTGAATTACATAAAGTCTCTTTTTTATAGTGATGTTCACAGTAAGTAAGTAAATACAGCAAAAAGAAATCCTTGATTCAAGATCTTTTCTATTAGCTGTCTCTAAAGCTGACTTGGTTTAGAATGAGATCCAGTTTGGATGTAGATGGATTATGTCATAATGGATTTTAGGAAGATAACTACACAAGGTACCAAGAACTAAATTTCTTTTCTCCTACAGAGATCACAAGTATGCCTATGCATGTTAGAAATGCATGAGATTATGATCATGAAACCTTGTTCTCACGTTTAATTGGCATTGCATCTGGTTTCCTAAGATCGTCTGAAAAAAGCAGAAAATTCATGCAAGTGATATTTAGTAAGGTGAAAAACTATTTCCCTGGCTCTCTCACAAAAAGAGCTTACTGCTTTTGAAGCGAGGCTGAGAAAACTGGATTTGTTAAGTCCAGGGAAAATGGCTTTAATTACTGTCTTAATCTACTTATAGGTACATTGCAGGCAAGACAGAGCTAGTCTCTTCTCACTAGTACACACTAAAGTACGTATCTGCCCCTTTCTTGACATTTAAATGATACTGCTTTTTTGATTTTATGTCTGACCATTCAGCAGACTGGAAAAAATTGCATCATAAAGAATATCTTTAGAATAAAACCAATATATTTGTAATGCCTAATTAATCCCCGTTCCTTTTATTAGATTACTAGAGCATGGAGAGGTGTTTTGTAAGAACTATCACAAAGAGAAAAGCACACTGAGGTTTTCCATTTCTGTTTCATTTGGTCTGCACTGGATACAGACTGTAAGTAGTTCTGCTCCATACCAACTAATGCACTGAAATGGATTTGTAAGTCATTTTCAACAAACTTACAACAGGCTTATTACCATTTTACTTGTTATTACAATCTAACTTCTTCACCAATATCTATAAACCTTTTACCGCCAACCAAAAGAAATGCTCTAAATTAGCAGGCCTTTATCTTTACTAATCAACAAATAAGGCCAATAAAGTTTTCTGAATAGTAAGAAAATTTCTGTACAGGAACAGAAAGGTAATCAAGTAATATCAAAGTTCCAAAGCTTAATATTTAATCCATAAACTTCTGCAAAACTTTTCAACAGTATCAACGGTATATAATGTGAGGGAATATCTGGTACCATAAACCAGTACTACAAAAAACATGAAAATTAAACAAAATTCCTATGAGCTTAATAACCCTCACTGTGCTAGGAAATTTCTAGATAGGTATTCCTCTATGTACCTAATTCCCACCAGTAGACAACAGCTGTTCAGGATTGCATCCTTATGGTGGGATTGGACTCTCATGCAATTTTTACCTTAGACTTCTATGTCACCACTTCATGCCTATACTCTGCATGGTCGAGACCAAGATCACCTGAGAAGGTCTCACTTTTTCAAAACAATCTGATTCAGTCTTATGACTCTATAATTATATCCCATATGCCCTGTCAGTCTGTGCAAGTTAAGCTTCAGTCATTTGTGGTCTTTTTTTTTTTTTTTAAGAACTTAAAAACTGTAGTTACTCTCTGCCTTCTTAACTCCATCCTGTAGCCATTTCTGTTGCTACTCCATTGCTTTCTTGCAAATATTTAATGGCACTCCAAAATAGCTTCTGTATTTACTACAGTAAATATCACCTCAACATAAGCATTTCCAGACCCTTCTGTGTGAAGTAATAGAAATAAATATAGATTTTTACCAAGTGAATCAAATGCAAAATACATGGTAATTTGGCCAGTCTACCGGTACACACTGCAAACATTATTTCTTACAGCAGATCTCAGAATGACCTCATGACTCTAAGGGACACTCACAGGTTGTGAAATTTTTGCACTTCTCAGCACTTCACTTGATTTGATACGCATGTAATGTATTTCAAGCAGTTTTTAACTGATGGAAAAGTACTGCAATGGCTAAAGAAAAAAAAAAGAAACTGAAAAAAAGATTGTTATCTGTTTTATTGCATAAAGTAACTTCAGTTAGGAATAATAGCAAAAATAGACCAAGAGTTAAGAAAAAACCCTCAGGCTATTTAGAAAATTCAAGGTGCCTGAATGTTTCTAATGAAATCAATCAGAATAATAAAAACATTTTCAAAATATGCTAGGTTTCTTCAAGAATCTAGTTTAAAAAGAAATGTAAATCTAATGAACAGTCTTCCATGTAAAATCCTCACTTATTCAAAGAGAAGGTGAAGTTTGCAGCTCTTTTATGCAGTAATACATAATATTCTTCACATATAACCAAGAGATGGAAACCTTGATCTCCAAACAGAGCCCAGTTCAAGCTTAACTATAGAGCTAAAACTCCGTGGCATATGTACACACACGTTCATTCTGAGGGATGATTTCAATCTCCTCAAAAACCTTCATGCTGAGGTTGCATGTGCCTGGACACGATTTTGTTGTTGTTGTTGCTTCTTTTCACACACTGCTTGTTTCTCATTTCCAGAATCCCGTGCTGTTTGGCTAAGCAATGACAAGGACAGCTAGTAGCTGCACTATTCACTGCGAATGAAGCAGCACCACAGCTGACTGACAGCAGGCATTGAGCTCAGAGCAGCTCCTTGAAAAGGCTCACTAGAATGTCTTTCAGTTAGCCCTGAAATGAACAGAACACCACTGGAGAATTCGGAAGAAACGCTGTTGCCAACCTTATATAGTTTAGAAAACTTCAAGAGTATTGAAGACATACAGATGGACCACACTTTGTTGAAGAGCATGACACTCCTCATCACCAAGTTTGTTGATAAGCTCTGCCTTTATTTTTCAATATTCATATTATATTAGCTAGTTACCAAGTACATAGGAAGGAAAAAAAAAAAAGATTGAACGAATTTATACTACCACTAGGATTCTACTTGGAGCAATTCCATATTCTCTCTGTGGGCTGATTAGCTTTATCTCCCTGGTTAAAAGCTTTGATAAAAAGAGAAGTAGCAAGGAAATGTTTCAGGGGAAAAAAAAAAAAAAAAAAAACCAAAAAACAACTAAGCCCCCGAAAGTTTATGGTTTGTCTGTTTCAGCTCAGATAAAAGGCTGAAAAGAACAACAATGTCCCATAATTCAGTGATTCCAGGTCTGCCTAGTCCTGGTCCTTTCCTTTGTCATCTACCAGTCCTTTCTGAGTTCATCCAAGACTAAGGATTTCTGTTAAAATTTCCTTTATTATGATTATGCCCTCTCCTTGTCACTGCACTGATACTGCCTCTTCTTTCATACTTCCTTGAATATTTTAGTTTCACTGTGTAATGCTGTCATTGAAAGTGAATAACAAAAGAATACTCTACCGGCTATCTTGAACTCCTATAATAGTTTATTGTGAAAATTGCATTATATGTATTTTCTCCCAATCTGCTTATTGTTAGTTTGCATAAAAATATGTGTTTCAGCATTGCAAATTACCTAAAGGACTTCTAAGGAATGCAGCTCACCCATGTGTTAGGCTTAGAAAAATATCATCTGGAGGACTGGACCAGGAACTTGAGCTCCTTACTGAAAGCACTTTTTCAGCACTCTGATGGCAGCTGCTTCTCACGGCTCACCTCACAAACTGTTTTTGCTTTTCTGTGGCTATCCATTATACAGGATTTCTCCTCATAAGAGCCACACAAGAATAGGGGACAAACTCTTATGGAGCCCTCTGAATTTGCCAGAGGTAGGTGAATCTTGAAAAATTCTAATTACTTTGGTCTGAAAGCAATTTCTTCAGTGCAAATATGGATTGTGTTTTTCTCAGGTGAAGGTTCTGGCACACACAGATGCACAGAAATACATTCTGTAATATGCCTTTTAGAGCAATCCTTTTATAGCTGATTCTCCTCGCAATTATCAGTTCTCTACAAGTCTCTTGCCACTGCATAATTTAAAGGAAATTTCAATGAACACTTAAGCAGTGCAAGACTTTCAAACACTGAGGTATGGCATATCTGATTTTATATGCAAGCATCTTTATGTGACAACTGAGATACCCAGATTCTGAACTAGCTGCACATTTTATTTAGAGAAGTAAAATAACAGTATTCAGTTCTGTTTCCACATTAAGAAATAATAAAAAAATCCACTGAGGAAAATAAGCAAACTCCTTTTGGGAAGCATAACCTAAGGGAAATTATGACATACAAACACTTGATGGACACTTTTCAATGTGCTTATAAATCAGTAAAAAATTACTGTCATAATTTTATACTGGAGAAATTGAAAAGGTCAAGTTAGACTGTGCATGGTTTATCTTTTCACACTTCTAGATTTCTTAGTTTAGGAGTTCTCATTCTTGTGATGGCTCAAAAAATTGTCCTGTGAATCCAGTTATGCCTTGTCCCTGACATCTACCAAACCTTCCAGAGTCTATCTGAGCCTCAGGATTTCTGTCAAAATTACCTCGACTATGCTTGTGACCTCCTCTTGCCACTGAGAGATGCTGCATCTTCCTTCTCCTCCTCTATACTCTCAGTTGTGGCCACATTGGTGCTGAAAGCTGAATAACAAGCCCATTGAGATGCATCTGGTTGTGTCCAGGGTCATTTTCATACCTCTGCTCTGGACCAAGGGAACAGTGCAGAGGCTCTGACACCAATCCAGCACAGATCTATGCAGATCCATGCATTTAGTGGACTTTAATACAATTCAGTTTACAATATAATAATTTGCCCCTAAGCAGGATGTAGCTTTCCATGCAAAGACTTCAATAACCTAACAATAAAAATCTAAATATAAAGAGATGATTCTTTTTGCTGCTTACATATTATAAAATGTTATTTTACAAAGAAGTACCTGACCTTGTCATGCAAATAGAAAATTTAAGCAGTGAAGCTGTAGAAATCTACGTAAATTTTAAAAACTAAGTTGCATAATTCAGACAAAATCAATACCTTCCAGAATAGATGTTTTCAAGCTATTATGTTATAGGTAATAAAAACTCCAGATTGCTAACAGCTACTGTCATAAGGGACTACATATAAGACTGTGCACTGAGTTTATAAAACAGACTTTCTGGCTTATCTACTTGGAAGCATAAAATAGAAAACACCATATATTGTACATAACTCTGTATGATTGATATACTCTAATCCACTACTATAATACTCCAAAAGATGAAAAAGCAATAGCAACTATGACATTCTTTTCACCTACCAGCCTGTTTCAGATCAGTGTTATCTATCTTTTCAAGGTTTTTGGAAACTAAATAAAAGCGAGCGTGCAACAGATGTCTGATGGGTGACTTATCTGGCATTTATGCTTTTTACTTGGTTGGGGAAAGCAAGCTTGTTTGCTCTTAGCTCCAGGGCTCACAGGGAAACATAAAGATGGACTGAGGGGGATAATGGGTGCCACCTGCCTGTAGGAGAGGATGGGGCTACTGAGAAGAGTTTGTGGACTCAACAGAGAAGGGCAAAACAGTAAAATGAGTGATTTTGTGACAACAGTGGGAGACCAGACTGTTTTATTTAGAAGGCAACATTGGGCTCACTGAGCCATTCACACTGGGAAAGGAGCACAGATGGCTTATTGACACATTTATCAGGCACTCCAGTGTCAGGGCTTCAACTCTTGTGCATCTTCAATGAGATTAATGTTACTAAAACACATTTCAGTAATGATCTATTTAATTTTTACCAAATTCACCCACAAGTCTCGCTCCCTTCAGTTAGCATAGCTGAAGGCAGATGAGGACCTCTAAGCCATACTCTGCTAAATACTGAAATCTTAATTTAAAAAGTTGTCTCGCTTCCGACCATCACAGGGTGTAAATCTCACTAACACTACTGGTAGTTTTGTAAACAAAGAATAGAAGAAGAATTTTTGATTGGCAGAAATTCTTTCATTATTCTAGCTCTTTGCAATGCACAAAGAACAAAATGAAATTATAAATTTGGATAAACTAGTAAAGAAAAACTATTTTTGTCATGAAAAAGAGGTAAGATAGTGCTGGATAAACTGAGCAAAAGGCTTGCTAGAGCTTTATATGATATAACAGAAAGCATATTCTTTTTTGAATAGTCATCATTGTAGTCTGTACTTACAAAGCATCTTATCATTGTCAATGTTGCAGATTCTTTATACGAAGCTTGAGTGGATATTGTGAAAATGAAGTAAAATCAGTTTTCTATAAAAGAACACCTCTGGGGTAAGGCTTATGTGAAACCCAGTGATTACGCAATGCAGTTTCTTTCTCATTCTTAGTCAAACTGCCGAACAATTTTGCACTGCAACATTGGAGAGAGTAAGACAACAGAAGACTGAAACAGGAGGAGAATAGCAAGGAGTTCTGCTCTACTGCAGCACCACACTGGTCACTTAATACTCAGTCTTTGTTCTGACAGAAAATTCCTATCCATCCTTTTGTAGTCCTGGTGATCCATAGAGGTTTACAAGATAAAATCGTCTTTGCAGAGATGATCCACTTCTTTTACTTTGAGAATTCAAAGATTAATTTACAAGATACTGAGGGGTTTTTTTCTTGTATTTCCAGATTCTTCAGAACCTATCAGACCTTTTTCATGTTCATGTTGTATTTGAACACTCTTTCCTTAGGGAATTGATCACAAGTATTCAAAGCTAGTAACCTATTGCATAAATATTATGTCAGTAGCTTCCTGTTTCTCAACTGAATGAACATTCATGGTGGCCAAAATACCAGCTTTTTCATATTAAAACAATCTGCAAATATTCCTTCATGTAACACCAGCATTCACTTTCTGTGAATATTTCTGCCATAAAGCCCCTATTCTTCAAGAGCCAGTAAAAAATAAATACAAATAAAGTAAAGCTCAGCTTAAACTCTCTTGCCATAAACACTCTAATGAGATTTCCAGAGTATGTAATCAAAAAAAAAAAAAA
>VWZG01002871.1:383731-504050 GCA_013396735.1 Grallaria varia
ACGTGTAGGAGCCCTGCTTCCCAGAGACGTGGCTGACCTTCACTGCACATGGGAAGTAGAGTTTAGTTGCTACTTCTGCTTTGCACACATGTACTCTGCTTTTGCTTTTTGTATAAATATAAACTGCCTTATCACAACCCACGATTTGTGCTGGTTCTTTTGTTTCCACCCTTACCCTCGCCCCTGTCCAGCTGGGGAGTGATAGAGCAGCTGGGTGGGCACCTGGCATTCAGCCATGGTGAACCCACCACACTTTGTCTATTTGATAAAGCTTCCGATACAAGCAATGAGATGTGTCGGATACATGCCAGTAGAAGAATGATCTTTAGGATATATAATACACAGAAACAATACTTTTTCAATAAGAATAAATAACAAGATGTCACATAGAAATAATGTATTTGTCACTGTGGATGAAAGCAAGAGAATCCGTATGATAAAATTACTATGTTAGAACAACAAATACATGATGCAAGGAAAGTAGATTTCTCAGTTCTAGATTTTATTCCTTCTAAAATAGCAATAGTTCTGGTATGTTGAAATAAAAACATACACCCTCCTTAGATAAAATACTAGTAGCATTATATAGGCTGTGAATCCACATCAATGACTATATCAATGCTGTTTCCTTGATCAGATGGAACAACTAAGATCAGGAGCAGAAGTCTCTTCCTTTCACTCAGTCCTGTATTTTGACTATCTTAATTTGTCTTAATTAGAGTCACTGAAAATATTTCCTCTTACACAAAAGAACAATACATATTTTTTTAGTCTGAATCTGACACAGGTAATTGCTCTCAGTTTCTCAAAGGCAAAAATTACTGTGCCTTTCATTGAGCATCTCTATAGGCCTTGCTCTTGCAGGACTAAAGTTCTAGTACCTTACTGGAAATTTTTCTGTCCAAAGCCAGGAAATATGCTGTTTCCATGGGTCCAAAGGACTCTTTAATATCAAAAAAAGTTGCCAACCATCTGTCTCTTTTAAGAAATGAATCATGCTCTTTCTTTGTGGGTGTACAATAACTGAAGAATGTCTGATAAACTTCTGGGATACCACCAGTCCTTGGAGGAGAAGAACCATTTCTAATCACTTTTCAAGACATATTTATGCCAAGATTAGGTCAATCCAAGCAATAATAATGGACATGTCTTCTACGACACCACATCAAATGCAACTGAAGTTGGCAGTTTTTGTCGAAATGATGGTAGGGCAGTCTTAGACTGATTTCTGGCCAGCATGTACAGTACAATACTTCCTATCCAAGAAAGGAATTATATCTTCTGATAAAAGCCAGCATATAAAGTCTGAAACAATCACAGCCAATAAGATGTATTATGTTTACCTGAATATGGATGAGGAGAATTACCATTACCCAGCAGTTGACTGCATCATTAAATTTAGTTTCATTTTAGCCATTTTGTTCATCCATTCGTACAGACACCATGACAAAACATGGCTGAGGAATAAATCTGGGGGCATTTTCACATTCCCTAACACAAGATGAGGTAATACATAATACTCTGTTCTGTTTGCCCCTGCCAAGTCCACAACATGGTGGAGTGGCATATGGTACCTTTGGTAAAAAGTTGCATCCACTTAAAAGCAAAGTTCAAACGTGAAAAGAAAGAAAAAAATGACATTGGGGCTAGAGGTGACTACCAAGTTCTTAGGGTCTGCTTTCAAAGGCAATTACATCATGCAATGTTTTCCATGGGGGGATGACACACCACTTTAAAGTAGCGAGTGCTTTCCACCACTACGGTAATCATTACTGGGAAGCTGTTTCCAACTCTCACCACTCTATTACAATGGTGAAATGTACTCATGGCTGTTTAATGTTTAGTTTTTCTAGTAATAAGGGTGTCGTAATTTTAATATCTCATTTTCCTTCCTGGAACCACACTTTGAAGAAATCCTCCTATTTTCTCTAATATTACAGTAGACATTTTAAAGCAGCCAGTTAAATTTTCTTAAGATATTTAGTGCTAACTTAGCACAAGAATGAATTTTCAGTGAACTTAAAGCTTTGGATATTAGTTTAACTCCCCACATGAATTAGGATTTTGTCCATTCATATTAACTACACTACTCCCTCTGCAGGGCACATTTCTCTCCAGACAAATTATATGTGCCGAGAGAATATTGGTCTACAAGCTAGGATCAGCATTTGCCTGTTCGTGGGTATTTTAGCTAATAAGGCACACCAATTTGCAGACTTTTAAAGATTAACTTATTCGTTACTTTATTTCAAAAGCATGTGTTTATACTAGCCTAGAGCCATTCTGATCCACCCTCTGCTGCTCTCCCAACCCAAGATAGTCCTCCCATGACACAGAGCTGTCATAACTGTTAATGCAACATCACATTCTGTAATACAGGTCGCATTTGAGTGAAGGCTAAACCAGCCCAAATTAGAATAGATAAGTGTTCAAATGGGCTACAGGCAAAAATCAGGCCCTCCATTTCTGACAATATGGAGTTAATCAAAAGCTTTTTTTCCCCCCCTCCTTTGATCCAGGCAGAAGTCATACCATAGATATGGCTTATCAGCTACCTAATTGAATCTTTCTATTGACTAGCTGCTTGCCTATAGAAATCCATTGCCTTTTCTGAAATTTGGTCTTTGACTGCAAAAGTATGGCTGTGAGGAAATATAGCACATAGATCTGGACCCACATACCACAGGTAAGCCTCGTTTACAGAACAACATAAGAGTAAGTAAAGCATAAGCACTATGTTGCATTCAGATTTCAAGGAAATCTCCTGTGCTCTATCATTCCTAAACTGGAATAGCAGGTGGCAGCAACAAAGATAATACCTGCCCTTGCTGCAGCTGCTTCCTCATTTATCTGCACTCTTGGTTCATACACACAGTACCCTCACAGAGACTTATATTCTTTGATCACGAGGATTTGACTTTGTCTTTCAGCATACCCACCTACCCAGAAAACAGAGTCTGAGATGTAGAAAACTGCATGATGTGCTGCTTCCCATCAAGTAAAATCATATGGCTCACAGGGAAAACCAAACTGAAACCTTGTAAAATGTGGAAAAATCACACTACATCAAGGACAGGAAGACCCATCAGAGCAGTCCCCAGAGCAGTTCAGTTCAGACTGTACCAACGTCAGATGCTTTGCTGGGAAGGTCTGATTTAACAGGAATCAATCTGACATTGGTGGCTGCCTACAACCAGCCTGATCTATGTTAGATCAGTTTGTCAGGGACAACTTAGAGAGAAAGAATTATTGAAATTCTACTGCTTCGTAGGAGTCACCCAGGCTGCTATCTGTTCAAAGTTTCTTCTTAAGGCAAGTCCCAGCAAGTTTGAGAAAGAACACTTTAAAATTTTGTTTGTTTGTTTCTATGATGGAGTTTTATTTTAAGAAGAGACATCTCATGTTTTTGTTTGTCTTTATTCTGCTGTTCTGATGAGTATGACATCAAAGTCAGGGAAACCACTTCCTCTCTCACAGGGAGTTAAAGGTTTTGAGAGGATCTTTGGGGAAATGGGAGATGTCAAACCCCTTGACAGGGTGTATACAATAATTTTTTTATTATTATTTCCCTCTATTTACATACTTAACAGACCTTCATGTGCTTCATTGCTTGTTTATATCTATGAACACGGGAAAAGTTTTACCCACAATTAAGATATAAAAATCTTGTGGCATTTTCTCTAGTTACCCACATTATTTTCTTGAAAAAGTTTTTCTCCCTTGGTTTACTTGAGCGAATAATAAAGGAGTAGGCTGCTTATGCCTGTGGAGCAGTGTTTACACTGACCAAAGCCCAGGTAGCATTCTGGTTTAGAACAGATATGGGACAGCACCAGACTATGACATGATTTTTTTTAAACCTTGATGTAGCCCATAGCATCTCAGTCTCAAAATATTTCCAGTGATGAGGTAATGGAGAGGAGTATTGTAAAAAATAGCTACTCTACCTTGTTCCCATGTGGAAAGGTCTCAAAGGCAAAATTCATCATTTTGAGAAGTACATCTGCTTTGGCGATTATTTGCAATACCAGAAAGGAACAGAGAAGAAAATGGCCAGAAAATGCTCCTGACTATACTTTTAAAGTCAGAAACATTCTTGTCATTTACCTGAGGCATTTCATTCCAATGGGAAGATTTTCCTATTAACAGGAGCACTGAAATGTGTTTGCCTATCTAGATACAAATTCTTTATATGTTTTTCTTTATATTCTTTCCTATACTGAAAATTGTTACATTTCATGTAAAATACATTTCATATAAATATAATATTCCATTTTAGTGTCATTAGTTTTGTTCAGACACCAAAAGAAGCAAACAACCAGCAGAAATTTCTGGGCAATCCTTCTGACCAGTGCAGTAAAAACGACATACCCTATCATAATCAATTTGACTATATCTTTCATATTAACAGCTACGTTTATATCTAGGGACTTATCAACGCTTCATCTTTGAAGGCATCTGCAATGCACTGGTCTTTAAGATATTCATAAAAACCTTTAAACACAACTTAAAAGTTTCCTTCTCAGTTTGTAAGTACCATAACATAAGTACAAATCCTTCTCTCCAAGATTGTTATGTAGATCAGAAACTTGTCAAAACAAAACATGGTGAAAACATTCCAAGCTCATATAAAGGAATGAGAACAAAATATAGCTAAGATATTTAATTTTTTTGCTTCAATGATATCAGAAAGCTGAGGAAATATGGTCACCTAATAATGGCTGTAGTTTAATGGATCTTCCACTTGATATTGCCACAAAGGTGGTTGTTTTTTCCTGTCATTTTATTCAGGTACCATCATTTTCATTCTCTTATTTGTGTTAACTAAAAAGCTTAAAGAAAAGCTTTCCCAAGAGGTACAGCAGGCCAATCTGTTGCATCTTTAGAGAAAATTGCCATAATAGATTAACTTCATAACCTTCAACTGGAGCTTCTAGCATTCCAATAAAACTACAGCTGTAGGCAAATAAATATCTCCTAAGAGACCTAAACAGCTTTTCCCCTTGTGTATGCTGTGTCAGTTTAGTGTGACACAGAGCAAGAGTACGTTTAATATGAAGGCAGTTATTTAGTCGCCCCGAGAAGAGCTTCATTAGTTTGCTTCTTCCAAGTTGATTTCCTTACTCCTTTTATTGCTTATATTATGATTCTATCCCCTTGCAACAAACTTGCAACACAAGCAAAAACCTGAAAGTGAGGATCCAAATTTTCAAAATTCAGTGAAAGAGAGTTCAGTGCTGCAGTTGTGGAATGTTCAGGTAGAGACTCTTACTGACTGAAAGCTCATGACTGGAGTTAGAGATTTCAGTGTCTCTGAAGAATCAGGATGAAGGTATCTTGAGCCAAGTATACAAAAATTTAGACATCTCAGATCTGTGACCCAAAAGAAAGTGATAAGACACATTGAGATTTTTAGAGGGCATCTATATTATTTTTGAATGATAAAACAAATTATCTGTATTTATACTAGATGTAATTCAGTGGCATTATGTGTAGCTCTGAATTTCACAAGTAACATCATGTGCCACTTAGAAAAACAAAATTTAAATTTTGGGGATTTTGAAGCATGCGATGACTGTCAACTGATCACTGATGATACAGGCTATGTGTAATAAGACTTCTCTCTAAACCAAGCCAAAGGCTAAAAGTCAGCCATACCAGAACCTTTATAATGGAAATGGTGACAAAGCAGCATAACAAAATAGGTTGTTATCATAAAGAAAAGTATGGGGACAGAAACCGGCAACAAGGAGCCTGGCTGGGATATCTGCAAAGCCCTGGACAAATACGAAAGGAAGGAAGTCTCCCAAGGACAATAAGAGTTAATCCCATCTGCAGACATCAACCCATCTCCAGACCTCCAAAGACTATTTGCATTTGACAAGATTTGTAGTTTCTGTGTATTCCCTGCCCTGTACCCAAAACCTGTTTGGCAAGACCCCTTGTCCCCCTCCACCGTGTGCCCATGAATAATGGATGAATGTCTCCTGCCTTGTTTTCCCTTAGTTAACATAATGTATTCTCTTGATTAGCTTAGCCCGTCCCTTCTTTAGCATAACCCAACCTTCTAATGATGCCAAACCTATACTATACTGAAATTCTTTTGAATAAATTGTTTTTGTCAAGTACAGAGTACATAGTATTGACCATAACAGGAAAGGAAAAAAATAATGCTAATGAAAAAAATATTGAAGAAAATGGCTGAATTATTTCCTCTACTTGTATAGTGAGAAAGTGGAACATGTATGCAGATATAAGTACTTTGCAAGCAGAACTTTATTAGGCTGGAATTTCACAGAGGAAGCAGCATGATCATGGGTAAACCGTTTTCACGCTTTTCCTTTTTTTAAAGTTTGAAATAAGTGTACATTTTCTCTAAAATCTACTGAATTACTACAAAGAGATT
Source organism: Grallaria varia (assembly GCA_013396735.1). Lineage (NCBI taxonomy): Eukaryota > Metazoa > Chordata > Aves > Passeriformes > Formicariidae > Grallaria > Grallaria varia. The sequence continues at coordinate 390,138 of VWZG01002871.1, forward strand.
AAGACAATTTTTTCCGTATTTTCACAGGTTTTTGTAAGGTTACCTCATTTACCTAACTTCTTCCTTACTTCATGAGTATTAACAATAAGGTGTGCTTGGGATCCTAAAGCAATTATTCTTATTGATACTGATTTTAATGCAGGTATTCAGATTAAAAGTGACACAATGAAACAATCAGCTTTGTTGAGTGTATTTTTCCCATCATCTAAGCTTCATTATAATTAGACAGATGCAGCAAGAACTTCTCAATTAAAATTAATCTTGCTTTTTACTTAAAAGAAGAATATTTCACCCTTTTGGTGTGAAGAAATTTATGTATCCTTTTCCAACTGACACCACAAATCTGTGAATAAATAATTTCTTGTGGATCTTCAAGTAAGTCTGCTTCAGTTTTTAAGGCAGTATTATTATAACAAATTCTTGAGGCATACTGTGGTAGTTTAAATTTTAGGCTTTGGTGAGGTTTGTTGTTCTTTAGGCCTTCCTTAACAACTGGGGTCAAAAACTAAGGAAGCATTCCATCCTATTCCCTCACGTAATCAGGTGCATATAAGATAGGTGAGGGGGAGGTCCCCTCTCTCTTGGGCTCCAGCGCTCCTCCCGCTCACAGCCTGTGACAGCAGCTCTCAGTGTTTGGGCCTCGCTGATCTCTGTGGGCTGAGGTCTGAGCCGAGGGCTCTGTCCCAGTCGTGTCAGAGGGGAGAGATTTGCTGTTCTTAAGGGATGTGGTGAGATTTCATTGTATTAGTTATTTTGTTAAGCTATTCCCTGAGTTCCGATTGTGTATGTCTGTTGTGGTTTTTTTACCCCTTTTTGTCCTTTTTTCCCCTTCCCTTTTCCCACTGGGGTTTCCTTGGTGTCCCTACTCATATGTATATAGGGTTTCATTGTATATAATTATATATATATGTAGAAATTTATTTTTGCTGCAATTTTCCTCTGCTACCTCTTTTTTTTTCCTATCTCTTTCTCTGTTTTTGGGAGGGGAGAAAGGCTGTTTTGGGCTGCTCAGGGCTTGGCTGGGAGCCAACCAAAACTATTACACACCCCGTCAGCCGAAACTTGTAAAGATGTTAGCAATTTTTTCCCATTATTTTTCATAATGCAATAAATTTCTGATTGCTCAAAATGTATGCTATATTGCACTACGCATAGTAGAGTAACAGAGCCCAGTAAGACTAGTTCCTTTTGTCCTCTATAAACACAATGGTAAAATCCCAGTCTTGAATTTTTTTTTATTTTTTTTTTTTTTTTAAATCAAATCAAGAAGAGGCTGACTGATAAATTTCCATTCTAGTAATAGAGAAGACAACCTGCTTCTCTTGTTAAAAGAAGCTTTTCAACATTTAAAAGAAATTCTTTGCTGTCATACCTCTTGGTCTCTGCTAAAATATGAAATGCACATCTGCTTCTTGATTCATTATCACAGATTATCCTAATTTATCTTACACAGAAAGGAAGGTCTCAGTGTTATTGTTTCTTTCTCCTCAATATTAAAATCATAGAAATCTCCAAGAACTAAAAAAACCCAAGGTAAATATGAAATCCTGTCCCACTTCCATATTTCTGCCCTGTGCTACTGTGACATCATTCACAGAAAGGCAGCAGCCATGCCTTAGAAACTCAGAGTTACTGTCTTTTTATTGACCAACATCTACAGGCATACAAGTGCAGATATATTTATGCAAGTACAAGCATACAAGCCTGTTCATTTTTATTCAAGTGTAAAATACAGGGAAACAAAAACCCTGAATTAAAATTTCGATTCCTGAAGAAGTGTTGCATAGGAACTACAGATGTTTTAATTAAACACACAAGTTTGGCAGATTTTCCTTCAGAGATAACTGGAACGAGTTAATTATGCAGAATTTACCACTACTTCAGATTAAAAAATATGGGGTGGTTCCTTGTTTCATGCATCTTTCTATAAGTTAGAATATTTATTTTCCACGTAAACTAGCAGCCAGTTTTGGGTAAGTGTTTATTCTATGTGACATTGAAAAGCGTTGCCCACCTTGCTGCAACAGCTGGCATCAGGTAGGAGAGTCTTAAAATTGTTTGTGTGCAGGTTGTGTCTGGAGGCTAGAAGATTTCCATGAGCAATCTTCATTTCTTGTAATTTGGAGTTTGGTCTATGAATCTGATTCAAGTTTCATATTTGCAGCCAAATCTTTGTTTCACGTGTGCCATGGCAACATTATTATTACAGATTTATAAAAGCTGTATCCTTTAGATTTGTGTAATAGAAGTCATAAATCCCAATGCCAGTAACACCATTATGACAGGTGCTTTAGGTAGTTCTGCCCAAGGAACTCAGACATCTACCATTTGATTTTCCGTTCCCTGTTTAAATATGCATAACATTTTGTAAGAAGATTCCTCCTTACAAAACAAGTCTTGATCCTTTTCCTCCATGATTGGAACAATAGTAGAGCATTGGCTCATTGTCCAGTCAAAGCCTTGGACCTACAGGCTAACAGAAAGGTTCAGAAAATTGTCACAATGTTTTACTACACCTCAGAATATTGTTGTACATTTGAAGTCTGCAGGCAAAGGCTTCTCTGCTGACAGTACACAACTGATATTTAAAGCTGTGCATCAGAGGTTTTAAGATACTAATTGGATCTGCTGCAATTTGGAAATTCCTATGTGAGTGGGAATATGCAAAGAATCATGCTCAGCCTTCTCTGCTGTTAGCACTCAGCAGGAATATTTATGACAGCAGCCAGAAGTAAAATCATGAAGGTCATGCCATGGTCCTATCCCTGAATGATAAATGTGTATACATATTACAAAATGTAATACAATAACGTATTTATCACCTCCTATGGCTTTGCATAGGCTCTTGTCAGTTACAAAGATAATAGAAATTGATGTGTGTATTTAATACGGCCTCCCACAAGTTTTCAGTCACATAAAAACTGGGCAATTTGACAACTAAATTTGCTTAATGCTCAGTATATATGCTAAGGTGATTTCAGCACAGAGTTTTCAACTAAATTTTTAGGAGTTCATTTTCCTTTTATTGTTGTTTTATTAATCCAAAGATTCAATATACTGTTACTTGTGTTGTATTGGAATCTTTACCTACTAAACACTGAGCACTGTCTTGATCATTGTTTTTAGTCCAAAGATTAAAAGCCTGCTGCCAGTAGTTCTGACTTGCATTAATTAGGTTTGCTGTACTCCACTGATCCCAGAGAGCTGAAGATCATTATCCAACTTATAGACAAGCCCACTGTTTTCCACAGACCTTTTTTATTTCCTAAACTTGGAAGCTTTGTTCTTATGATGCAATTGGATTTGGAATTAAGCCTAAGACCACAGAATGATTTTTCTTGGCTTTGACTGTTCACTCCAGGCCAGGTTCTTGAACTGGCAGAAAAAAATAAGGATGCTTATCCTGTAGGTCTTTTTGCAATGAATTCTCTTCAGTCTTTCAGACAGTACAAAGAAGTGAGTGAGAACAGTGACTGAGAAAGCAGTAAATAAGACCTATAGTCAGAATCAGAGGCTCCTAATCAAATATACTTGTCCATCTAGGAATATGATTGCTGCAGACTCCTTGTACAATCAAAGATCTACAAGTATTCTTATACTACTCTAATTATCATCTGAAGACTTCTCACTCTTTCCCTAGTGACTAAAGAGAGGGAAGTTCAAGCTCTTAACTCTGTTGCCTGTATTACACATCTAAAGATTGGTCTGGAGGTATTCCATGTTTGGAGGATGGTTACTGGACAGAAAAACTGGACTAGCATGACATGTTTGAAAAGTGAAAATTGTATTCCCCACACAGGTGGCATGGAATACTGAGGTTGGAATAACAAATCTGAGCTAAAAAATTAGGAAAGAAACAAGGTAAAGGATATCAAATCTGAACAAATTATGCAAAGCGCGATTATGCAAAGAGTACATTAATTACATTAAAGAAAGATTTCTGATTCTGACCTGCAGCTATCAGTTAGATACCATGCCAAACCACTTTCCAGTCTACATGAAAGACAGCACCCAGCTGCTGCTCTAAGTATTTCATTAGCTAAAGTAGCAACTGTCAGCCTGTAAAGGTTTCAGCCCTGCTGATTGTAGTTGTTAACATAATGCTGTGTCAAACAACTCAGTTCGGTTTTGCATGTTTGTTTGTTTAGCCTGGAAATTACACATCTGAAAGCTGGCATTAAAACAACTAGATTAAGATTGAAAAGTGCAACCCTCTGAGAGATTAATGCCCAAACTGCACATAAGTTTCCTGATGAGCAATCCACCAGGATGGTCATCCAACTGGGCATATGCAAGAGCAAAACCACAGGTTCCTGGTGAAGGGTCAGATGCTTGTTGACTGAACATTACAAGGTTCCCTAACGACTACAGAGGGGTTTTATGAACACCTTGCTAGAGTCAGAAGTCTAATCTAGGTGCTCAGGTCCATCTGTATAGCTAGGTGTCTGATTCTTCAAACAGGTGGTTTTAAAGGGTGATGAAATAGACAGAATTGGTTTCTACACTCTTTTCTGAGGTACAGTATATACTCCCTTCCATTAGAGGGTCATACTCATGCTCCATTAGCAAAGTATCAATTACTTGGAGAAAAGATGAGGATAAGGCCATACATATTTTTCAGTTACCTATCAAGAGCAAATGTGCTAACAAGCAACCTAGAATTGTTTCTGCACTTCCCTTGCTTACAGGGCTCACTTGAAAGCCCCAGTAAAATTTGGAGTCTGAGATTTACCTTCTAAACTGCAAGAAGAGATGCATAAACTTATGAACTGGCAAAGGCAACAACAAGAAACTTATGCATATGGAATATTCCACTGTCATCTTTATTTTAAGTGCAGTTGAGCAACAGTAGGACAAGGTTATATTAGGCTCCAAGCCACAGTCTGTACTAGCCACCAATTGCTCCAGAAGAATGGTGGACAAAGCTTCTGACAAAACAGTAAATATCAAGTAACCTTTTCTTTCTCCCCTGTAGTCTCTCATGCATAAATACCAGATATTACAATATCTCCTAGGTTCAGGAAAAGCAATTCAGAAATCACACCAGCTCCTCCTGCCAGTTGGGTACCTTTAAGCTCCATATCTTGCTACTTTTTTGTTTTTCTGAGTGATTAACCTATAAATGCTAATGACCTATAGTTCATTTTCTGCCAAAGTAAAATGGAAATATCACATTTATTTTTCATGAGAGATGATTTCTTCAAGTTCTGCTGGAGAGCAATTTCATTGAATTAGATTTTTTCTGCAATTGCTAACTTAAGAGCTACACAAGTAGACAACGTTTTGACATTACATTGCAAAGAAATGTTTAAGTTCAACTTTTCTAAGAGCTCAACATCCTCAGTATAAAGGATTTAACAAATATTTAATACTGTTACTCAATCTCAACTATAGATGAATGCATCATTTATATGTGCTTGTGTGTGAGAGAATGAAAAGTTCTTTAGCTGTTTCTCTTACAAAATTTGAAGCATTTATTTTGCATTATTTGCCCAGGTTTCTTTAGTAAAATTATGTCACTGTTCAAAAATAATGGTTGCAGACAAAAAGGTTAGCGAGGTCCCAGACTGAGTTGACAAATACCTTACAAGTGAATAGGTGAGGAGCAGGGGGACTCAAAACTGCTATTCAAGTTCAATTCATTAAGCTTAATGGAAGAAGCTCCAGCCAAGGTATGAGTTTCCAGTCATCAAGCGCACAGAACTCCAATTATGTTCCCACTTGGTCTTGTACTGGAGTTTTCTTTAGAAATCAGTAAGCAGAAGATATAGCTGAAATCATAGGCTCGATTGGATTGTTTTTACATAACAGCACTCAATATAGCGCATTGTTAATTTAAAAATAAATTTAAAAAAAAGAAAAAATTGTGAGGTGCAGAAAAGGAGGGACATGCCAAAGGACTATCATGCCAAGTTCCTGAATCTGTGAGTTGAAGCTATTTTTTTTTCTCCTTTGATTTACCCTCCATCTCAGAACAGCTAATAGTTTTCCTAAGCTCACAATGGATGAGGCGTACTCAACACCATAGCTTATAGTTGTAGCTGCTGAAGCCACACAAGCCATCTGAGCCCATATCGTCCCAAATACACATTCTTTGCCACCAGTGTCTCCATGAGTTGTTTACACAAACAAAACATGTTTGCATATTACCAGTTGGAAAGTATAAAACAGAGGGATACAGAGCTGTTAGTGAAGGTAGCTTCAAAGATGTGCCTTTCTCTACAGGTGACAGCATTTGAAATTAAAAAAATCATCTGCAGAAAATAGTTTTGCAGAAAACAAAATATTTAAGTGAGAAAACAAAAGTGGGGATTTCGTCCCCTAGCAGGTGTTGGTATGGAATCAGTGAGGAATTCCAATCTTATCCACAGTATTAGTAACCATTATGTGAACTTTTCTTTTAGCATCAGAAAGAAATAAAGAGAAAAAAATGCTGTTATGTATTTGTTAAATAAAAATACTTCTTTGAAAACTATTTTTGAAATCAGTTATTAGCCGTTACTCACTTCTAGTTAGCCTTCAATTATAAAATATAGCACAAGAAGTGTTGCAACAGTTATGCGTTATACTTAAGGTAATAATTCTGTCAACCTCACATGTTGAGAAATACTTCACTCTGTATACTGTCCAAGTACAATGAACAGGTTATTTCACAGATTAAGGTACTATTTTAAGTGAAAGTCTTGAATCAGTCCCAAAACAGAACAACTCAAAAACCATGACAGACTTTTTATCTTATTAATAAATAGTGTGGCTTTTCAGACAAAAAAATTTATTTTTATCAGAATTCAGATACTGATAGGAATGCACAGATTCTTGCAGAGTTACAAACAACGGAACATTTTCACCACTTGCAGTGGCAAGTATCCTTACTAAAAAGTTAGTTTGGAAGTTCTCAATCTTTTAGTTTTTCCCTTTTCCCCTCTATGACAATCTCAGTAAAGCACTCCTCAATTAGTAATTTTTCATCTCTACTACTCCCTCTTGAAGTTTGGGACAGGGAAGGAGAGTTCTTTCTGAAGCACAGATGAGTAGCCATTCTCATCATTCTCAGATTTGAAAACTCTCTCATTTACTATTACCATTCTGTTAATGACTGTGAAGAGAGACTTTCCTGAAGACTGGCATCCACCCACATTACAACATCAGTGCAAATACATCCTGTTCTGGTAAGACTTGCAGTAATATTTTAATTTTATCGACTGCAGAAGACAAATTTATTTATAGGAAAATTATCAATAGCACACAATTACCTTGCCCTAAATATTCATTGCATCTTAAAATAAAACTATATCTTAACACTGTTTGGAGTCCTCAGTATTGAGAATAAACTTCACTACTGAGGGAAAGCAGACAGATTTTGGTTCTAAACTTAGAGAAAAGAATTGTTGCTTATCTGCTCTGAGGTTTTCCCAGGAAAGTAATTTCTAGATGAAGAATTTATCCAAGTTTCTCCAGTTGGTTATGAAATAAATATGAAAATTAATTATATATATTTTGACAAGATACAAAAAATAAGATAAATTCAACATTTTTAATACTTCTTGATTTCATATGTATAAAATTACATTAGTCAATACAGTGCATCAGCTGATGAAAAAAATTGCATGGAAAATTCATTAAGGCTGCACATTTACCTTCCTAGACTCGTTGCACTCTTGCCATGATTGTATATCTAGCTGTCATCAAGTTGCACTTGCAGAGACGTCCTTTGCTTCATGGAGAGATAGATTGCATTATCTAATAGGTCATTTGCTATTCCTAACTGCTATGGCTCAATGAACAATAAATAATATTACTGTGTATTTGTAATGTCTTTTTCCAGCAATAAAATATTGCCCACAGGACACAAACATCACTGAGATTGTGATATAATGCCTCATATGTCCAGACATAAGATTGATATATCAAGCCCAGCATAAGGTTTCTGTTCTGCGGGCTATATTTAACACTAATTTTGTTCACAAATCAATTTGGTTTACACCACAAATCAAAAAAAAAAAGAAATTAGTTATAAATCCTACAAAGTGAATCATATAAACTTAGACTCCTTGTTTTCTATTTTCCTTCAGAAAGCACAGTACAGAAAAACATCTCTATTAGACACCAAAGAAAATAATTTGGTCCTAGTGCATTTCCAATGTTAAGGGCAGAATATATATTCACAGCTGCCCAGAATGCATCTGAAATTTTATCTCCTGTATTCCACAGTTGCAGTCTGAGTTTGGATAGGTGCCTAGAGAAACTAAATGTTTTCTCCAGTGCTGATAAGCTGGAGCAGAAGCATAGAATAAAAATGATATATTTGAGAACAGCAGAGTACCCAATTAGATGGCTGTATTGGTCAGATATATCTTTATGAGGATGACAGGTTTTTGTTTTCATGTGCCTTACTTATACAGCCACTCAGATAAATCAGAAACATAATACATGGATTACTTCTCCATATTACAGAACAGAAAGAGCAATAATCCTTGCAGTTCATACAGTTTTAGCAGTCAAATCAAGTCTCTGGGTTCTGCTGGACAGATAAAAGTATTATTTCAACTTTTAAAGATACAGAAAACATGATTATATGGTTTTCATTATTATCACAGTTGCCAAAACATTTGTAATAATTCCTGGATGAAGTCCAAGAAAAATCTATACTGTGCCTTCCACCTCACTGTACTAGAATAAAGTGCATAACCAGTCTCCTATGAGCCATGTAATCCAATGGAAGTACTGGGTCAGAAGCTCTTTAAAGTTTCGGGTGCATGGGAAAAAAAAATTGCATTAGTTTCCAGCTCTCCAAAGGGTCAAGATCCCCTGAAAATAAAGCTTCTTTTTTTATGAACTAAACAACAGTAAAAGCTTAAGCCATAGAAAACAATGTGCTAATCTTGCCAGTAATATGCCAAGATCCCTTCATGCCACAGTCGAGAGAAAATAGATCTTTCCAGACCCGGACAAACAATTTTCAAACAATATAATTAGAAAATGTTATTTTTTCCCATATAAGATTCCCTGTAATAAACCAAATTCAATCCACAGATTTATTTGTTTTTACAAATGAATTTCAGCTCTGGTTGCAATAGAAGCTTCTCTGCCTATTCCCATAAATAGCTGATGTTTTAAAAACAAGCTATATAATTATCAATCTAAATTTCAAGGTATTTCCATATTCTGAACAAAAAATTTCTTCTTTATCCTTTTTCCCCAAGCAAAACTTAAGTCAAAGAAATTTCATTTAATGAACAACCAAATGTCAGACAATAAGCTGACACAAGAAAATCAAGAAATTAATGCAATTTCATTAAAAAATAATGAAAAGGAGATAAACATTTTATGTATTTTTTAATTCCTCCAATTATTAGTTCACCTCTAATAATTTCCCAATACTAACAGAATAAAAGTGTTTCAAATGACATAATTATTGATGAACATTCTCTTTTGTTTTGCTGAACATTGCATTTTAATCTCCTCATTATTTCTATTGCCCACAACATTTGTACCTGCTATAGATTTATAAAATAATGAGATGAAGTTTTCTCTGTCCAATTTCCTTCAAATAAAGTTTTTAGAATGCTAAGAATGTTTTCTCCCTTTGAACAATGACAAAACAATGGCCTCGTGTAGTAACTGCACCAAGCCAGAGCAGAAATCCTCATTCTCAGCTCTGCTATGGACTTTAACTTGAGAGCAATCAGGTCAGATGAACACACTACAGTTTCCCCACTTGCAGAATCAAGTAATAACATGGCATCACTTTCAGTTTGCATGACTTATTTAGACTCTATGCTCTTCCATACAGGAGAATTTTTTAATATACCTGTCCCACCTTAGTTTAATAGAGACTCAAATGTCTATGTGAGTTCTGTAACTAAAAAAGTTATTGGATTCAGTCTACCTTATGGCTCACCTAGGCTTGGACTTTGTCAGCCATAAACCAATGAAATCCTGCTTTCTAACTTATGTGGCCTATCTATGCCAAATTCACCACACTCACTAAGTAGCCTGAAAGTTCCATCAATAAATTAGTTGATCACAAGTCCTTTTGTTTTGCATATACAAGTGCTTATCTCCCACTTGATACTCTATCATAATCCAAATATAACTGCTAATAAAATGGCAAAGGCTAAGAAAGTCTATTTGAATAGAAATTATCTCTATATAAACAGGATGAATTTGTGTCTTGAGGATGGCAAGAACATAGTTATATCTTCTATTTTTACTCATGTTGATTTTAAATTTCATTGACTGGGTGTTTCAAACTGAACTACAATCCTATTGAGAAAAAGGATGAAGCTCATGCCAGTTTTCAAAATGAGTTCACCACTAAATTTACACTAATGATTTCAGTGATTCAAGCCAGACAGCTCCATTCCTAAGTGTGTCCTTATCTTCAAGACAAGGGATTTTCCCATAAATTTTTGTAGGAGTCCATGAACTGAAGTTAATATTATACCATCTATTCCAGTATTTTATTTTGAGCTGTAAAGATGCCAATATTCTTCAGTGACAGTATTCTGACAGTCAACATTATAAAATATATATATTTGATATTAGACCCATTCTTCATAAGCCAAATACATCAGGCTAAATAAAGTCTGACAAAAACTCAAGGGAGATGCATGATAATACAAACCTCATAAGGGAAGAATTAAGGTGAGAAACTGGAGCAAAGAACAGTTTTCACAATAAAGAACTTGAGGAAGCTGATAAAAATATCTACAACTAACAGATCAGTCAAACAAAAAAATTGATGTAATTCTTGGACTTGATTGTTAAATGTAACAACCAAAAAGCTCCTATTCCCTTTTTCAATTTTGTTTGGGCATTTATTTGGCCAAACCGTCAGTAATACATGAAGTAACTGGCAACATAAGTGTGTGGAAATATTAACAGCAAATAGGAATACAGGAAAAGCTTTTGTAAAAACCTGCATTATACAGCTAGAAGTACATCTGGAACAGCACTTCTGACCAAAACAAAAGAGAAATGGACTTTTTCTAGAGGGACTCCATATCATAGATTCTGATTGTAAAATCCTAAGCATCATTCACATAGCAGTTGCACTGTCTTATACACCGGTCTTGCTTTGGCCTACAGTATTGATTTATTTTATTTCCAAAACATGCATGGAGTCTGTGGTAAGGGAAAAAAAATAAAATAAAAAGGTAATAAATTCTTGGAAACAGTAAGTTCAGAATAAAATCACAACATTGAATATCATATCTGATCTGATTTCAAGACAGATTCACCAGACAACAGGAAAAGAAAATCAGAAGAAAATAAACAGAGGAAAAGAGATACTACTTCAAACAACTTCTGTTAATGGACATTTAGGGTATGTTCCCATTCTGGGTGTCATCCAACACGACTAGCAGCTCTTTTCTAGGGAAGACGTGTACACAGTAGTGTTGGGGTAGTGTTTTATACTCTTATGAGAGTTTTCTTTGTTGGGAATGTTGAGTTTTATACCCATAGATATCACTTGCTGTTTCTTTGCTTTAGAAAAGACAATATCAAAGTAACATCTTTACACTTCAGGCAGAAGTTAATGAGATTTATTATAATCTCACTTCCCAGGAGGGATTTTGTTCTAGTCACAGGCCAGCTCCTGCTTGAATTTTTTCCCCCCATCACTGCTTCCTGGCCTCTCCCCTTGGCAGAATGAATCACTTTACACACTCCTAGACTCCTTTCATTTCTCTCAAATGTGAGACCAGTATTTCATGGTCAGTGCTGAATGTGAAGTCACCCTCAAGATTTATGAGTGAGAATGTCTGCCTACAGATGATTGAAAGGAAGAAATAATTCATCATTGCCACTAACTTCCACATCTTGGCTTGTACCCAAATTTCTCACCCAAGTTTACTTGTACCCAAATTTCTCACCCAAGTTTATAGGAGGTCAGCCTAGGACTTCAGCAGAAATAATCAATATATTAAAATGGAAAAAGAAATAGTGACTGTTGTAATTGTGTATGTGAAAAATCTATACTGAGTAGAGGTAAGTATTTTGCAATACAGAATTCACAATACAACTCTGGTTAAAAAAAACCAACAACAAAAAAAAACCAAATCAAAAACATTCAGACTGGGGAAATCCTCCTGCTAAATGTTTCCAGTGGCTTAATAGAGGATATTAACAATAAACCTTTATCTCATGAAATGTTTTCCCTATTATTGCAGAAATACTAACATTATGTACAATTACAGATCACTACTTTTTTCCTTTATTGTTAACATTTGCCTGTCCATGATAGTGTTAAGAGAACAAGGCCCTACTTGTTCTTTCAAATTCTGAATTAGGAAAAAAAGTATTACAGCAAATCAGACAGTTACTTTTTTTTGTATTTGTACAAATATCTTCCTGTCTGGGATTTAAGCTAATCTCCATTTCTTACATTTTTCCTGTCAGACAAAACCCAATTCATGGAATATGAACACCTATCATGAAAGTAGTTTAAGACAAGCCATACTCTAGAGAGCTAGCAGATAATAGTTACCATAAATTAAGATAAGAGAGGAACAATTTGTTTTGTTTGCTTATACTGTACACATATTCAGCTAGAAATCTGTTATATTATTTAAAAAAAAAAACAAAACAAACTACCAGATTACCTTCCCTTTTTAAAAGGTCATCTGTGGGAACTAATGTCCACTAGGGAAAGGAACTCAGATGTTCTGAGGAGCTGCTTACATTAATTTCAGTAGGTTAAAAAAAAAAAAATCTGTGACACTGATAGAAAAACTGAATCCTTTGGCTGAGACAAAATGAAATTTCCTATCAGCCTCAGAAGAGATTTGTTCTTTAAAATCAGTCTAACAATAGCAGTAGCTACCCATTATCCAAAACATAATAAAATGATTATGCAACTACTTTACTGAGGATTTCAGTCAATCATGGTCCTTGAATATCCCACAAAAAATTAGCAGACTCAGGATTGCTAACTCTGGAGATTTCCACTGTATTAACTAGTCCAGATTAAGTTCTGTGGAGAATATGAATAGATACTTAAAGAAGACAGAATTTCTACCTCTACAGCTAGAGGTGTCATCCTTAGATGATTTAGAAAACCTTGAAACACTGGAATGGGTCAGGTAGATTTGAGTTGCAGATGTCCTGTTACATATTCATTCTGTGATTTGCCTGTTGGTATCTCCAAGTTCCAGAACATCTTTAACAAACTGGATCTTAGTCCCTTTGAAAGTAGAGTTGAAATATTGTCAAAAATTAAACTATTAAATTCTAAGTTTTCTTTAAATAAATTAACCTGATTTTCACAAGCTCCAGAAGCAAAGAACTTCCTGGCAAAATGAAAAATCAAGGAAAGAAGAAAACGTTTTATTACAATTCACTGTTCATCTCCATAGCTTGTTGCAGACGGCCTGTAGAGTTTCTTTTCAGATTGTTCTTTTTCAAGTATGAAAAGTTCATGAGAATAACTTCATAACTATAGTAAGATCTTTTCTAAGAGAAACAAGACACACAAGAAACTCTCTCAGACTGAGAACTGATCACTAACCCAGCTACCAAGAAGATGCTCAATGCATATACTATAGTTAAAGTTACAACTCTCCAGTGTTAAATTCAAGATTATTTCCAAAGGCTAATGAGTTCTTATGGGCCAAGAGCTAGGTGAGTATTTAGTTCTGGAATAGTTACTAATGAATAAGGAATTAAAGCTGCTGTAAAAATACTATAGTTATGAGAGAAGACTGTTTCTTATTCATCATTTTACTCATTAATTCACTTTGAGAACTGAGCCCTTATAATAAAAGCTCTCATTAATCACAGAAGTTTTTAATCCCTTATCAGTATTTAAAAGCATCATTGACATCAGACACTTTGGCTTTCTCAGAATTTAAATTTTATCAGAAACAGAATTACTGCACTACCATGAGAGAAAACTAGTCAATATTAAAAAATACCAAACAACCCTAGTTCCAAGAAAATTTTCTTTTCCTGTTTTATTTTGTCCACAGAAGTAAACTGCTCTTATCAGTAAAGGGAAGGAAGAATTTCACTAATTAGAATTATCTACGGAAACTTTATTTGGTGCACAAGAAATCATGTGGTCATGGGTGGAGAGGGAAGAAGGCAGAAAGAAGAGTTCGTTTCTGATCAGGGAGCATTTCAGGGAAGCAGGGCAAGCAGCGGGATAGGGCTATGGCTCAGATGAAGAGCTGAATGTTGCTTCTTTGAATATGCAGTTCTCCTAAAGAAACACATAGTCTACCCTGAGCAAGACCTGATTCAACCAGTAAGATGCATCAAACAGCTGGGTTCACAGAGAAGGAATTCAGAGGCTTGTCCTAACAGAGACTGATGACACCTTACCAGGAATGCATGAGTAGCATCAAAAAGTGAATTGCATGCAAAATGCATAAAATGCAACAGAAGTATTCTTTCCTGGAAAAGTTACAACTTGCTTAAGAGTAAAATGCAAGCATTTTCAAAAGAGGGACTAAAGATAGAAGAATATTTGCATTTAAATAATTTGTTCTCCATTTGCATTAAACATCATATTTCCACAGGCTAAAAGTACTAATCTCCCTGGAGAAGTGAAATTCCATTTTATACTCATGAGATCTTTAAGCATAATTACACAAGGAACCAAATGAAAATCCAAACAAATACATGGTGTCACTTTCCAGGAGCTGGTGAAACCACTTTGACTTAAAATGCATCTTACCATATACAAGATTCTGCCACACAGATCTAACAACAGAGGCATTTTCATTCAGCTGCAAAGCAGTGGACAACAAGTGTGTTAACTGCTCTATATGTCTTTCAGATTGTAATTGAACTGTCTAGTGTAATGAATGAAGCATAAAATAATGTACATTCAGTTTGCATTTGTTTATCCAGCCTGTCAGCCTGGTTTTGGTTCATTTAATGCTGAAGAATTATTTACAGGCTGATTTCTCTATTAATGTCCATATAGTTTCTTTCAAGTTTAACTTTCCAGTGTTTGGCACTGCTTCAGACACAAGACTCATTACAGCCCTCGACTAATAATTGAAGTGTTTTTCTTTCTTTCATTGTTCTGTGTAAATAAGTAATAGGAACAATTTTAGAATGCAATGCATTGCATTCATCATAGTCTTATATGCACAACTTTTCTCCTCACAATAGCTTAGTCTCTTGACTCAGTTTAAGCATGGAACATTAGCCCACTGCTACAAAAACTTGCTTTGAACAGCAATCTTAAGTTCTTCAATGTATGAGAAAAAGAGGGAAAACTTTTTCACTCCAAAGCATTCATTCAAAATGGTTTTCCATGTAATAAATGTTATTCTATTGTCTGATTTATTCCACATAAGTATATAGAAAATTCAACCATAACTAAATATTTATAAACTAATATTTTGTTTATAAATACATGTATGTTTAGTAAAGATATATCAGAAGTCCAAATTTGCCCTATGTAAACAGAAATGCCACTAAAACTGAAATATATGGCCATTTTATCTTTTGTACAGGAACCAAATCTCACCAACTTCAAAAGCAAGCATTTGTGGATTTTCAGTCAGTCATTTTGCTGAAGTTTAATTGAGCTTGCAGAGATTAATTTGGGGCTTACAGGAATAGAAAACTGACTCCTGCTCTAAAATGCTTATGTCCCTAGAGCAATACAATTTTTCTGTACATTTATAGTTCTAGACTTCCAGACAAATATTATATTCTCTGGCAGTTCTTAAGTACAGACATAAAAGAGCAGAGACAGTTTTATTGCATTAATAATCTTACTGAGAAGCCTAACAATGGACTAGGACTGTTACCCTCTCAGTAAATACTGCCACAGCTGAACATCCAGAGGTTCCATTCTGGCAAGCATTCAGTTAAGGATTCTGCTTTGTACCATTTTAAAAGCACACATCTAAGGTGTTAAAAACAAACCAACAAAAAAACCTCCAAGACAAACAGAAAAACCCTGAAACAAGCAAGCAAGCATATCCTTTCCTTAAAAGGCTCATGTTATTGAATAATTACTGGGTTTGACAAGCTTTAGTTGACAAAAATGAATGGGAAAATGTTTGTATGTGTCTATCTATATTCATATCTATAAATTGGTTCTAGCTTACACTTGATGAATGACTGAGAACTAAATACCCAGTTTCCATTATTTCTAATTAAATAAAGCATCTAGATGATTAGGTCATACTCTTTCTCTGAAGAGCCAATCACATGCTTTTTCAAAACAGCATGGTTTGTAAAGTCAGTGTACAAAGGGTCTCCTTTGAATTTCTGAAGGAATCTGCCATCTATGTGTAGGCAGTCCTGTATCACCCTGCACACCCAGTATCACCAGCCTTATTGATTAGGACAGTATCCAGGAATGTTTGGTTTTTATAAAATTCTGTATGAGGTTCAGATTATTAATAGTCTTCAACAATTATATGACAAAGGGAGGGCAGTTCTAACAATGTTTTACCTGTCACCTTCCCTAAGCAGAACTGCAGAATTTCAGACTTCTCTCCATTCACAAACAAGTCCAAAAGAAAACAGTTCAACCTTGACACAGATGTGTCATTAGATCAAAATCCCACAAGGAATATCTTCCAGAGGGAAGGCAGCCAATTAAATCTACAGTTTACATGATTGCTACAGGTGGAGCAGTCAGTTTAACATAAAGTGGGCTGGGGGCCAACTCCACAGACAACTGTCACATCAGAAAATATTCCAAAGGAAATTGTCAGGGTGTGCTCTAAAAATCATCCAACAAAGAGGATGAGATAACTCCCCCTACATCCTGAAACAGAAAAGATCTTTTATTTGATAAGTCACTTAGCTATTATGTCATCTTCTTCTGACCTTAGACCATGCACTGAGTTTTGCCATTTCTAGAAAGAGTACCTGTGGTTCATAATGATTGAGGAGCACACCTTGAATCTTGCCAACATTAGAGAAAACAAAGAAACAAAATAAGAAAAAAACCCAACAAGAACTCTTTCCTCCCTATAATCAATAAGTATAAAGCTTTCTTAATTAAGAAAGGACAAAACATGTAGAAGAGTATGCCATGACCTGTGTAAGGCACTAAGGAAATATTTAAAGTTATCCAGAACACTGAAAGGAACTGGAGGCTTTTGAGATGCACCCTGACATTTTATACCATGAAAACTTCACAGGAAAGAAAGAAAATATGAATATGTGCCTGTAGGCACTACTAAAGCTAGAAATGGATATGAATGCTTGTACACATTTGCTACTAATGAGATAAATGCAAACAGATTACCATTTAAAATAAAAAGGTCATTCCTGAAAAGGGTGTTGAAAAAAACTGGACTGGGAAAAGTCCATCTACTTTTAAAATACCTGTGATTGAAATCTGGAAAAATTCCAAGAATGTTTCACACTAATTATTTGTTATGTGACACTTACCACTGACTAACAAGCAGCAGGATTAGCAACTCAGAATGGTGTTAAATATATCATACTGCTAGACATGACACATCTGTGTAGTACAAGGACCCGATTCCTAGTTTTTCAGGAAAAAAAATACCGCTCAGAAAAATAGCAAAAGGAACTACAAAATTAAGGAGTGCAATAAGCCCAGAAAGGAACCTGAATGCATGAGTGGGAATAGACTGAAAATTCTGCAACAGAAGCTGATAAAAGGTAAATGACCAACAGGTATATTGCCTTATTCTCAACTTGGTTTTGGTCCTACAGTTGGACTCTGATAGAAGAACTTGTTGCTTATTTTTATGACAGTAACTGCCAACATATTAGGTCCCTACCACATATTCTAAAGCAAGTTGTCGATGAATCTGTTACAGCTCCCTCTTAGTATTCTAAATAACAGGGCCTGGATAACAATGTCCGGCAAGGTGAGAGTATAAGTGTAAATACATACAAAAGCAGCATGAATATTTGTAACAGTGGGAAGAGTAATCTGCACAAAGCAGCAGTCAAAACTTGGCTTTGTGTCAGAAAACATCCGCATTGCATTCCCCACCCAGGTGTGGCAGAATCCAGTCATTCCCATAACAGATAACAGACAGACAATGCAGGATAGAAGGAGTAGAGGCTCACACATCAGGTGTACAGAGACACACCTGCACTGTGCTTTCACCAGTATGTGTGCCAAGGGATTGTGGGAAGTGGCACAGACTCACAATGCTGGAATACACAAAACTGCTGGAGGTGTTGGTAAAGAGGGGAAGCTGCGCTCCAGTGGGACTAGGTACATATCACAGTGAATGGGGCAGGGGTTAGAACTTTCCAGGATTCACTGTAGAAGGGTGTTTAGAAAATTGTACCTGTATTTTAAAAAATTAAAATATTGTGGTTTATGTATTACATTATTGATACTGACTCTGAAGATGCAGATTACTCATTACTATATAGATTACTACATTGCTATCATTCTGGTTCTAGCATTTCTGATGTAATTATTGCAAAGTGTAGAACAGATTCAGGCTAAACATTTTGGAGCAGCAGCAGAATCTTGTTCCAGACTTGCTGTTATCTTTTTATGACTCCTGACCTGCAAAGAGATTTTAAATAACTGTTTTCATTTCAGAGAACTGGGGAAAGCAAATAAGTCTTTACAAGCTGGCAAGTTCAGGAAAAGGAAAAAGGTGGAAAAAACTGCTGCTCTCAACATATGATGGTACTTGAACCTGATATACCATCTTTGGCTATAAATGGCAAAGCACAGCGCTATTTAATTTCACAATATTCTTTTAAACATGGAACACTAAATAAATTTGGGATTATTTTAGTCTCCTATAAAACCTAGTCATGCAAACTCTAGAGGAAGATTTGTCGTTATTTCTTTTTCATTGGTCCAAAAATAAAACCAGAAGATTCATTCATTCAGGAAATCAAATGAACTGATTAATCAAGTCAGTCATTCTGCTCATTACCACAGAACTAGAAAAATTACGTTGCACTAGTTCTTCCCTTGATGCTCGTATCTGCAGCAGCTGACAATTGGTATTTTTATAATTAGTTAAGTACATTTTCTAAGAGCTAGAGAAACCAAAATGCAAGGAGTATACTGGCCAGCTGCTATAAGCTGAGACTCAGGAGAGCTCTAAACAGGTATTGATTACTTATATATTGAAATACTAATAAGTGTGCTACATTTTTGACAGTTATGGAACTTCTCATCACCTTCTGCAGACACAAAGATAATTCTAATTGATAGTTCGAACTCTGCTACTAATTGACAATGGAACTTAAAGAAAACTTTTTGTGATTGACTTTATGTGCAACCAAGCTGTGCTGAACTGTTCATTCAGACCTAGATGAATATTGTAAACTTAATGGGGGAAAAAATATTGTAGAGAAACCATACACTTGGGCAAAAAAGTTTAGAACCCCACTAGAAATTTTACTGCTGACTGAATTAAGAGGAGACAGTATTTTATCTGTGGCTAATGTATTATTTGGTACAATTCTACAAAGTAGCTGAACTTTATAGAGGTGCCTCTTGGAACAGAGTATATATGTGCATAACAGTTCCTTATCCTAAAGGACAGTGAACATAAAAAGAACAATTAGGAATTAAAAGATTTTTAAATTATTTAATACAGGTTAAATGTTCATAAAACATTTGCATCATGACTAACTTAAATGAAAGGCTTCATACAATGTTCTTTAAATCAGTGGGAAGATTCCTCTCAACTTCCATAAGCTCCGACTCAAGAACTTTTACAGCTTATAGAATGTTTGTTACAACCTTGCCTCTTATACAAGAGGCAAAAATAAACCACAATTATTTTTACAAATAAATTCCTGAGTTGTAGCTTGTTGCTCTGATCCTACAGACATTTCAGATCTCCAAAAGGATGTAATCTCTAAAGTTAGTGAGACTATCCATAGGAATAAAAAGCTGCCCTTAACAGTTCATCTGCAAGTCTTGGTTCTGTATTTGAAAGCAGCTGAAACTGAACAGAAGAAAATGTGGTACTAAAGGTTTGGTCCTTTTGCTGCCTCTCAACAACACATGGCAAATAATGCAAAGTATTATTCTAATATAAATTCAAAAGCTATTGATGCAGAGGGGAACTCAAATGAAACTATGAGCAGTTGGTTAGAAATTATGGAGGATGTTGGAAGAGGATAATCCATAGGTAAGAATCTACATAGTCCAGTTTTCAAAACACAGCTTCAAGTTACTAAAAAATCACAAGCTGACCTTCAAAGGGTTTATGATTAAATTTGCATAACAGAATTGATTTGCAGATATCTTTGTTTCATTCACACTGCAGGCTGACTAGCTGAGCAGCAGAGATGGACAATTACTGCTTGTATACCTTCCTTACATATCTTAATTTTCCTGTTCCCCAGCTACAAAAAGTATGGAAATATTCAGCTATTTTCACTGATTTTGTTTCTTTATTGCAAGATATGTTGCTGAAGAAAAATTCTGATCATCACTGTCAAAGAAAGCCAAATAATCAGGTCAATAAATGCCTAAGTAAGGCTTGGGATGCTATAATTTTCACAAGGAAAATGCATCTTCAACTGTGCCTTGTTTAATCTCATGGTTCATAATAGAATGTATCATTGAGCATTATTACTTCAAAGCACAGTGCTTCTAATGAACCTTTTATTCTCTCAGAAGATGAAGTGTGTTCTCAATAACAAACGAAAAGTTCCCGACAGATGTGTGTACTAATTACAACAGATTTCTTTAAACCAGACAACCACCATCAAAGGCAGAGGCTCCACCTGACTGAGCAAGCAATCTGCAAGTGTGCAGAATGAATTGCAACAAACAGAAAAGGAATAATGGTACACAGTAGATACTGGAACATCAGTCCTATCAGTACAGCTACTTAGATGACATTAATGCCCTTAGCAAAACAAGAGACAAAGTTTATAAGAGGTATCTGATTATGACACCTGGAACAGATTCATCCTTCAAATCTTACAATAAACGTAGGATCTATTCAGATCAAAATGTAAAAGAAAAGACAAATTACAGGCATACAAAAACTACAGTACAGAAAGAAGTCAGTCCTGAAGAAGAAAGTTTGCCATTAAGATAGCAATGTTAAAGGGACAATAAAATAAAACTTCATAATTTATCACCTGGCAAAAGGAGGTGACAGCAACATACATATTCCGAAGGCAGAAAGATTAACAGATGCAGTCAGCAAAGAAGAATAAAAGGAAAGGTCAGAACAAAATAAGTGAGATCCAGCTGAAACTTCCCATGTAGTAGGAAAATTCATAAATCTCCCCCTATGTAAAGGTTTTGTTATCAAGACCAGGTTAACTTCTCATGCTGTCATTTTTTCCTACCTTGAATGCACTTACTGGTTTCCACTCTTCAGCCACCTATTCTAATAAAATGCTGACAAAATGAAGTTTTTATAAAAAGAAGCTACACCAAATGTAAGAGTGATAAGTTTTCCAGTAATTTTACATGATCTAAGATGAGGACTGAGAGACTGACAAATGGAAAGCATGATATTTATAACTTGTTACTTTCAAAAAAGTACCCAAAAATAGTTTTTTTTTTTTTTAAAAAAGCTTTTCCCATGCAAGCATAGTCAAGAAAAAAGGGTATTTGATTATCTTCTCTGCCTGTCTTCTGATGTTAATTAAAACAATACAATTGTTCTTTGTTCCTGCTAATTAGGCTGTTTCTGGTTGTTCAGTCTAGTTGTGCTCTTCGTACATCCAGGTCACACAGGTCAGTCTATCCAGACTAAGACAGAATGGCATCTGCTGCACAATTTTTGTATAAACTAATACTAGAGGATTAGCTGAATATTTCACCTTTAGAAAGAATGTCAACAGGTTTAACAGCAACAGAAACTTTCAATTAACAGAAATTGCTGAGATTGGATGAAAAATTCTGATTGTATCCTGCAAAAGCTCCATCTTCATCTTCTAATGACATGGCAGTGTCACTAAGTTGTTGGGGTTTTTTTCTTCCTCTTTAATAATGAAACTTGGTGAACAAAAACCTACAAACTTGTCTATGAAATTCCCACTGGATAAAGCAGATCTTTGTACCTGAGATTCATTGGGGACCAGTGCAGGACATCCCCACATACATGCAGTTTAGAGGCTGAATACTGCACAATGTAGCTGGACAAAATACTATAGAGTGCCACCTGGTAGCAGAATAATGTGCTCTGTGCTGTCTTTGTGCAAGCCACTGCCCCATACATTCCTTCAAAGAGTAGATTTCCTTCTTATTTGTTGTTTGCAAAATAATACATTTTATCCACCCACAAAAAACATTTTAGACATTTCCCACACATGTTGTATAGTACTGTATGGTATGTCCAGACTCATTTTTCTTAAATGCTTCCTGTGACCCTTCAGAATTAGTTTACAGCACTCTCCAAGTCAATAAAAGAGCCCTACTTAACCTGAAACATTGTGTAATTTTCAGATAATTCATGTGACGAGAGTTAACTGCTGAGCTTCGACTGCCAAACAAACCTGAGAAGTGACATAAGCAAACAAAACCCCCTCAATTTCTTATTTTTGGCAAGTGAAGGGGAACATCTGGACCTCAGAAGTTCATGTGTTAAGAACCAGATTACACCAGGATGCCTAAGAATACTTCAAAGGAAGCAAATGTGGTTGGAGAGGACTGAAGTGTGTCTGTGTACTATTGGATGATTATGTTTAACATTTTATTTCAGCTGGGTATAAACTCCTAGAAAATTCCTAGGGATACCATCCTTCCCTTATGGTGTAGGCAGAGGGCATCTCATGACCATGAAATAAACCTTCTCTAGTTCTACCCTTGTGTTCCTGTCCTTCTTAGCAAAAAAAAAAAAAAAAGCCAAAGTTGCTTTTGCAACAATGTATCAAACAATTTTTTAAAAAGTCTATTCTGCAACCTCTTCTCTTCAGGTTGCCGTGACTATCGTAGCTTCGAGTGTAAGCAGTAATCCCCATTTGCAAGTAGATGGCACATTATCACAGCGTATTTGTAAACTAGAGATGCTTGAAGCACGTCTCAGTCACACAGTAAGGTGTCCGACATCATTCTTTACTGCAAATTAAATATAGCTTAGTTTTGTATAAGCTACAGTAGCAGCTACTAGCAGAGTAGATATGCTCGGCATACTTAGTATACTAAGTGCTGGTGCACATCTGTTACTGAGAACTTCACAAATTACACAATTCAAACACTGAGCTGAACGGACTCTGAATCCTTTTACACTTCAAAGTAAAAATCAAGACTAACTTCCTTTAGATCAGAGCACCCAGGAACACATAATTAACGAGCTTACTTCTATCACATGGTTTCTCAACCAAAAGCTAGAAGATCTTGAAATACTGCCACTGCATCTCAGTTACATGCATTCTATTTCAGGTCCACTAACTTTTTCCTAACTGGACACCAATCAATGTGTGAGCAATTTCCAAGTTGTTTTATCAATTATTTGAAACAGAGGAAGGCAAGTGAAAGGAGAAAAATACATTAAAATTACCAAGAATTTATAAAATGGAAACAAATCTGTAAGATTCTTGAGTCCGATCATGAACCTAGTGCTGCCAAGTCTACCACATACAATAAAGCAAACCCACCATCAAGGTTAGAAATGCCAGTATATTTGCTGAAATCAAGTAACACTTAAGTACAAGAGTAAATGCTTCCCCCTTCACAGATTTCCTGCAGCTTTCCTAAGAATGTCCTACAGTATGATAACTTTGAATAAAACTGATTCTTGTAGATTTAGTTTTATCTGACATTCCATTAGCTAATCACAAAGGCAGAAGTCTCTTCATCATAGCAAAAAAATTACATGGCTTTCAATGTAATACTAATGAAGATATAGGAAATAATTTCCTAGTTGGGCATCAACTAAGCCATTGAAAGACCTTCACTGCACACCATATTTTTCAATAGTTCCAAGATGGTGTGCATTAAAAATTGAAGTGTCTGTGCCACAGACCACAGAGTGTCATTGGATAAGTAACCTCTCAGATCTTTATTTTGAATATTCTGGATCTATGATATATGTCAAAAGAAATACCAGATCTAAAGTTATATAGGTACACATCTGTGGTCCAATGAAAACTCTGTACAATCAATATACCAGAAACATCTAATTAGGACAGGAAGTATTAAGACAATTCCCTAACTTGAAGTAGAGCACTTCAGTCACTGTATGGCAAGTCCATTATTCAGTTCATGGTTTCCTGCATTCCACATAATTTGTCCCCACATTCTAATTTTTACAACCTAGTCGGTCAATATTTAATTAAATTCTTGTTGTGGTTTAGTCCACACCCAGCCAGCAACCAAGCCCTACACAGCCTCTCACTCACTCTCCCCGCAGCAGGATAGGGGAGAGAATGGGAAAGTTAAAAGCCAGAAAACTTATGGGTTGAAATAAAGACAGTTTAATAGGAAAAGCAAAAGCCACACATACAAGCAATGCAAAACAATAAGTTAATTAACTTCTTCCCATGTGCAGGCAGGTGTTCAGCCATCTCCAGGAGAGCAGGGCCCCATTATGTGTAATTGTTATTTGCTAAGAGATTCCATCACCCCAAATGGCCCCACTTCCTCCTTCTTCCCCCTACTTTATATACCGAGCATGATGTCATATGTCATACACACAAGAAGTAAAAACTGGGTATAAACTTGCAACTGTGCTTTCTCTTTGTGATTTCCTTTTGGTGTTATATGTATCATAAGATCAAAAAGGATCAATTACATTTCACTCAAAATATAATTCTTCCTAACTGGAATGTACATTGATTTCCTGCTCAATCTCTAACTTCTACGTATTAGATTTGACATGGCTTTAGGCCATCACCTTTGCAGCTGTTTTATCTCAGCACAAGTTCTTGCTCAGCCTAACTTCAGAAAATTTCTTTCTTCTGATAAACTAAGCAGATAAAGACCCAAATCCCCATTGTGAAACAATTTCTATGATCCCAAGTACACAGCAGATTTATTCGTCTATTCCACACAGCTTTTAAAAAAAATCCATATTAAAATTCGGAAAAAAGAACCAGAAAAAGTCTTTATCACCAAAGCCATACACAAAAGTAAGATCACTTCGCTCCTTTTATTTTCTCTGCCTCTCTGTGTTAGGTTTTTTTGTCCCTTGACCATCCGCTCCGAGTTGTTTGTTCCTTTTGAATTCATAGATCCTTTCAGAACCATAGTGCATGGTGCTTCATGCTTAGACAGAAACCACAGCATTTCATACTGCAAAATCAAGTCTCTTTGAGGGGTTGAAAAGCTCCAGACTGGTGTTTGACAAGAAATGAAGTATAACTGAAGAAGTCATACAGATAATTGACTCATCTTTGTCATAACCAAAAAGTTTTCTGTGCCTTCCATTATCCCGCCATTACTGTTTTCTTGTACCTTCTTTTCTCCTATTAAAGACAACTCCACTGAAAAAGAGTGGATACAGCCAGGATGCTTACAAAGAAGGGATGCTTAACTTTTCTGTTGCACCTTATGGTGAAGAACACAAGCAGCCCCAGATGGTGCTAACAGAAAATATGATTTGGTATAGCCTTCAAAATCCCCCTGCCCACTCCAATAACCATATAACTGCTTTAGCAATTAGTACACCATACTTGGCTTCTTCTACAAATAAGCAACTGGGGAAACCTGAGCAAGAGATTCAGTGAATTGCTTTCTGATCACACATGATGCTTGATGAAAGATTAAACACAATGCTGC
Source organism: Grallaria varia (assembly GCA_013396735.1). Taxonomy (NCBI): domain Eukaryota; kingdom Metazoa; phylum Chordata; class Aves; order Passeriformes; family Formicariidae; genus Grallaria; species Grallaria varia. Next base: position 415,771 of record VWZG01002871.1, read on the forward strand.
TGAGCACCCATCGACAATTAGCTACACTATGTAATCCTAATATTTTTTACCATAAGCATTTGCGTGTTAATTTAAGTCAGAATGAACACCACAAAAATAAGGTGTCATGAAACTCACTTGGGCCATTTGTACAGAATTGAGAAAGAAAAGACCATTTCTTTCTATTGTGCCAGAAAAGATTTCTTTTAACTTAACTCACTTTTAGTGAATGCATATATATTCTAGAATGAGGTAGATCAGCAGTTTCCCTTGGGCTCTCAAGAGATAAGCAATAAAAAATGTTTAAGATACAAATGAACATCCCAATGTAGTTATTCTGCATATAGTGGAACACAGCATTGTGAGGCAGAATTTTGCTATTTCTGCTTGGAAATTTAACTGAAAATCTTTCAGTAAATCAATTTTATTACAAAGGAATGACATACACTACTGGTTTATTGCCTACAGCACTGATAATTAAAAAGGTTCTTCTGTCTGTTCTACCTTATTCTGTAGAACAAAGAAGGGTAACTCCTTCATATATCAGTCTGTCTTAAAGAGGATGACACTGGTGCTTACTATCTTTGCTCTTTCAGATCTATTATTGAAAACACATTTGTAAGAACCTGAAGCATTGCTGCATCCTCATGGGACTCTGGCCCTTGCACAGTGAAATTCCATCATTTCAGAAACCCCTCTGGCTTGGACAAAAAGATTCCTGTATTCAAAAGGGGCACTAAAACCCCAGCCAAAGCTGAAAACAGCATTTACCAAGTTTATAGACAGGGTTTGGTGAGGTATTTCAGAATTTGCTTACTTTTAGATAATGTCTCAATGATGTGCTTAACTTCCTAATTAATCAGGACCATTGCTAAAACATGTTCCCTAGAATAGGGAAAAGAGACAAGAGAATTTTTACTTGCCTTGTCATTTCTGCCTTTTTTTTTTGTATTGACATATATTAAAGTATCCTTACTAATCCTTACTACTTAGCTGGAGTACATGTTTGTTTGACCACTGTCATCTCTTCCAGTGTTTAATAGGTTCTGTTTCCATCCCTGAACAAAATCTCCTGACTTCATTTGAAGTGGTAGACAAGTCGCAGTCCCTTCACTTCGGAGATAATGAGTGTTTAGGGCAGTGAAGTTGGACAAGGTCAGTTCTAGTAGAGTAGGAAATAGAGCCTAGATTTGCTTTATGACAAATGTTTTATCCTATCAGTTTTTCTATCTAGCTCCCAGGATGAACATCTTAGATTCTGTGCTTGGGATTAATAGAGATATTCCCTTCAAAAATGTGATAAAATAGTGAATAAATGCACACAATGGTCCAGATTGCTGATAGTCAAGTGCCAGAAGACTACTAAATATCTAGGTTAAGAGAGATTTAGACTAAAACATTTGATAGTCTTGTTTTTACCCTTTGTAATTTTCTTTACCAGAGAAAAAAAAGCAGAATCTAAAACTCTTGGTTTAGGTTATAAAGAATATATGCAGCCCAGGAGACCAAATATTCTAGTTCCCTTTAGTGAGCTGTAAGCAGTAAGAAATGGAGCATTTTACTTCAAGGAATTACTGTACAAAATAGATGCTTGAATTATGAAAATTCCAAATGCAGGTTTTACAATCGGGCTCATAATTTTGTGATTTGGGACTATAAAATTTCTAGAAAATTAATCAAGTAAAACCAATCACAACAAAGCAATCAAAATATAACAAATGCCAAGCTTTCTTACACAAAGATATTGCATTGGAAGCTGGAACCACAATTACAGCTGAAAACAGGATCTCATTATTGAGGATTAATAAATACACCTGTTGAAGAACTCATTAGTCAGCAATGACAATGAAGGAGAAAAATTTGGCTGCAATTGCCAACCACAGCATGAGCTGAGCCAGATGGAAAATGTTTAATCTGAACACAGGCTGTTCTGACAAGGTGTTTTCAGTAAAGATCAGAGGTATTAACTGTATATAGTATAAGGTGTGGGCTTAAGCACATCTGTGTAAAATTTTGGCTACTCTTTTTCAAAGCACATGAAATCTAAATAAAAGCAGCACAGAGGAAACCCATTACTTTAATCCTAAGGAATTGAAATTCTATACTCTAGGTAAAGACCAGAAGAGCTTGGGAACTTGGCTAGCTGCAGTAGTGTCTGTGTATACTCACAGAGATCAAACACCAATAAGGAAACTTTTAAGATAAAGTGTGCAAGAAAAAAGATACTGGTGGGTATCAGTTAACACCCAGATCAGAAATTGGTAAGGTGCTAACCATCATCAGGCAGGAGAGGGCTAGAACACAACACATCTGCTGCCCAGGATCTTTTATGGAAATCACAAAGGAACTGGGAAAAGGAAGAGATAAGCGACCAATTTCAAGATGGAGGCCAATCATTTTATGAACGATTATGAAAAGAATCTACTGTACAAGGTTGCATTGATACCCGAGATCCTTTGCAGTCTTACATTTTAAGAAAGGGTAGTCTATTGCACTTGCCACAAAGCTATGTTTTATCCCAAATTTTCCGTATAACTTTGCTCAACACAGAACACAAAGGACCTTATTTTTGAAACTTCTGAATACTTACAACCGAACACTTTGTTACAGAAAGTGGAGCTGGAGGTGCTGTAACATTTCTCAGGTTGCAGAAGCACAGCTTAAAAAATAAGCAATTTTCCATCTCTGCTTTAAGTCCTTAACCTGTACTGCAGAAATAATATATTTTCAGAGATGTGCTGTAGAGCATCACTGTGTTACCTATCACTGTGATTCATTCAAATAGAAAATGCTGTTCTTCAGCAGTGACATATGATAAACCTGCATGCAACAAAAAGGAAATTTTTAATCAACTAACGCTCTGCAGGACAGAAAATCTAAAGCAAAACCCAGCTGAATGAGAGTCTAGCTATCTCGACACAATTTTGTAAGCAGTGGGATGTTAAGACCCTCCCAGACAACAAAAAGAGCTTTGACCTGTGTGAACTCGCTGGCAATTTAATCACTCAAAACAACATGCCCAAAAACATACTTCAGAGAATCATTTGTGCAAATCATTTTTCCTTTGAACCCCTGTGACGAAGCAAATAATTAAGACTGCTACCTTAATTTCCCCACTGAGAGTTAAATTAGTAACTATTTAGTAGAGATTTCAGAAGAAAGTACATCACAAAGAGTACACATCCACCTGTTTTCCATCTTGTTTATGTGAACAACCAGGCCTCACTATGCACTTGGCCAAGTATGCACTTAGTCCAGAGAATGCAAGTACACTCCCTGGCTTCCCAAGGCTTAAAGAAACACTAACTTTTATTTTCAGTGGTTATGCCTGCTTCTGCTTCAGATGGTATCAACATCTATTTGTTTTCTGACTTAAGGTTGCTTAAGGATGAAAAATAAAAGCACTGAAAACAAAAAAAAAAATCATGCTGGGATATTTTTTAGTCATATAAAGTGTGTTATTGATTTTATTCTGGGCTCTTCTAAGTGAGGAGGTGTTAAAGCAGTACTTTTAATATGGTAACTTGGTAATACTCAAGGTGCTGAGATTCTTAAATGCACTCCAAGAAGTTACAATAGCATTTTGTAATTGCTCTAAAGGAAGGAAAAATTAGCCACATTTTCTAGTTTTGCTACCAGCTCTTGTCTGTACTCACTTTAGAATTTTTACCTATTGCAATATTAGCTAAAAATGAATGTAACGATGAAGAATATGATCATAATTTCCTATAAGAAGTTCTGAACCATGGAGATACGGCAAAAAAAAGGTGTACTCTATTGAGTACTATGCACAGGCTTACTATAAACCTGGAGAAAATAATTAAGAGATATGCTTAGCAAAAGGAATAATTCTTTTTTTGCTCATGAAAACAATCAAATAACTAGAAAAGCAACTGAACAGAAAAGCTAAAATGTTTAAAAATGTTGAGTCAGTTCAAATCAAGTTGTATGTTAATATAAGAAAAATACAAGTTTACAACCTTTTAAATTTTGCCTTTTTTTGTTATCTTTGTTTTAGCCTCTTGGATTTTCCACAGAACTCTGATTCTGTGATCTGTTTTTCTTTTTTCACCCTACCACTATAAATTTCACAGAGGGCTTCCCCTATGGCTCCAGAAGAAAGGTGGACCATACTCTCATTTTACAGAGGAAAATAAGATCATAGGTCTCACATCACGCAGGCCAGTGGGAGAGCTAGAAATAGAATCCACATTCCCTGAACCAGAGACTCCTACTTCAGACAGACGCCTAAAATGCAATAGAGTAGGGAAATGATTACAAGCACAACAACAAGGAAAAGAATTTGAGACCCTAACTCTGAAAGAAAAAAAAAATATTCGGCAAGAGTTAAACGGGTAAAGCAGCAAGAGTCTCCAGACAAAGCTGACAGCAAATTAGATACAAGCAGGCAAGAATATGAGGCGCAGATTGCCTCCGATATCATACTGAAACCGATCTCAGTAAGAAGTCCCTTGTCTTTTGTTATTTTATATCTCTTGTAACTGCAGATAGAAAAATGAGAGGAGGTTGGGAGTAGCAAAGAACATGATGCTTGTTTTTGTGGAAGGAATTCGGCAACACCCAGCTGAAACTATTGCTAATCTGAAGCCTGGATATGATGAAATACTAAAAAACTTAAGAATGTTTACATGAAATGAATAATTAAAAGCAATCTTAATGACTATTTATAATAATTTTTATAAAAGATTATATGAAATAAGAAATCAGTGTAGTACATAGAAAAATTTGTCCAGGAGTAAAAGGATTAAATAAGATACAGCATATTCAAGTATTCATGTCAGAAACATTTTTACTGTTCAACCCTCTTAGGTAGTGTAAGTCTCCCAAAGGAAGGAGTAGATTTTCACTGCATGAGTCTTTTAGCTGGAATATTTAATTAATTTTAAAATGGTCTTTCAAAATAACATAGTATATGTACTCTATTTTTGCTACCCCCTTAGGGTAATGACTGCTACAGTAGCATTTATATCTTCTTGCAGAATACATCCAGCAGATACAGTAGCATTTTTTCTCTTCACTGAGTTAGGGTATTAAATTACTTCCAGATCTAAAGTGCAGAATCTCTTACAGTGAAAGACAGCAAAATAATAGTGAAGGGAAGCAAACCCAAACCTTTCACAGTAGGATATTCTCCCTTAGGCACAGCTCCTTGCTATGGCTGTTTCTAGACAGTGAGGTAAAATGAGAACACAGCAGGTTTTCCCTTTGGTAACACCACTGGCTTTGGGCAGTGGAGAGTTGAGAATAGAACATGTCTTTCTCAGCAGTTCCCCTACAGCTTCTCTCAAAGGACTCAGATTGTTGCCAGGTGGGCCCAGCTGAGTGCTGGGCTCCGTGTTTCTGGCTCTAATCTGCAAATGAAGGGTGTAGTTCCTCAAAAAGCGAACAATTGCAAGACAGGTGATACTGTCCTTACTGTGTATTTCAGGCACTCCAATTTAAAAATAATTTACACTCTATTTTCTTAGTAATAATTTCATAAATATGTTCATGTGTGGGTTTCTAACTCACCAGTCTTTCATTGACCCAGCCACGCAGCTCATATGTTATGACAGTGGATAATAAAATAACTCTGCTGGAGACATTGGCTTAATGGCAACTTTAAGCTCTGGAGATAGTTATACTACTGAGACTCAGCCGAGACACTGCAGAAGAATACTTAGTGAATAATGTGCACAATGCAAGCACCTGTAATGGGATCAGTGGAGCAGGATAAGGAAGCTACATAGCCTCTCCCCAGGTAGCACACTGCTTAACATTCCCTATTCAACTGTAGCCTGGTGTTATTATTTCCTACCATTTAATTACCTTTTATGAGGAATCTATTTCTCTTTGTTAAAAAAAAAATCAAAAATTACCCCACAGTTTTGAGAATGACTCCAGTGGATTTTGACATGATACCAAATTTTCCAGGGTGAAACCTTAGCTTGGATTAGTGGATGAACTCTGTGCTTCAGTTGTTTGTCTACTCAATGAGGCTAAGAGTCCCTAAAACAAGCTCACAAAGTAAGAAAAACTCCCATTCCCTTGCAGCAGCAGGAGTTGCTGTGGGCCATCTTTTCTAGTCTCAGCCAAGTCCACTCCAGAAGATAGAATTACCTCAATTAAATTGAGTGATTTAAGGTGCTATTTGCTTCATTTCTTTGAATGCTAACTAGACCTTCACTGCTATGATAGCTGCATTTTTGTGTCACCTGTGTGGCATGAACATTCAGATCTCATGTCATTCACTTTTGGCTACCTAGGCACAGACAGCCCCAAATCAGTCTAAAGCTCCTTTGCAAATCCTTCCAGTGAATTTCATTCTCATCATTAAAAGAAATATTTATGCCCTCATATTCATGTAGTGCAAGATTAATAACAACTTCACTCCAGGATAGCAGATTGATTTTAATATAATGATCCATTTAAAAATTTCCCTGAATTGCCACATTCTTACATCTATGGGAAAGAAAAAAATCATGAGAATAATTTTATGGGATATTCCATTACTCAAATTTTATTATTCAAGAGTCATGAGAGAGCAGATTCACTTACAGAAATCTAATTAACTAAAATGCTCCTTTCGCAAAACTGTTTCCGACTCATGGGCAACTACCCAGAATAGAAATATTTACTAAAAGACTTCATTTAATAATATACTACAATAAAGGCAGATATGGATGCCATCTTGCCATAGAAGATTTATTTCATTACTTATTACAATTGAAAGGAGTTGTGAGTGTAACTGAACAAACACACAACTTCACATTACTAACTGGTGGTGTTCTGAACCCTAAATTCCTGTGTCATCCTAAACACTACTAGGCATAGCACACGGTTACTTCTGTTGCATTAATCCCATCTTTAGCAGATCTCCAACAGCCTGATTTTACATCCAGGTATTCACAGAAAAAGCAAATTATGAACCAACCCTTTTTCCGCAGCAATAACACATATGCTTCTGTAGCTATTGCTAATATCTATTCTGGTTTCCAGCTGTTTTGTGTTCCAGCTGCTACCAGGAGATAGACAGAAAGGCTAAGAGGATTACTCATGAGATATGAAGGTTTTTAACAAGAGGCCACTGAGTTCTGCCTATCCAATGACCTACAGGAAATAAGTTTCTCAGTTCAGACTTCAGGGGACAAACATCCTCACTGGAAAAGAAACAAACACAAACTTTTTTTGGTTTGCCTCCTTACATGTAGGTTTCAGAGAGCATGTTTTAGAAGAACAAAAACAACAAACTAACCTACTCAAGTATTAATTTTGTCATTCATTTTATAAGAAAGCAGAATGTAGTTTTCAAAAGTATACTACAAGTATTGGCATGAACAGTGTGCAAGAATTGACTATAAACCTGGTTGACAGTCCATATACTTAGCTGATTATTTTACAGATCAAAATGTAGATTTACACATGTAATAGTGACAATAAATGGTGATGAGCAGGCTGCCTCCTCCCAGACTCATTCCAAACAAATCTTTCTTGCTTTTGGTTGTTTCTTACTTCCTTTCTTTCCTTTCCAAGTTACTTATTCAGGTTAAGTTACTCGCAAGAAAGTGGCACAATTCTTTTGGTATATAAATAAACAATTTTGTCATATACATCTTTAAATCCTGGAACAGAGAAGCAAAGAAGTTCTTTGCTAGGCACAGGGTTTACACTGCAGGAGTAAATAGAGAGTTTTTACTGAAGGGATAAATAGTGCCTCTTTGACAAACCAGAAAGGGGAAAACAGTTTTTAAGACAATTATATTCTTCTGAGAAAAAATTGAGCCAGTTGCTGTTTATTAATAGCTGAAAGTGTGCAATCCATTTCTGCTTGCGCTAAAATTCACCTAAACTGCTAGGGGTTAGTATGTTTTTTAGGAGACACAATATTCTCCTCTGTTTGAATGAGATTTTTTATCAGATACTTAGTAGTAGGAAGATACAAGAAATAACTTCAAGGAACATTTCTAATATATTAGGCAGGTTATTCCTATCTTAAGGTAAGAATTCTCATATTTCTGAATATCTTTTCTTCCTATGGAGTAACTCACATCAAATGATAGCAAGTGAGGTGGGAAATCACCATGAACAAGACACCTAATTACAGGCTCTGTCCTGAATCACCACTAAAAACATGAGATGGTGTTTGGAGAAAGTAAGCTCATTTCCCACTGCAATTTTAAGAAGTTTTTCATCTTATACACACAACAATGGAAAAAAAACCCCACAGTTTTTTGGAATCAAGTAGCTGCCTTTTGTTAATTTTTGCATGCCAACTGAAGCCAAGCATACTATAACAGCTCAAAGAGAAAGAAGAGAGGTCACATTTGTGACCTGCAACCAGATGGATAAGACAAGTGGTGAAGCAAGGCTGGTCCATATGATCGCACAGGATGCTAGCTACAGTATGTCATCTGACTTCCAAAACAGATCAAACAATGTGCTTGCAATCCTTTCAAATGTGTCTGCAAAGTGGTACAGTTTTAGGTGAATGCAGTAAGTCGTTGAAGAAATAGGCAATGCCAATTTCAGTCGTCAAGTGAACAGTTGGGGAGGAAAGAGAACCAGGGAGTTATTGGACCTGACAAAAGATGAGGATGATGCCCTGGCATGTCAAGATGACTACTCGTTAAGCTAATGGTTACACCATGGTTGCCTGATGCTCTTTCCAATTTTCTTGCTGTTGTTAAATCTACTAGTTATGTTTAGTTAGTTCACGCAGGGACTAGGGTGAGGAGAGGGGGAATGTTCATATAGTTTGGATACCCATTTTCCTTTATGGTGCCTGTCCTTCAGTTGCATCACTAAGCTCTATGTTCACGTAGTAGGAGCCTGGATAATAGGACAGAACAGCAGCATTTCCACCCCCACCCTCTCCCTGGAAACGTCTCTCACTGCTACAATATTCCTTAATAAGTGCATTTGGTGTTCCTTAATAAGAGAATTCCTTCTATTCTGAGTGACATATTAATATACAACAGATTTCACATTTTGATTACTTTCCCCTCACCACTTTTTTCTCACTGTGTGTTGTCTTAACCAATAATCATTTGCTGGCTGCTTCAAACAAGTCCCAGACTCTTGGTTATGTTTTGCAGGGACCCCCCATACAGGCTTTCCATGTAGAAATCTGCTGCTGAACAGGGGACATTTTTACAAGGTCTGAGAGAAGGGCAGCACTGACAGAGTAATTCCCAGGGAGCAGGGGGCGAATGACTGTATATAACTTTTTCTAAAAAATAGAATAGGATAATAAAACACGCAAAGAATACTCCGTGCAGAACTAATCTTACACTCATGCATCTCAAAAGACAGCAGACAAATGTGTGCCTTCAGTCATCATTGAACAAGTATTCTGGATCTGTTTTCGATATGAAATCCCCAGAGAGGGTTGCTGTTTCTGTTCACTGACTGGAGACATTGTGCTGGAAGCAAACAAACAGCTTGCAATTCATAGCCAGCTGCAAAACCAGCTGGTAAAATTCCACAGTCACATTCTTCTGAAGGTGCTCTATTGTTTCAGGATTTTGATTTTTTTTTTCCTGCTCTGGATCCTATACTCTCTTTAGGCAAATGAATAGTGCTGATCTTTGATTTAAAAAAAAAGGCAAACCCTCCCCCCCAAAAAAAAACTAAGATTAACTAAAGTAATTGTAATTATCTATTCAACACAAAAAAAAATGAAATAGGCAGAGATAGTTTGGATTCTTCACAGTTTTTTAACTATTCTGTATGCCACTGTTTCAGAATTCTCAAACACCAGCATATTTGACAACTGACTGCTGATGTGGTTTGTAGATCTTGTGCAGTGAGCAAGTAATATTTGTGCAATGAAAACTGACAGTAATAACAAAGGCCTGGCAAGGTCCTATGCTGAGACCCTCCTAAGCAACAGGAAGAAAATAGCTATTCCAAGGCCCTGAAGGGCAACTGTGAGCATGTACAGCACTCTAAAGGGCTCTCTCATAACAAGGATCACATCTGCAGTGTAAACTGCCAGGTTTTACTTTGTATTTCTGGGTCTGAAATCAACAGCACTGTTCCTCTTTCTCAAGCTAGAAAGGTGTAAATTTAAACATGTTTACATGGGAACTCCTGGCTGCCAAGATGTAATCTGTCAATTGAAACTGTTTTCTTGTTGATTAGATGCATATAAAAATTACAACGGAAGTATGTTGCTACATCATAGCTACTAGGAGAAAGAGTGCCTACCACCAGAATAAAAAGCCTTTAAAATTACTGAAATTCTGAAAACTGGGAAGTTTTCCACAGGGGAACGACTTCCATGTTCATAGAACATGTTACCTCCTTTAAAGAGGCTGATATCCACAGGAGCCTTGCGTTCAACCACTAAAAGTAGATTTTAAAATCTTCTCTCGAATATACACTCTAAGTCAGGTAAAAGCATCACAGCATGTAGTTGTAGATACAGTCCTCAGTGTCTCTTCAATACAATGAAGCCAAACCAGGAGTCACTTGGTCTATTCAGCCTGGAGAAGAGGAGACTGAGGGGAGACTTCACTGCAGTCACAACTTCCTTGTGAGAGGAAGAGGAGGGGCAGGCACTGATCTCTTCTCTGTGGTGACCAGTAACAGGACCCCAGGGAATGGCCTGAAGTTGTGTCAGGGGAGGTTTAAGTTGGATATTACAAAAAAGTTTTACACCCAGAAGGTGTTTGGGAACTAGAACAGGCCCTCCCGGGAGGTGATCACAGCACCAAGCCTGACAGAGTTCAATAAGTGCTTGGAAAGCACTCTCAGGCGCATGGTGTGACTCCTGGGGCTGGGCTGTGCAGGGCCTGGAGTTGAACTTAGGTGATCTCTGTGGGTTGCTTCCAACTCAGAATACTCTTTGATTCTGTGGTTGTTCTCTAATCTTCAGATGACCCAACACTAACTATAAAAGATTTTTTTCTAATTTCAGTTGAAAAGCAGAAATATACTTTCTCAATTTAAACTGCATGCATACAACATCTTCCATATCTTGTAAGGATAAAAATTTCCTCTGCAGATTTCAGCTGTTCAAAACTGTGTTCTAGATCTCACAATTGCAGATTAATGCATGACCACAGCCTAGTCAGAGTTTATGTTCTCTGGAATGAAATTATTTCATCTAGGCAGATTACTATTGTTGTTTTTAGTTCTGCTTTATTTCTGACTATGTTGCAAGGTTTGAGTTTTGAAGTTCTGTTGTTTGAGCTGGGAGGCTGGAGGGGATTTTTTTCTTGTTTGGATTTGGTTTTGCCAGAGGTAACCTCTTTTCAGTTATGGGATTGAGATTTTAGTTCATATACCTTTTGTGTGGCTATAGAGCCAGGATAGGCAATACAATAGTATAACATTACAATTAAATACTAGCAATTGCAAAGTATTATGATCAGTATATCTAAAATGAAATAAAGCTGAGAAAAACAACAGTCAATATAATACTTGGTGAGCTGAACAATTGAAGCTACCATAAAAATAGCACTTGTTTTTTTATACAAGTACTAAAGAATGTGTGTCCTTAAAACCTATTACATTTTCATGCTTGTTTAACACAAGCTCTCTCAGTTGTGTAGAAAAACTGCTCTGCAATCTTAGAAGCATATAGGAAATGTGCAACAGTATGAGTAACTAATGTTGTGAAGGATCCATGTGAGAACAGAGAACCTTTCTCTTTGATGGGAACAGAAATAGCTGTAACCCTTTGTCATCAGCTTTGAATGGTTTTAAAATCTGTAGGCTTAAATAACTAAGCAAAGACTCCCTTCAAAACCTAAATAAGCTGAATTAAACTAATGCATTTTAGGAAGTGAAAGAAACTGTTCAAAAAACAGAGTGGGCAAAACAAGTCAACCAGGCATCCTGTACTACCAGCCTGTTTCACATCAACCTCAGTCATCCTATCTCGGCATCCACAAAGCTGTGGAAACAACTTTCTGCTCATTTTACCCATTCTGCTTATGTTCCCCTGTGCCTTTTAGTCTAAGCAGATGGTGCCTCCTTCAAGACAGGAACCACCACCTATTCTCTGCTTTACAAAACACTCAGGTACTGCAAGGATCTGAGTCAAGGAGAAAGGAGCCCTATCATAGCTTTGGTTTCTTAAACAAAAATGTGTTGTGTACTCCTGCCTCATGTTCTGGCAATACAGTGCAGCAGTCCTTCCATTTATATTAGGGTTGTATCTCCATTGGATGCCCAATACTGGACAGCTACATCCCTGATCAGCCCTCAAGCACTACAATAAAAACCTCAGTTATATATATGATTCCATATTAAATGACACTTCAACTCTATGTAGTAAAATTACAGAACAAGTGAAAGGAAGGAAAATTACTGAAGCATGTCTAGATCTAGAAAGGGTTTCTTTCCTTACTGATGGATTTCCTTCAGATATCCTAAATACTGACTTGAGTTAGGTTCATGTAAAAGGCTGAACTTCTAAAATTGAAGTGAAGGAAAATCATCACCAACATCATGCAAGTACACAGACAATAGTTTTCATTCAGAAATCCCAGAACACTCAGCACTTCCACGAGGTTGGCCTTGATAACAAAATATTTTGCCAAGAGGCCAAACAGAAGAACTCAAATGAAAGTTTACTGGAACAAGACAGGTTTTTTTATAATGCCTCATGGAAGAGTACTTCCCTACTGTGTGGTGTGCTCCAGTTCATAGCTTCCAACACACTGTCATTAAACTTGAGCCAACTAGTCTGCTGTAATCTGGGAAAACAATCCTGCCCTCAACAGCTTTCATGATTTCTAGCTTCTGCTAATGCTTTCCTTTCCTAAAATATAGGAGGGCAAAATCTCTCCAATTACATCCAAGCTTTTCTGTCAGTAAGTTCCAGTCTACCCCTTACACTTCCTTCACAGCTTTTTGCATATTTATTATGACTCTGTACACATACAGACATTCCTGTAGTAGTACAGATGAGGCACACATACTATCCAGTGAGTCCTCAAGGTGCACTTACAGGCTAGACAAATAGTACTACCAGCCTTGTCAGTGGCTGGAAAAAAAAATGGGGACAAAGATTTTTAGTTCACGGTGATTCAGAGCCAAAAGAAAAACTACCCTTTCTCTCTTTGTCCTCTTTCCTACAGGTTAAACTAGCTACAATTAATAGCAAAGGATGTACAAGTACAAGAGATTTAAAATGTATCCTACACTGAAGAAAAACATTAAAAAATTTCACCACATTTCAGAAGAATCATGACATTCTGAATTTGGCTTTATTCTCCATATTTTCACTTTTTTTTTTTTTTTTGGTAAGTGAAAATAACTGCTTATAGGTACTTTAAGGCATTTGCAATAAAGTGATCTGACACAATTAAAAATCATCGCTCTTAGTGTAAAAATCTCTTACAATTTTGGCAGCGCCTTCCAGCATAGTAAATATTTTTTTTGTGACTAACTTCATCATCTGGAAAATACTGTAATATTGAAAAGCAAATACAATAGTATGCAATACCACCAGGAAAAATTCAACCATAGAATGGGGCAAAACAACAGAACAGGATTTTTGTTCCAAGTACAAGCAACATCTGTTCTCTGACTCAAAACTTGCAGTTGCTTCTTCTATGCCTCTTTGTAAGTTAACTCCTCCAAAGGCCCAAGTAATACCGGCAGTGCAAGTCCACTATGCAGCTTTATAACAATAAAAATCAATGTGTAGCAGCTTGGGAGAAGAAGCTGGCCAAGATGTCAAGCTTTTTAGAACACATGCCTATTCATATATACTCAGTCCAGAACCAGCACTTGATTTCAGACACCACTTAAACAGAGGTCTAGCACATTTTATGAGAAATTCAATCAGTTTGCAACTCAACAGAATTTGATTTTTCATGCACTGCAGGACAAAGTTTATCCAATGCTTCCTAGGGCAAACGTACTGTAAAACCCAATCCTTCTACAAAAACCTCATAAAGATCTACAACAAACGCAAAGTTGTACCCCATCAAGATTGTTCTATCAATAATAAATTGAGACAAGCTTGTATCCAGTAGAGGCTACCTAGTTAAAAGCAACGTCAACAAAATCTCAAAGAAAAAAATGCCAACAACGAGATCAGTTGGAAGGGGACATCCTTTCAAATTTTAGTTCATCCATAAATCATGAAAACAACAGGTGCATAGATTTCAAAACTGACCTGAATAGGCTGAAAAATTCCGCAAACCCCTTGATGCCTGTGGCAAAACAAGTCACAGACTCCTCTTGTGACTGACAGAAAATGGCTTTAATGCTAACTATTCAGGGTTATATAGTGTAGCTTCAGCTGGGAGTGGTTGAGCAATCAAGGCAGAACACAGCTGCAGGTCACACATTCACCACGCACCACACACACACGCACACACACACCTTGGAGTTTCAAGTTGCCCCATTCGCACCCCATGCACAACAAGCTGTAATCCAAGAGTCTGTCTCCGTTCTGGTCAGTAAATCAAGGCTTTAGATGAAACAATACACAGTCATCTCAACATCTCCCAGGCCTTCTGGTTTTTTCTTCTTTCTTGTTCCCATGCTGGGTCGCTACAGATGAATAAAGCAGAGAAAAAAAGAGGGACAGTGATGAAAATTAAAAATACACATTTCAATATTCTTACTTTGTTTTTCACCAGATGACAGGAAAGAAAGCCCACTGGAACTATCAGTAACAGATGGGTTTGGCTAATAAAAAGCAATTGGTTTGCAACTGCTTTGGTGATACTGAGTTTTCCTACCAAATTTTATTGGTACGTGTAGTAGACGTTGTGTGCAGTACTGCCAACCCTGCACAGAAGATAGTTCTGTAATATTATTTTAAAATTAAAAGCAGATATTTGTCATTGCTATTTGAGTATATTTGACTCAATTCAGTCTGAACTGAAAGTTCAGTGGCCTCTCCATGTCAAGGAAGACAATTGTACGGTGTGTGTCCATGCTCCTGTTTCTTCATGATTACTACCACTGTTTTGCTTCTACAAAACTTAACATATTTGACTTCGAGGAATGTGGTCCCATTCCGTTGTTAAAGAACTTCCTTTTAAATTCACTTTCTGAATCAACTTGGCTCATGCAGCAAGGAAGACATGATGTTAACGGCAACCCACTTCAGCAAAGCTTTTTTGTCCACCAAATGGTTTTGACTTTGCCTCAAAGATAAATTTCATTTGTGATATTCTGCACTCCAACATACTCATATGGTATTCATGGAATTACTAATAAACTGCTTAATAAAGAATCATCTGATGTTTTGAAAGAGATGGGTTATGACATGAATTTAATTTCATAAAATGACTTGAACTGAATAACTTTCTATTATTTCTCAGGTCTTCTGTGCTCCACTTCCGTATTATGGCAATTGTCTCTTTTCATTGCTTTATTGAGCACTGAGATATATGTGCGAGATACTGACAGAGATGAGAAAAAATACACAGTATATTAAATAGTACATGCCATCACCCCATGATGCAGGAAACAATGAAGTGCAGTTGCAGATGTTGCAGACTCAAAGCCAGCCTGAATGGGAGGGGGTATAAAATGTTCTAGGAAAGACCTGGACTTACTGCAGGAAAAGTCTATTTCAAGGACGCATAGAAACAGTGCGAGAAAATTAAGCACGCCCTAACATGCACCAGGAAAATAATTCACCCAGCAAGACAAAGTCTCACAATAAACTAATAATTAACATGGATCTTCAGATACTTTTAGGAAAGCTCTGATAATAACTCATTCGAGAGATACACTCTGAAATACCGAAATACAGTTTGGCATCTAAAGGTGATAGTATACAAACTGTATCAAAAGCTTTCAAATAGCAGGGTAGTCCAGCAGAGGTGGGCAAAAGGATGAGGCACAGGAACTCTGTCTTCTTGAAATGTGCACCTAAGATACATTCACGAGAACTGAACTGCAGAAGCCTAAGCATTTTATGGAAAATTTAGGCAACAATGGAAGGAGTTAAGTACCTCGAAAGAGTGATTCAATTACTAAGTTGGAATGCCGGAATGCTTTGCAGAACATCAAAACTGGTGAGAAAAGAGTCTCCCTATATATGGATGCTGTATGGAGAAAGCGGATCAATCACTTAATGGTGTTGCTATTTTATGTTCTCCTCTGCCTTTTTTCTGATGTTGAGATACTTTGTCTGCAGAAATGCCGAGATAGCACAGCTGAGACAAAGGCAGCAGGGTGAGAATAAAAATCAGAGGTTCCATCTGGATTATAGCTGCCTGCTTCAGAATTCAGCTCTATCAGTCAGGGCCGCAAAGGATCTGCCAGGTGGAAGCAAAGAGTAAATCCACAAGGGAAAAATATCAATAAAAATCTGATTTTGATTAAAATCTTTTCACATAAAGCAATACCAGAGGCTCAGGGCAGAACTCTGAATTTCCTATCTCAATCTCTCTTTTGTTCTTTTTCCACATTCTCTTCTTATACAAAACGGCTATGTAGATGCAATATATATCGCATTGTCATTTTTAGAATAATTTTTCAAGGAACCCCAGTGCTCCGTGCAAGCTCTCCTCAGCAATAACAGAAACATCCCTACACTATCAACTCTGTTTTCAGCACAAATCCAAAACACAGCCCCATGCCAGCCACTGGGAAGAAAAGTAATTCTACCCCAAGGAAAACCAGCATAGATATTAAAAAATGAAGAAAAGGACAAGTGACAAGAATGCTAAGACCTAACGTGCAAATAATATAATTCCGAAATGGCTGAGGAAACAAACAGTACTTCAGTACTTCAGTATGTTTAAAATCCACTTATCGAATAAAAGTGATTCCTAGAAGAAAGCTAACATAATTGAAGAACTTCAGGTTGTATGCATCCAGAAGCAAACGTGGAGACTCCAGTTTAGCTTAATATTACAGCCAAATTGACTTTGTTCAAGGAAATGTGCAGCCAGCAAAGTAATGAGTTGTTTCAGGATGACTTTAACTACATTTACTAACTCATCACGAGATCAAGCAAAAGCCATTGTAAGTAAGAAAGAAACTGCAGGAGCAGACAGATGGGAGTGACAGGAAGATGTACAGCTATCTTGGCAGCAAAGAACAAGCAGTGCTTTTGAGGGCACTCATATAGGTGTGTAACATTAGAAAGACCAATTTTATCACATTTGCAAGTTGTTTCCCTCACTCTACCACACACCAAATAAAAGTACTTTTACGTTATTAAGTTGTCCTAATGACAGCAACTTGCAAGTATCTCCTTGAAGTGTTTTATCACCATCAAAAACAAGCAGTTCACTTTCATACAGTCATGAGCTTCTGTAATGATTGGGGAAACATTGGAATGAGCAGAAGTGGCAGTAAATGCACTTGCACTATTCTCAGTGGGAAATTGGAAAGTTATTAGTGAAGTCAACAGCAGACTTTGCAACTATTTTGATGTTTAATAACCAATATATGTGTTAAAATACAGTATTTTTCTACATCTGTTTTTTAGAGGATAAGTAGTTCAAATAGTAGGAAACATTTAAGTACAATGATACAAAACTATTTTTAAAAGTTGACTACATGTTTACAAATAATTCTAGTATGCCTGAATGGAACTTTATAATAGAAATAATGGAATTTATAGTTTTTCAAATAAAATATAGATCTTTCCTGATTCTTGTGATCCCACTGAGACTAGGACTTCCAAATGAAAGTCTGAAGTGGAAGATATGCTATTGGGCATTCATTCCACAGAACCAGAGTGGAATTAGCTTGAATAAACCCCTGA
Source organism: Grallaria varia (assembly GCA_013396735.1). Classification (NCBI taxonomy): domain Eukaryota; kingdom Metazoa; phylum Chordata; class Aves; order Passeriformes; family Formicariidae; genus Grallaria; species Grallaria varia. The sequence goes on from VWZG01002871.1 coordinate 433,451, forward strand.
AAGACACTCTGAATATCAAGTCCTCAACATCAACTATTTGACTGCAGATCTACACCTACTTCACAGCAGCACTTGCTTATGAAGAAATAACTGGAAATCTGATTTATATATATGTCTGCTGTAAGAGAAAGGGCTAAAACTTTGCAGGCTGCTGAATTATTTGACTGGTTCCTGAAGATAAATCAGAAGTTCTGTTACAGAACAGCATCAAACACCCTAAATTCCCCAGAATACAGATGTACTACCTTTTTCTACTGACAGGAAAAAATAATGTTCCAGACTAACAACTGTCTCTATATTAAAACCAAAAGTTTGGAGAGATACTGGATTGTTACAGCATTCAGGTAACAAGGATTTTTCTCTCATTACTACGTCAATTTGCTTTGAAAAGGAAAGTTGCTCACCAGAAATCATATATCTGCTGTCATACATTCAATACGAAAACAGTAAAACCTACTAACACAGCATGGTGGTAGGTCCATCAAAAGCAGTTACGAGCAGGATGGAGAAATTATGCCCCTCTGTCATGCCTACACACACCATTCTGGAGTGTTAATGTGAGCAGGAACAGCAGATTTCAGCTCCTTTATTACTCATCTGTCCTATTAACAATGAATGTGCCCCTGGAGGAGACTTCTGGGGATACGAGCTCATGGTATCTTTTTAGGAAAACATAAATCAGATCTCCTGCTTTTGAAACTGTCAAAAGTACTTATACTATTGCATAGCACCCCAAGGTACCATTGACATACATTATTTACCATTTTAAAAGTATTATTTCCAATCCCCATATAGCATTTTAAAACCTGTAGATTATGCCTTCAGCAGCTTTGCAATACATAAGTGAAAAAGTAAATGAGTGATGATCCGCACTGAGAAAAATCTGTATTAGGACATGCATCCTTCTTTGGTGTATAGAATAGCTTTCATCTGTGCCTTGCTAATTCACATGGATTCGCAAGCAGTTGACCTTTCTTTCTTCTGCAGTCTCACTAAATTGATTTTACATACGCTACCTTATTCATTGAGTTAGCAGACCCTTTTGCTCAAAGCAGTGAAGCTCTAGCTATAATTTCTTCCCTTTAAAAAAAAAACCCAAAAAACCCAAATAGAATCAAAGGGAAGACAATATGTTCCATATTATGTCTTTCCATTTCCATATATCCCTAAGGCAATGAGAAAACACTTAAAATGCAATCTCTGTATGTAATTACGGCAGTGATTACACACCGCACAATAGTTCACACAAAAAATTGGATAAGGCATTGCAGCATATGTTAGAAGAAAATAAAATCAGTTAAGATACAGGTTCTCAAACAATTATTCTGAGTTTAGCTGGTGATCCTGAGCACCCTTTTTGTTTGTGGAATAAAAGGTATATTCAGATATGCCAAGTAAGACTGTAAAGCTCCGAAAAACTTGGTGGAAGAGGATTAAAGCCTCACAAAGGAAAAAAGTTCCCAAAATTATCTTCCTTACATTAGGTAGTCTATAACAAAAATCAAGGAACTTTCTCTCCACTTCTTTTATAAAAGATAGTGCATTGTTCATATTTTTGCTTTGTCAAGTAGCAATCGCTGTAACAACTTGGGCTTCCTGTTTAGAGCATACCAGAGCTAACCCCACAGCTGGTGCCTAACAGTGCACCAATACAGCGACAAGGTAGGGGACTACCATGTGAGTACTGAGATTCAAAATATTCTGATCAGTTCACTAGGTTTGATTTAGACACGGTCAAAGTAGTTATTTGGGAAATTAATAAGATCGAATTGTAACTCACGTGTCCGTGCAAGCAATTAAATGCTATTGCAATTGTTGCACAAAACGGAGAGAGGAAAAGAGGAGGAAGTGACATCTGAACACAGAGAAACACAATCATATCTGGGTACAAGAGAAATCAAACCAGGCCTAAAAGCAATTAAATATTCCCTTACATCTCAAATTTATCTGTGGCATACTTCAAACTTTTGGATATGGTTTAGTGTCTGCACCAGCTCAGGCGTAAAGCACTGCTGCTGGCAGTAGTAGAATACTGATCTCTCAGCAGTCATAAAATGGGGAGGTAGCTCCTTTAAGATTAATTTTTTTTTCCCTGAAAACATGTCCAATGACACCATGTTACAGACAGCCACACTTCCACAGGGTATGTCATATGTCAATCAGAGTAACCTGCAGCACCATCACTTCCACTTGGTCTTTTAAAAACTCCACCTCTTAAGCTGCACTGCTCCTGCACATCTGTTTGGCTGCTGTCTCATGCTGAGAAATGTTCTCCAAACACACTGGTGCTGCATTGGCACATTACATAAACCAGGCTCCTCCTATCTATAGATACAACAGCATGGTGCCTAGCCCATTGCACATAAATTACATCATTTGCCATCTGTAATCTGTATGCTATTTTGCATAGAATATAGTCTAAGCATGAATTTACCCCCAAGGTCAGGTGCTTGTTTCACTGGTACAAGCCCTGCCCAGTACAGCACATGCTCTTGTATTATCAGACCTGTTTGAAACACTTCAGCTTCATAATACCTCTTTTTCCCCCTCCTTCCTAGATTATGGCTGAAATCCCCATTTAACCATATATTTCATGGGTCAGACAAACTGTAGCTCAATTGCCTAAACATAAAATAAACAGTAATGTATTCTTCAGGCTCCTGGTAGCTGCAATACAATCCCCATTCCCTTTAATGTGTCATGTACAATCTGTGTGTGCTCTGATGTTAAAGCTTCTGTGGTGCCACTCCCAAACCTCAGTGATGCACAAAGCATTCTTCTCAGGCACAGCTCTTTGTTTCACGTATCCTGCTCTCTCCTGCTGTTCTGCTTGTAATCTACTACTAGATCTTTTATGCAATTTCTTATAGATATTTGTGCCTAAAAGTTATTTGTCTTCTTTTCCTCAGTTTTGTGGATATTTTACAAAAGAGATAGCACTACAGATTATTTTTTCCAAGTGAAAAATAACCAAACAAGGATAATTTTTTTTTTAATACCATATAAAGGGAGGGAAACAACAACCAAACAAACAAAGCCCCCCAAAACAAGAACAAACAAATAAACAAGGCTAAGAAGTCTGGATGCAAAGACAGTGGACCTGAAGAGAAAAGATTGTGTGCATACAATATTTTCTTTTGTACATATGTTTTTTTCTTTTGTTGTACATTGCAAATAGTAATAGCAAGAACAGAAAAGAGCTGCACAGAGTAAAGCTGATGCCATATATTTATTTTCATTAAAACATAGATACTAAGCTCCATGTCTGTTACAGAGAAAATGTAAGCCCATTAAATGGAGGGGTTTTTCCATGTTAGATTGCTCATGAGATAAATTTTTGCCAAAGACATGTAAGTATAGGCATTTATAACTACTTGTTGGAGTCACAAAAATGTCTATCTATCACCATCTCTCTTCATTCTATATGTATAAAGATATTAATAAATGATTGGTCTAACTAAAAGTTCGGAAAGATATATTTTAGTGTGCTTCTTTTAAGAAAGGATCTTGCAGAATTAAAATTGCGTTTATTCAGAATAGAGAAATAAATTCTCAGAGATACAATTCAGATCTTGTCAGTTTGACTGCTCTGTGACCTGTGTGACATTAAGCGAAGAATGGCTCTGGGTTTCAAAAAATGTTTGGCTTCTTATGGTAATAGTTATATTAGTATCTATTACTATTTATTATAATTACAGCTAAATTACAACTCAATATTAAGGTTTCACAGTTATAAATTGTTTAAATTACTTAGATCTAGCATGTCACAGAAATGTTAATACCAGTGGGTTTTAGAGCTAATTTTTACTAATAGAGAGAGGGGAGTTCATTTCCTTTTTAAAGAATATACAGATAAACTTCACTGAACTACACTGAACTCTGGGTCAGCATTCAGGCTTATACCATAAGACTAAAATAGCTTTATGAAGCCCCACAGGGCACTTCATAACTTGTTAGAAGTTTTCCATTTCTAAGATCTTCCTGTTGCAGATAAGACTAAGATTTCATTAGAAATGGTATGTTCATGTCTGCTTTCATTGCCAACAAATAAACAAAAGTACCTTAAAATACATTGACTGGGCAAAAATAATAAATAAACCATTTCCAACAAAGGTTTTGCTCAAGACCTGATAAGAGTTTGCAGAAATCTCCAATACTAACATGCCTATTGACATGTCTGTCAGAAAATATAATGATAGGTAGATTTTTCAGTTCTAATAAAGATATATGGTGAAAGAATAAGTGAGGTCTATACATTTTGATTAGGATTCAGAAACTTCAGGAGATGCAGGATATCTGAGGTCTATACTTCTGTCTGTCTTCTAGTAAACTAATGCAATAGGCCTCAATCTTTCATTTAATATCTGATTAGAATCCTCTCCCTTCATACCAAATAAAAATTATTGAGGCTTGTGATGGCTAATAAGACTGCCTTCAATTCAACACTTCTACAGCAACAGAACTAAAATCATCAGCGGCGACAGAGGCAGGAGGAGAACTCATATGTCATCCCAATATACCAAATTTTCAGCCACTATACTTAAAATATGTTCTCAACAGGGAAAAAAATATTTAGAATGAAGTACTGAAGTACTGAAAACACATGCTTAATTTAGAGCACATCTTGGAATCACCAACTCACATGCTTAAAGGCCAGTATTTGTTATAGCACATGCTGAAGCGTTGCGCCTATAGAGGTCCTCTACAGAGAAAAGAAATAAAATCCATCCCTCAGTGGGCCAAGGAAGGAGGACCCCAACTACACTACAAAACTGCATGCTTTTGAGAAGCAAGCAGAATCAAATGATTCTTTAAATGGTGATCTCATTCAATATTCCTGCTTTCCAGACTTTTTTAATGGTGAAAAATCAATGTCCTGATTGATTTTTTCAACCACCTTTCATTTTCATCTCTAAGCAAATGGTGCATCTCTAAGCAAATGGTATTAATAATAAACTGCTCTTCAGAAAGGCTTTGATCTATCAGTGTGCTACATTGTTGTACAACTGGAGACTTGCTCATTCTTTCCTGAATTCCCTAACCTATCATATTCCGGACAGTTTAAGATGTCCAGTTTTCCAGAGATGCAATTAACTTTTCTTTTTTTTTTTTTTTAATTATGGTAATGCACATTTCATTCTTGTATCATACCAATCATGCAATTTTTACATTGTTATCTCATTGCATTTAAGAAGATGGATTCAGTTCGGAGCTGAGTCTAAAGGAAACCAGATAACGATCAATGACCTCTTTTTCTGACCTCTCTGGTTTTTTTCTTCCATATACTCCCTGGCTAGATTAGCCTTTGCAGTAGAAACATGGAAATAAAACAGGACTGTAGCCCAGTGAAGCTGACGGAATGTTTAATTCCTTCACCCCATGAGCAAACGGCACAAGCAAAGATACAGCAAAAGGGAAGTATACATAGCTACTCTCTCTCAAATAGGCTCATGCTGATTTTGTCCCCAGTGTAACCTGAGCAATCTCACAGCAGCCTAAATTGTGCTGCTGATCCTGAAAGTGATTTCAGCAGTGAGATACCTTTTCATATTGTGCTATAAAAGCAGGGTGGAGGGAAATATGTTCAAAAGCATGAAGCAGCATTGGGATTCTCTGTGCTGAAGAGATGTCTTACTGAACTGCTATTTTTAAATATTCTATTAGAAAAATTGGCAAAAATTTTGAGGCTTAATGACTCACTGGAAACTACTTATTGATAAGCAATGTGCTTATCTCTTAGCTCTCGGAGCATCATACTGTAGTTCTCATAGAGTGCACTTTAAACTGCACTTTATTAACACCTCATTAGTATCTTATTAAGCTCTTAAAAATATATGTAGGAAACTAAAGAACTTTTTTTTTTTTCATTTCATTTTAAACCATACTTGCAGGACTGTGAGTAAAAACAGAGGAAAGCAAAACAGCAAAAGCACTAATCCTTACGCCCAGCATCCCATTTCAGGCAGTCCAAGTCAGAACAAGGCTGCCTAGGTGACTGATTTCTTTAAACGCTGTGAGGTACCAGGCATATGCAGACTCTGCTGATACTGTCCAAAACTAATATGACATGGTATTATTTCTGTGGAGTCTGTAATGAAAACATTGACACACCATCCCCCCCCCCCCAATACTGTATGCCCTCTTCTCAATAAAAGAAGAAATAAAAGAAATTTTAAAAGAATGCATGAAAGAACGACATTAAAAAAAAAGAGGACAGCCTTATGTTTTGCGTTGAGGCCGTCAATGGATTTTCCTCTTTGGATATGTTTGTCTTTTTAGGAAGCAATCTATTACTGCAAAATCAGATTTTTGACAATACATTTGCAATTTTTAATTTACTGAGTCTTCTTGGCAGCAGAACATAGTATCACTTCATACCCTTTAATACCCTTCTTTTTATACAAATAAAGACCTGGGAATCACAAGGGTATTTTGAAATGCTTACCAGCAAGCAAAGCCACCACTGTGTTCTATAAATCTCATTTAATAAAGGACTAGACTAAAACTAGATTCAGCATCATATTTCAGGGGGAAACTCTGACTCACAATCTCTCTTGAGTTGGGTTCCTTTTTGGGTCTACTTTTAAACTAGTACACTTAATGCTGTCACTTATCTACCTATTTTAAGTCTAAGATAGCAAAGGTTATTTACTCTAGCACAATGGATGTACTTGAGCTCAATTCACTGGAATCCCTAACTGTATCCATATGGTTTGATTGGAAGCAAAGGCAAAAAATCCAAACCTCACCTTGATTTAAATCTGTGACTATTTTAATGGACCTGTTAAATCATGGATTACGTTGGAGAAAGATCAAATACATGGCCAGTATTGTTTATCACCATGGACTACCAGTACTGTTTTTCACAGTTTCAAAAAAAAAGATTCTAGTGTTTTCAAGCAACTCTTTTTTTTTTTCCTCCGAGTTCCTTGGCTATGCAAATTCAAACACTTGAAACAGATTATACCAAACTTATTTACAGAGGATCAGGTTAGGCACCGAAATGTTGAATGTACAAAATGGGGAATTCCTCTTCCTCTCATCTTCTTCTTAGGCAAATGATCTTTTTAACCATTTCCCAGTTAATCTTGATTTCTGTCCTCTCCCCTTCTGGGTGCTGCTTTTCTATTTTTCACCCATTCTTGATTACATTACTTCTAAAACTACCTAGTAACACTTGGAATAATCTCTCAAGAACATACAACATCCCACTCATATTATTCCTACAGTATCTCTTAACAAACCATATATATTTCAGATTTTTTCAGTTCTAAAGTCCATATACAATACAGAAGGTTTCAGTTTTCTTGCAGGCGTATGTGGCTGTCACGTTAGAAGTGGCAGAAGCAATTATGAAGACTTCTTGGGAACCAGAGAATGGACTTTATTTTACGGCATTACAGGGAGAACAGTTGCTCCAATAGTTAATGAAAACCCCCAGTTAATATAAGGGGACCTAGATGAAATACGAGGAATAGCAATGATTATTCAAGATAAAGTACGGAAAAGTCTTAATGCTGGACAAAAGTCATTCACCTTCCACGCATGCTGAGCAAAGGTGATGTGGGAAAACAGGCATATAGAGAAAAAAAAAGACAGAAAATAGAACAGAAAATAGAAGGCAGAAATAGGTGAAGCATCAAAAGAAGAGAAATTATATAAGAAATAGACTAGAAACACATCAAAACAATGTATCGTGACAGGTAAATTTATTTGCATTTGGTGAAGCATGTGGTCTCCAAGTATCTGATATTCAGGTGGTATCTTTCCAGTAATCTGACACCGTGCCCCATCTGCAACACTAGCCCAGTTCTGTATCCTTAGCCTGCTGAAAGCCACAGCATCTGTCCATCACAAATACAAATTCCTTATCAGATTCAGCTCAAAGAATTCACCACTCAATTATCTCCTTTTTCCCTTGTGTATTTCTATTGCTTCCTCAACAGGTGTTCCCTCACCCAGGCCCAGAGTGTGCTTCTCACAAATGATAAGAACAGCCCCATGCATATTAGCATAAAAATACAGCATGGATTATGGAACGAAATACTCTTCTATGGTGCCCAACACTTAACAAAGCTGATAAACCTGAAGGCTCAATGCGTAAATAAGAATCTATTCCTGTTCAGTTCTTGACCTGGTTCTACCAAACACCAGCTAGTTTATTACTGAGCTGACTTAGGAGAAAAAGTGTTAAGAGAACAGTAATATAAAAACAGTCCCACCACTTAAATTATTAATAACAATTTTAAAGAAGGTGTTGGGAAAAACTATTGTAATGATTTTTCTGTAACATTCCGTTCCTCTTTCTGTAACAAATATGAACATACACTAACGTCAGAAAGAAATCTTTGACTGGTAAATTCTTGAAAAACAAATCTCCTTCAAATTTTAGCCAGCGCAGTTTACCAATATATTTAAATATATTGTGTAGCACTGCAGTTACTTGTAGAGACTTTCTCTCTGCTCACACTATTCTTTCCCATTCTTCTTTTTTCTTTTCAGGTAAATGAAAAGAGGTCCGTCAATGAATGCTCCCCTCTGTTTTTTACATCAGTACTGATTTATACTTTGCTTGTACCAGCAAAAAAAAAAAAAAAAAGGAGTGGATTAAAAAATTACTTTTGTACACTCAGTGAACCATAACTCTATATATGATAATTGAAGTCTGGTATAAACACACATTATTTTCTTTTCTCACCCTGCCAAGAGCAAATGTTTAAAATGACCCAGTGGAAGTCTGCATTTTCATGTCAATCATATCTAAACTTACTAAAACATTTTGCTTCTAAACTTTAATTTAGTTGTTAGATTTTGTACTTTGTAGATAATCTGGATATTTCAACCAAAAATATTTTCATATTTAATGGTACATACTTACCAGACATTTTGCAATTTTTATGTTCTCTTTTAGGTCCTAGGGGCACTGTATGTATGGACACTTTAAAGTATGAGACAATTCCATTTAAATTAGCTCTAGGTTTGTTTTTGCTTTTTAAGAAACTTTCCTGATACAAAAATCTTATTGGAAGGCATGCTTTTTATATGTGAGCATCTAATAACAGGTGAGATCTTAGATTGGCATCTACTTATACATTCCAATACTCTTGATAGAGTTTCTATCCATCCAAAGGCTGTAGATTGGCTTTATGGTTATTGTTTCTCTTCAAGTGTTCAGGTCATTCTTATGCTGTTTTAGAGAAAGAAGATTTAATTTAAATGAAGTTGAAAATTATCTATTTAAAATATACTGACATTCTGCTTTTTCAAAACAATTGGTGTCAGACATATTAGTCTTTTACATTTTTTAACCAAGACTTGTCTGTGTTTTTGACATGTGTTTTCCCTTCCCTGCATAGCTCGCTGAAAGCCAAAACCAAACTCTGAAATGAGTTTTCACCTTTAGAAACAACTTGTGTACCCAGTTGCAAAACTTCCCCTCTGGACTAGGCAGGCATTAACACACTATTTCCACTTTCAGCTTACAAGATATAAGGCTGCTAACGAGTCAGACACGGTGGTAGTGGAATGGCAACTTCATCTTGCCCTGCTCCTCGCAGTGGTGTCCATGTGTATCAGCAGTGGAAGAGGGCTCAACCCTTCTGCTTATTAGGCTGCTTGGTCCTTCAATGCCAAACAAACAAACAAGCAAACAGTACCAGTGAATGATTGAGTGGCTGGAAAGACAAGGACAAGGCCAAACGAGCAGGCAGGTGACCGGGGATGAGGGGGCATCCCTCCTCCAAACTGTGGCAGGGAGCCAGTGGCTGCTCAGCACCATCAAGTCTGTGTCAGGGGGTTTAAAAAATTATCATCTTCCTGTGAGAAAGGGCCCCCAGAGTAAGACTGAATAGCAGCCAGTAACAGGATAGTGATGAAAAATATAAGCAATAAAACAGAATAATAATAAAAATATGTCTCTGACTATAGCCCTCTGCCTTGCAACTTTCTGTGCTAGGTCATTAGTCTAAAGGAGCAGTTCAGGTCACCTCTAAGCTAGGATCAATTTTTTTGTAGTTTCAGGTATCTGCAGCTGCGGGAAGACAAACTCACCTGCAAGGTCCACAAAAAACCCCACATTATGACCCATGCTCTTTGGGAACATGAAGCTTAATCCATTTGATCTTATTTATATATTTGTTTATACAGTTGTGGTTCTGTGCCTGTAGCTGGAGGCGATGGAGGGTAAGGCTCAAAGATCTGCAGATATCACATGATGGTACTCGCTCCCTTCAGGAGGTTGTTGACAGGTTATGTTCATTAGTTTTGCTGTGAGTCACACTGTTACTAAATTGATAGAGCTACAGAAAAGCCTACTAGTGAACAAAAATAAATAAGAACATTTCTTCTCCGTAACTCGCCATCTGCCACAGGCTTATGATACCTTCAAATTATCTCAGGTAGTTAAGGCATATTTCTATGAACTATCTTCACTGATTATGTGATTTTTCCTCAATAAATGCGAGCAACTGACATTCCATTAACACAGTCCTAGGAAAACATCCTATATTTGGTCCCGTTAGCCACTTCTGCGATATTTTATAAATACATTTAACAAAATCATCAAATCCACAGCTCCATGGACTTGCTAAAAAAGTAGACTTAGATATGAGTACTACTGGTAGGTATTTCCTGAGTTGGTACTGAGGGTGAATAGTATAACTGCATAAAGTCAGACTAAACCCAGGACTGACTCCAGCAGAGAACCAAGAGCAGGTGTCTCAGGAGCAGCAGGAGAACAAGGCAAGCCAAAACTTCTCAACAGACACCTTCGACACAGGGACTATATCTGACTTTGTAGTAACCATTAATAGTTCTCTTATCCATGAACTTGGGCAATCCTCCTATAAATCCGCACAGACTGTTAGCCCCAAAATAGCTTCTAGCTCAACAGCTCAGATACGCACCGCACAAAAGGTCACCTTGTGTTTGAAAACAATGCATTCCTATATGTTTCTTTCCATGTCCTGTATTTTTGTACACAAGTCATACATAATTACATAATGTCGACAAGCTGGTCATGACTTTACTGTTGTATTATTTATTAATTTCCAATATGTAGCCCTTTTGTATGGTGTTTTCTGATGCTGTTCTTCAAATCTCTACTATTGCATCCTTTCTGAGATGGGGAAAAGAGGAAAATGCCTTGCAAGATTAGAGATCCAAGCATACCATGGGTGTACACGGTGTCAGAGACACATTCCTAGTGTTTGATTTGCTCATTTGACAAGAGCACTGATCAGACATTGTTTTGGAACTATCATAATTCCTAGATTTCATTCAGTTTAAAGATCAGAGCCCATCATTTTATTTTTGAAATATGAAATTTTGAATCCATTAGTATTTGTTTACACTGGGTTTTGTCTGATGGGCCTACTGAATAGTTCTAGCAACTGCAAACAAATTAAGGTAACCACAGTTTTGAAACCTAGATAGCTGAGTTGAAATAAACACAATTTGTAGCAATGGCAATTAAAACTGTGGTACAATATTATCTTACTTCTGAAGGGCTGATTTAGGTTTTATGTTGCAAATACAGTTAACACCCCGTCACTGAGATGCTTTGTACAGGCTAACTGTTCTTCCTGACACTAAAGGGATCTGCAGTGTCCTGACTGATACTGATTACCCAACTGAGCTATTACATTTGCGATTACAGGGAAAAAAAATGTCTTGTATGTATTTCATGTTAAAAAATGGGAGTTCATTTATGCAACAGCAAATACTGGACTTATACTTGGAGTGTGTGGATTTTTTAAAATAAGTGCACAAACTCACTATTGGTAGAACGTAAAAATAGAAACAAATATGTCTACAGATTTTCATTTTATTTAAATGCAAATAAAATATGTCTGGCCTAGATTCCCAAAGATTGTCAAGCTGGAGCATGTGTGAAAAACATTACAAGAGGTAAGTCTCAACAACAGGTTTTGTGTTTGGAAAATGAACTGTTGATGAGTTGACCAATAAAAAATTATATAAAACAAACAACAAACTGCAAAAGAAATGTGGATTTTCATCTTCCTGAAAGCTGCATTTGGTTGACTAGATTTTTTCTGACATAAATAAACAAGTTGAATCACTTTTCTGTAATTATAACCAAGCTTTTATGTGGGTTTTATTTAAATACTTCATCAGTTGGGTATAACTAGATTTTCTTAGAATTATGTGAGTTTTCATGATTCAGGTACTTGGTATTTTCACATTTTAGCTTTTATTTCTACTTATTTGTAACAAATTTATCATATATTTGGCCCAGACCTATCTACTTTATTGCACCTTTTTCATTATAGTGTTTTCAGCTGTCATGTTCCTTATCGTCTTGAGTTTCAAAGTGGGCAATCCATTTTGCAGCAGCTTCTCTGTTTTAGCAGTCAGTTACAGAAAATAAGACAGTTTAACTACTAGAATTATAGTTACTTTAAGGTAAATATTATCTTCCAATTCTATTATATAAGCAGTGAATTTGGACCTCAAAAGTAGCAAGATTGCCATTGCCCTGTGGATACTCACACTAGATAGATGATGGAAGATGTCATTTAGTGTTGTCCGATTCCTGTGTCTGGGTTTATCTCAGCGGAACCTCGCACAGTCTGTCCTATCTTTACAGTACTATCACCCCATTGGTAAATTGAATTGCTGGATTATGAGACATCCACAGCCTAGGATACTAGCTGGCAATGGCTTTGGAATGCAGTTTATTAGTAGCAATTGCACTGGTGCCAATTGCTGAATTAAGCCTGAGGTGATAAGAAGGTTCGAAACTAAGCAGGATTGGGAGTTTGGTTTTTTATTGGCCTTCAGGAGCAGGGTGAAAAATGATGTGACATGAACAAATAGCTACAGACTACCTGCAGGATGTCACAGCTCACTTGGCATGTTGGCCAAATCCACACCTAGGCATAGGACTGCAACTAATAAGACAAACAGAAAGACTCAAAACATAGAAGATCAAGGAGCGTGCTTTAGCTCTCATTCCTGAAAGGCCTGAAATAGCAAGACAGTGTCTGTTATCAAAAGAATTAAGGCTAATTCCCAGAAAGTTAGAAAGTTCTCAGCAGTCAATTTTAGGATTTGGATCCTGCAACAGGGGGCTAACATGAGGAATGGTACTAGCACTGATGTATGTTAGCAGCAGTAATTCATAGCTAGTCTTCTTTCCATAGAATACCCCGAAAAAACAAGAGGCCTAGCCCTTTTTGTCACCCCTAGTGCCGTCATCCTAAGAATGGCTCAAATGAACATGGCAACCTATAAGACCAAATAACTTTTTGCTCTTTCTGAAGTACTGCTGTGCTGCCATTCAAGTTTAGATTAACTTGGGAGTAGTAGAAAGGTGGTAAAAATTCGGTTTATGTTTAGATGAACAAAGACGAGGGCTGGTATCAACCGGGCAACTTTTCATGAATATTTCTGGAGAAGATACGGAATGCTAGGCTAAGCTGGATGGCAGGTTAGCAGCTACAATTGGAGTAACAGGCAGTGAAGGCCAAACCTCTTGTTGCACCTTGAAATATTTCTGAAATAAGTTGTAGGCTGCAGGAGTACAGTGAAGTGGCTCAGAATTTGTTAAAGTTATGACAGGGTTCAGTTGGGCCACAGTTTTCACAGATGCATATATTCATGGATCCACTGAGAGGACCATTATTTACCTATTCTACAACCTACCTGCCCTCAATGCACTTGGGTGTTCTTCAGATTCCATAAGAAGGGCAAGTCTTTTGGTCCCTGCTGCGGTAAATACCATCTTAAACCCTATGCCACAGCTAAGCCTATATGCTGATTCAGTCTGCAACTAAACAGAAAAACTGTTGGCCATTTTTGGCTAATCCTTATCTGACTGATGGGGATTTTTCTTGACCTGTAAATCAGCTTAAAACTCCATTAAATCCTACTTCCATCTGTAACTGGACTCTAAATAAATGACCTAGCTGTAAACATGGTTCTCAGATGTGGTTTGTGCCTTTACCATGCTATCAATAGAGAATTTACCCATTCTGTCACTGGCTGTAATCTTATCCATCTAGATCTTACTGGAACCTGGACAAAATGCAAGTCTTAGGACAAAGTTCAGGCAAAATGTTTCCCTTAGCCAAAATCTTGGAACAGGCAGCTTTTACAGGGAACTGGTACATTGCTGGCCACAGCTGACAATCTAGCTCAGTGTGCCTTGAAGAAACCTGCAACAATTCTTACCTGTCTGATTAATAATTGTCCACTGATTTTTCAGTACCATACTTTTGCCCTGGAGGATCTGGTAGGTTCTCCAGTCCAAACCTTACTCTACCTTATTCCATTTTTTTCTGTCTTAGACATCATGCTACCTCAGACCAGAAAGATTTTTTCCCATGAAATTGCAGTACCATTTCTCATAGTTTTCCTACCTATCTCACAGGATTTAATGAGCGGCCTCAACCTCATCCTTGGAACTGATCAGGAAGCAATTGTCTTCCTGGCTTCAGCATCTTTATATCTTGCAGTATTCAGCTATAATTGTAAATCTTTCAATGCACCAACCCTTAGCCTTGGAGATAACCTACCATATACTATTCCTGTGCAGACACAGAATTACAACTGCTAGAGAACCACCATCCTTTCAGAAAACATTTACCCTTCCTTCAGTCACTTATTCAGCTCATGCTGTATGAACTATGTGCTCTTTACATTGTAGTACAGCTGGAATTTGGTTTAAAACAAAGTGTTATCATCAAACTGAAGTGCTTTCACCCTAAATACTGCAGCATCTAACTAGGACATACCTATACTGTGTACAGGGGAGTTCAAGGAAGTATCATGCAGAAATACTAGATCTGAGTGAACTTTCATTGGCATTTTTAGAGTCTGTAACTTCAGGCGATGAAAAAGGTATTTCTACATTATTTGGGTGCCTAAATCTAAGGTACATGACTGTGAAGTTGTTAACGCACATCTGGACTTAAGTACTGTCAGAGTGTTTGTGCAGAAATGGGTCTCCTGAACACAGCACTAAAATAAGTCAGTGATAACACTTGGATTTTATGGTAGCTTAGCAGCAGGAGATAATTTTTTTTTTCTGGATGTCAGGCAAATCATCTCCAAAGCACACCAGCTATCATGGTATGTGGATTTCTGCAGTGGAGACCACCATGATCCACTAGTGAAACTGCTCTAGTTTTTAAAACTAATTGAGGAGCAACTTGGAAAACACAATGCATATATATTTGCTAATGAGATCTTAGGATTAGAAGAATCGATCAGCGGAGGCATGTGGCAGTGTATCTGCAGTATCAGAATTGGAAAAAATCTTGCAAAAAGTGGGCTGGCGAAGAAGATGAAGAACTAGCCCAAATACCTTAAAAACTGAAGCTTTTACTGTTGTGTAAAATGGAGTCTTTGTGGGTTTTCCCTTACTCACTGTTCATCTTCCCAAAATCCCCTGAGAAAACCCTTATCTCAGTAGCCAGGCCTGAAGGAATGTGGCCTTGGAACAAATTTATTTAAGTTTTCCTATTGGCCCTTAGTTAACCCTTTCCTATTGGTTGTTATTCCTAGATTCTTATTGGACTATTTAGGATCCTTCTAAAGGTTCTAAATAACTCTACCCGTGTTAATAAATGCTCTCTCTGCTTCCTCTCCGGTGGTCTCTGTGTGTCTCTTTGTGGGGCTTGGGGGCCACGTGGAGGGGGGAAATCCCTGCTATGTAAAGGGGTAGAGCTCCCAGTATCTGGACATGTTCACCCCTCAACTGTTGCAGAGGGAGCCTTCAACTCCAGTCCCTTCTTTAAAAACTGTTGATGCAGTTCATCCTGCAGCTTTTTCATATGCAAGCTGTTGGGACAAATGCCAGGACTCATATCTTCCCCTCATCAAGAACAGTGTGAACTTAGAGGGGCACGCAAAAAATACTTCCTTCTACTCTTAAAAGAAGTCGGTGTATGTCTTTCTTTGCTCACAGCATTGACAGTGCTATTTCTTCAAAATATTGGTGGATTTTCAATGAAATGCCTCATGTAAAATTGCTCAAACAGGCTGATGTCTGTAAGTTATCCTGCAAAAGGATAGGGGAGGAGGACAGGCATGGTTTAGGATTCAAGGTGAATTACAAGCCTCTCTGAGGCCAAGTGGATACCATGAGCACTTTCTGACTCAGCTGGAGCAATCCAGACCCAGGGTCTAGTAAAAACAACGAACAGGGGCTACAACCCAAACACTGGGCTGCACGACCAGTGTGGGGAAGAACCTCCTGTATCGGTGGTAGGTGTAGCGATTGCCTTCGCTAGGGTTCTGGGTCACAGATCGCACCCTGTGGAGCTTGAGGAGCAAGCCAACAGCAGCAATGGCAAGCATGACTAATTGAGAGTGTAGACACAAGCTGTAGAGGGCGAGGTACAAGAGATGTGTCCATTTTGAAATAAAGCAGTTGCACGCTGTGTTTAAAGAAACATGACTTTCTGCAAGCAAACAAGATTAGAGCAGAGGCTGCACCAGACTGCTGAGCTGAGTCTGCTTTTTAATTTTTGCAGAACAACCAAAGTCAATAAGTTTGAATCATATGCTAAAATCAGGTAGCATATGCAAATATTTTCCCTGCTTTATGATCTCTTCTTTTTAAATGAGAAGCCAAATTAGTCAAAGCACTGAAAGAACTGAGAGACAAAAAAAGAAAATTAGTGAGTACCTACATGCCTCCATTTCTTGTCCATCAATAGCTGCTCTGAAACTTGTGGCCTAGATACTATAAACACTCAGGCTTAGGTTTATGCACATTAGTAGTATAGAAGACAATGTCTGAGTAGTTCCTGTACTGTTTGAGAGACCAGGGTGGAAAAATGACTGCAATACAAAATCAGGGAAAATCATTTATTTTCATACTTCTGTTTCTTCCCCCTCAAAGAAAAAGGAAAATGCATTAGGCAGATTAGAATTTTACTGAGGAAAAAAGACTTTTCAGTCTTAGCAAAGAAATGGCTGAAAAAACTATGGCAAATTCTGTGTTGCTAATCCAGACATTCAAAAGCAGAAGACATTATGATGCTTCTGATGTCAGGTTAAAAATATCGAGCCTAAACTTTGAGTGTACACACATGTATTTCTCTCAATAGGAGTTTTCCAGAAAATTAATACAGAGACTTTGATTCTGCAGAAACTTTGATTCTGCAAGGATCTGTATTTTTTTTCACTTATGAGAATAAGCAGTTGAAGTTAATCTACTAAAATGACATGGAATACTTGCTTGGAAGTTTGCCTTGTTTGATAGGAGACTTGATATAATGATCATAAAGAGTTTTTAATCAAAGGAATGTGAAGATATACTTTAACTGGGTACATGGCAAAAGGCATCATGAATAAAAAGATCATGAATTTCTTATCAGTGACTGATGTCATGTGAGTAATGAATGAATACAAGAACAGTTAATCAGCACCAGACAGTAAAAATTTGCCCATTGTACTTTCACATCTTGCAAAGAAACAAGCAGCTTATTAGATCTGTTTATACTACACTTCCATTAGCAGAGTAAGTGACTTAAATCTGGTTTCTTTTATTTCAGAATTGAATGGATGAAGAATCAGTCTATCTAGCTTTTAGAATACTGTATTTGACAAAAAAAATATTCAGATGTGCACGTCAGGAGAGGGTAATACAAGCTGTACTGTTTACGAATCTAGAAGATTGTCTTCAAAAACTGTGCTCAGTCAAAACATGTTCTGTCAAAGTGATAATGAATGTGTCACAACCAAACATGTAAGGAATAAAACCACTTTACAGGGCAACACAAAACAATAATATTCTAAGCAATCAGCATTCTTCTGGGTAATTTAGATTTGAGACTTTAAAAAGATCCTGATCCTACTGAAGATTTCTAGTACATTTCTGCTATTAAGTTGAAAGAGAAAGAATATTGGCTACTGTGTCTCTGTTAGGCAGACGGAATTCTGTAAAATTCATGTGTTTGATACAAAGCAACATCCACTCAGGTCATGGTGAAAAAAAACCCAACAACCTCTTCCCAGTTTTTGGCCAATGCTGAGAGTCATATGGATCCAGAAGACAGAGAACAAAACAGGAACATTGCAAACCCGAATACTAGTCCAAGCTCTCACATAAATCTCCTGTATGACTTTGGACAACTCCCACCACGTAACTTTCATTCCCTTAAAAACATTTTGCCTGTTGTAAGAAGTTAGATAGTGGTCCCTGGGAGACAAGGGCTTTTACTGTGTGTCTGTAGAGCACACAGTGCAACAACATCAGGGCTTAAATTAAAGGAGGTACGGTGAATGAATATGAGCACATTCAGCAAAAATAAGATAAACAACAAAAGTGATTGTACATGACAGTGTAATAAACCAAAGAAAATGGACTGCTTGGATTTGACACCAGTGAGGTGTTAAAGGTGATACTGAGTAGACAGACATACATGGTACAGTTTTGATTCTTGCTATTGACACCAAGCTGAAGCTAGAGGGCAAGTTTAGGATATTTGTAAGACAAGTTCTGCCTTGCAAAACATAATTGGATCTGCTGTAGCAATTACTCTTAAGTTGAGACTCACAATTTTCCCTCTGATAATTATGTTGCAAGGTTTGAGAGAGATTGGAATATTAATGCACCTAATTGTCCTTTCACACAAATGAAAGTTCCCAGTAAGGCTGATAAAGGTATGAGTGAAAGCTGAAAACTCAGCCCTGGAGAGAGACGACAGTTCCAGCAGTTAGTTATGAGCTGCTACTCCTCCCCCTAGACTTGCTTGGCTTATTACAACGTCCTTTTAAAAACCATGGGGAAATCACTCCTCAAGCACAAGAAGAATATGCTTTATTTTTTTTAAGACAGCTTCATTGCATCAGAGGAGTAAACTTCTTAGTCTTGTTTTTGTCATTGTTATTTGATGTCTCAGATTTCCTGGGCTCTAGTTAGCGAGCGCTCTGAGATAAGAATCTGACCTTGGGTTTTCCTCTTGGAGAGAAGTCTGTAATGAACAACAAATCAGAAGAGTTAGTGGGAAGCTGTGCTGCTGAAGAGAAATAATGCATCCTGCTCCAATGGATAAATTTTCCTGACTACATAAGGTTTCTTGTTCCTTCATAATCTCATGATAACTCAGATGTACCAAAGACATGAATAACTGAAGCCAGGTTATTACTTCAGGGTGAGGTAAGTCTCCTAGCCCACAAGAATTCCCAGAAGTGTTACACTGCTCAGGGTTCTGGGTGCTTGCTGAGACTCTCAAAAGTATTAAAAAAAAAAAAAAATTGTTTAAGCGTGGGTGTAAATCTTTAACCAAAGCAGACTATATTGCAGCTTCTTCCAAATGGATAGCAAGCTTCATTATCACCTCTCTTTTACTCCAATTTGTGTTAAGGTATTTGCAATATTTGTCCTATAAAGACAGACCTTTTTCAGGCAAAGAGCCTTCCCAGGAACACCAGTCTGTATATACATTGTTTAAAATAAGAAGCATAGCAGAGAAACACTTGCTTATTGATGATGTTCAAGACCATGTCACCTATTTCATTTCCTGGAAGTACACAGATTTTGCCCAGGACCAGTAGACAAGTGATTCTTGTGAGATTTCATAATGAAAATGTCTGTTAGTGAAAAAGCACTTTCTCATTAATATTCTTCAGATGTGTCCATTGAGGAAAGATTCAAATCATTTAAGGGCACCATATATTTTTATTTATTGCTATTACTAAGTGTATCATAGAATAACAGGAACGGTGAATAGTTTAGAGCACAGGTCTTGTGAGGTGTGGCTGGGGGAGCAGGGATTGGTTAGCCTGGAGTAAAGGAGGCTCAGGGGGGATCTTATTGCTCTCTACTACTCCCTGAAATGAGATTATAACAAGGAGCATATTGATCTCTTCTCCTGGGTAAAAAGTGACAGGATAAGAGGAAACGGCCACAACTTGTGCCAGGGGAGTATGATATTAAGAAAGATTTCTTCACTGAAATGGTTGCCAAGCATTGGAACAGGCTGCCTGGGGAAGTGGTTGAGTCACCATCTCTGAAAGTATTTAGAAGATGTGTAGATGTGGTGCTTAGGGACATGGTTCAGTGAGACTTAGACTACCTTTTAAATGATAATGAAACACTTTTAATTTCACCAGTAAGTAACCCAGAAAAATAGTCAAATGTACGTACTAAAGTTAGGGGTTTTTTTTCCCCTCATCTGGTTAATGACCCAGCTAAGAATTCTCTGAGTTCCAGCCGAGTTAGTAGAGGGAAACTGCTTTATAGAAAAAGACCTGCAGGTCTGGTGAACACTAGGTGGAACAGGAGCCAGCACTATGCCCTTGCGGCAAAGCAGGCCAGCAGTATCCCAGGCTACTTTAGAAGGAGCCAGCAGGTTGATGGGGTGATCCTTCACTCTGCACCCGTGAGGCCACAGCTGCAGTACTGTGTCCTGGTCTACACTCCCCAGTACAACAGAAATATGGAGCTACTGGAAAAAATCAAGCAGAGGGCCATGAAGAGGGTTAAAGGGACAGGCACGTCTCTCCTATGAGCAAAGGCTGAGAGAGCTGGGAGAGTCTGGGAAGAGAGAGGTCAGGAGCAAGCTCATCAATGTGTGCAAATATCTGAAGGGAAGGTGTAGAGAATATCGAGCCAGGCTCTTCTCAGTGGTGTCCAGTGACAGGCAAGAGGCAATGGGCACAAACCAAAACACAGGAGGTTGTCTCTGAATATCAGGAAACACTTTTTTACTGAGCAGGTGACTGACCACTGGCACAGGTTGTCCAGAGAAGTAGCGGAGTCTCCATCCTTGTAGATATTCAAAAGCCATCTAAATGTTGTCCTGGACAGCCTCCTCTAAGTGTCTCTGCTTGAGCAAGGGGGTTGGTCAGGATGACATCCAGAGGTCCCTTCCAACCTCAGGTGTTCTGTGGTTTTGTGATCTTATAATGAGTGCTTTGAATTATTAATGTTGGTATTTGGTAATTCTTGGAACACTGGCAAAATTCTAGACAACAGAAGAATATTTATGCCATGACAATATTAAAAACACCTATTAGAAAATATCAGTCTTGGCCAAGAGACTAGAATGGCTGGAAAAGTGTCTATCACTGAGAAAGTGAATATGATTGTGCAATTACAGCTAAGCAGTATGGATACAAACAACAGACATTTTCATTAACTTGATTGTTTAATGGCATTACATTTTGGGATGCCTATACAGCACCTCATCCCTCGAAAAAAAGGAAAATGTTGATTTAATAAATTGCTTTGTGACATTTTAATAATATTAATAATAACAAACCCCAACATTGAGGGACTTCAAATTAGAGTTACAAAATCTTTATGTTTAAGTCAGGATACAGCAGTTACATTTATAATTAATTTATTCAGGTTTTCATCCCTCACTCTGAACCTAAAATAATATACAAAATTAATATGATTTAAAGGTGAGATTCAAAAACTGGAAAGTAATTACAAAGAGAGATTACTGACCAAAGTCAAGCCAGATTACTGGGGAAACTGTCCAAGAGTGGATGGAAAAAAAGTAAGCAACCAAATAAACAACCTGTACTTGCCAAGATAGTATGGGATGTTTACTTATGAGGCAGGAGAGTCTATGCTATGCCTTAAGAAGACTATGACCTGCACTGAATGGTCAAATCTGAGCTTGAAGTTTGTGAAACTATGCCCAAGAACAATAAGGAAATGATCCCTGTACAATGGGGAGCTCAAGACTGCATAGGTTAAAACATGACTACTTTTTGTATCCGTGCTAGTGCCACGGGAATCATGTGTCTAGTTCCAATAGAATACTCCTGAACAGGAGGAAAGAAATTGCAGAGAAAATAAATCACAAGGATAACTAAGATGAGGGAAATGTTCCTTACAAGGGAGGACTTTCAACTACTAGTAAAGAACACACAAACTTATTTAAAGTGAGCATAAATCTCCCTGCTTTACAAGAGGGTGAAAATGTCATCATATCTCTGAGATAACAGTATTTTCAATCCAGTAAAGTTTGGTTGAAAGCTGGAACATGCTTAAGGATAGCATCAACTACATTTAATTAGGTCTTATGTTTCTCTGATTCTCTTGACCATCCTTTCAAGAATAAAACTGTTTCTTAAGACCTCCCAGTGGCTGATGACTCACACAGCAAAAGAACTTTGTGCAGCAGAAACATAATATATGCAGATCGCTTTTTCAGTTACCTCAGAGAGCCTCTTTGGCTCATCTTACTGATTCAATGCACATATTTGAAACTGTATGCTTTGAATTACAACCTTTTTTTTTTTTCCCTTCTGAATGACAATATTCCTAATTATACAGTAAAGTCCTGACATTTAATCTCTTTAAATTGTTCATAACTTTAAACTTCAGCAACATCTCTTGAATTTTTCTCAAACTGCTACTTACCTATATTTTTCTGTGTTTCTGTTTCAATTGTTCTAGCAGTGCTCAGGTCATGACTTCAGGCAGAAAAGATTCATGAGGATTTGCTGAATGCTAATAAGATGATCACAAAGACAGTAAATTTCTTTAGTATAACAAATGTGGAAGGAGATACAGATAATACAAAATGGTATTGCAGCAGAGCAATACTAGCTTATGTCTTTTGCAATGTTCCTTGAAGCATCAGACATTCAAACTGTAAATGACAGAAGTGAACAGTAGCAAGTTTTTTTTGTGTAGAAAGCAGTGAACAACCCCATTAGCAGTGCTATTGTAATCCAGCATTATATCTTTGAAATTAACAAATGAAAGAACCACTGAGATTAAACAATTAACCAAAATCTGTAAAAGATAAGATGAATGAAGCAACTATCACTTTGATTTAAATTGTGCAGCTAAATCCACCTGATATCAAGAGTCTCAGTAGGAATCAGATTCCTGATACAGCCTTTGACTATATGTCTCAGTAAAGCCAGAGAGAAAGTAAGAGGTCAACATCCTATCTCAAAAACTCATTGTAAACATAGCCATCATTTAATGAAGTCAAGTAAGATCTTTTAAATTATTTACTTAAGGTATCCCGAAACTATAACCAAGCAAAAGGAGTAGTCCATGGTTAGTAAACAAAAAGCTCTAATTGTTTATTAACAAAACCAGACACTGTTGTGACCGATCCTCCAAATTCTTGCCATTCTGTAATCTCATTTGCTTCCTTCAGCATCCACCATGTGTGACTGGTTCTGACAGGTAGGCTTGTGATAAATCCACGGACTTAATGAGTCATCAGGGAAGTGCTAGAGTCATCGTCTCTGCAGGCATTCAAAAGAGATGTAGATGTGCACTTAGGAACACAGTTTGGTGGTGGACTCAGCAGAGTTAGGTTTACGGTTGGACTCAATGATCTTATAGGTCCTTTCCAACCTAAATGATTCTATGATCGTAAATAAGTTGTACTTATCCACCTCCATGTAAAATAGACTACAATGTTTTGATTTAATAACACTTTTAAAACTTGCCTATCATAGATATGAGAATGTAGGTTTATGTAAATTTTTGTAGCTTTATTGGTAAACTCAAGTTACTATAGTGAATGAATTAGTATGTATTCTTATTCAAAATACCTTTGCTTGCTATCATGTCAAAAAGTGAAATATGTCATTGGCCTGTGTCTCAAGCTGTGAATGCATCTGATTTCTTCTTACCATTGCAGTATATCACAGACAATTTCTAAGCTTGGAAAGACCAACAAATTAAAATCAGTCCATGTCAATTACATTTTTAGATTTTCTATACAGATATTAAAATATTATTTAGGAACACTCTCATGGAAGGGAAATGCGCTTTACAGCTTCCATAGGATGGCAACCAATGATCTCAGACTTATTTTCTATTGTCCTTCCTTACCTAAATCTTTAATAGGTCTTGTTTCATGCTATGTCTAAGACGAAGCTTTTCAACTTCTGTCCCTTTCACCCAGACCCCCTTCTGTCTCACCCATTAGAGCCTCCTCTTTTGTGCCTTTCACAAATGCATTTTACTCCATGCATTCAGAAGGCTGAGGGAAGTTCAGTTCTATATGTCCTGGCTGGTTCTTCCTCCTCCATCAGACTGAAGGACTCAGTTTTAAGTAGGAGAAGGGTTTATCCCCATGCGGTTCCTTTGTACCACTGAAACACAGACCTATGCCAAGGACACCAAGCCATCTATTACATTTTCATACAAGCAGCTGAAAGCTACCTGCTGTCCCCCAATATTATGTGTATTAAGAGACCCTCAAACATAGGTGTCAGAGACCTGAGAACATCTCCCACCTGGGAGGTTTGGCTCCCAGGGGCAATGGCCAACACAGATCTCTCACAGCTGATGCAGCCCCTTCCCCTGGTACCCTTGGAGGAGACTCCCGGGCAGCATTCGGGGGAAGACTCAGACAGGTTCAAGACCCCTCCACTTGACCTGAAGCTGAGTCTCTACTGCTCCTGCTGCATCACAGCCACCTGCANAAGGGGCCAACACAGACCTCTCGCAGCTGATGCAGCCCCTTCCCCTGGTACCCTTGGAGGAGACTCCCGGGCAGCATTCGGGGGAAGACTCAGACAGGTTCAAGACCCCTCCACTTGACCTGAAGCTGAGTCTCTACTGCTCCTGCTGCATCACAGCCACCTGCATGGCTGGCAATGAAGCCCATTCATCCAGACTCTGTCCCATGGACTAATTCCCTGGCCTAGCCTCATCCTGAGTCTGTCACCATCCTGTTTCTGATCCTACTTGCCTCAGTCAGGTCCAAGCCTGGCCCTCACCCATGGGCTGATGGCTCATCCTGGCCTCATGGAGGTGCTTACTGCCTGGGGCTGTCCTGCCTGCCCCCACAGCCTGCTCCACTCTCCAGCTGGGGCAGTGGGACAGGCGCTGCCCGGCCATGCCCTGCCCTGCCCTGCCAGGCCAGGAAGCTCCTGCAGCTCCCCATTCCCTGGGATGCCAGGGAATGGCCAGCACACACCGTGCCCAGACGATAGGCAAAACTACCTCGTTACCTTCCTTCTGTGAATCTGATCTGTGGTGAAAATAAAAGCTAAGTCACAGTCTGGTTTTGTTTTTTTGGTTTAGTATATTCATAACATTTTGTGTGGACCATTATGCAGTTCTCTGCTGTCACCCTCACTTTTTCTTCATGTTCTTAGCTGTTTGTACAGAGCCAGGTAAAGGGAGATGTTCATTCAAGGTATATTTAGTCACTGCAAAATCTTATTGACATTACAAAAAGTCTGTCTTGGAAACTCGGTATAAAAAACTTTTATCTGGAAACCTGGGAAAGAACTGATGTATTCTTTTACTAAGTTAAGGTATTGCTCTAAAATTATTTATTTTATTCATTCTACAAGCTATACAGTTTTGAAAAACCAAAGAGGAAATAGAAGGCAGTTGAATATTTTGCGTATTGAAATCTTTTATTGATATTTACTGCTTGCTTCCCATGTGGAACTAGAGACTATTTTCTAAATATTGGTTGCCTGTACAGCGAACAAGAGTCCCTCAGTCTGGGGAAGATTATTTAATTCTACACTCTGAAGTATCTGATATCTCTGAAAATGAAATATTTTCTCTGCATATACTTCCTTTTAGAATTAGGTCAAATTCCAAAATAATTTTTGAAGTACATGTCAGAGTAGCTTCATTGACTTCTGTCTGGAGACCTGGAAAGTTTTAGTATTTATATAATTTCATGTTTTCTACTGTTCTCAACATGGCAGCCTTCCCAAAATTTGTATGGATGATAAAATTATATCCCCAGTTAGTTCCCCCCAAATATTGATCAGCTTAATAGATTTTGACACGATGCCCAGAGTTTTATTTAATTAATAATTTTCCTACTCTCTAAAGACTTTTTGTCTTGAATTTATGTTCTTATAACAAGCCTCTTTGATTAAAAGCACTATTAAGTATGGTTAAGAATGAATGCAACCAAATTTGAGCAATTCATCATTTTCAATTCCACAAGCCAATATGGGTAAGTATAGAATAGCTCTGACTGTCCTTTACTGAGATATGGGTAATTTTTCAAAGTGTAATGCCTGTCCAACCTGGAAAACAGCCACAGGATATGCTACAAAAATTCCACTCACTGGCATTGTTGCAGCTATCATGCTTAATAAGAGTCTGCAGAGGTTGTTGACTGTTCCTGGTAGAGTTCAGCTCTTCCAGACTATAAATTGTAAATTTGACTAGATATTCTTTTTCCAGGTAGGTATTCCTGAACTGAGACACCAAATGGAAGTGCAACCTTTAGGGATGTGCATTTGCACACTCAGGGGTGTGGTCTGCAAACTCAGAGACAGGCAATGGCTGTTCTTGCATCTTCAGTGTTTTTTCTAGTGTACCCAAGCCACGTTCGCCTGTTCCATTCTGCGCTTGTGGGTCTTCTCTGTATGGTGGTGGGATTAAGATTGTGGGTCTTCTCTGTATGGTGTTGGGATTAAGAACTAAAGGATTTCTAAAAGATGGACAGACAGACAATTACGTCTCTGATGGGTTGACTCCAGCTGGCAAGGTAAGACCCCTCCCCACTTCCTCCAAAGAGGTGGGAGAGACAATCAGAGAGGCAGAAGTGAGATTAAAAACCTCATAGATTGAGATAAAGACAGTGTAAAAAGTGAAGGAAATGGAGGGGGAGGGGAAACCCCCAAAAACTAACAAAATTAAAAATTCAAACTAATTCAACAACAAATACAAACAAAACAAACATCCACCCAAAAAACCCCAAAAAAGTAACCCAAGTGATGCAAAAGCGTTAATGCACCACCAGCAGACCAGTGCACAGACACCAAGAAACAGCTATTTTGGAAAAACTCCCCTCTATTTTACTGCTTAGCATGATGTTATTTGGTCTGGAACATCCCTTTGGTCAGCTGGGGTCAGCTGACTCCCAGGGCTGTGTCCCTTCCCAACCTCTTGTTCACCCTTAGGCTGCTCGCTGGGATCACAAAGTGAGAAACAGGAAGGCCTTGGCACTGTATAAATGATGTTCAGCAGTAATGAAAACACTGCTTTAGCCAACCATCTGAAATACAGCACCAAATAAGCTGCTGCGAAGAAAATTATCTCTCTTGCAGAGAAGACAGTGCTTGTCAAGAGCTGAGCATGGTCTTTCCTGAACAACCCTTCGGGCAAAAATTGTTTCAGTCCACTGTCTGCTGTGTGGAGTTTGTTTGGCTTTACACACTGACAGTATTTCTTTGGCCAGAACCAAACATGTTTTGGTGATACAGTTAAGCACAGTCTTAAAATTTCTGTTTGTGGGAGTAATCAGTCAGACAGATAAAATTTTAAAAAAGATAAAATATTACAAATATTACAAAAGAGAAACAAAATGGACAGAAAGGTAATTAAAACACTTCGCAAAACAGCTGAAAAATATAGTAAGTACTACTCCCTGTCCTGTCAATCTGTCTTTTCATTGAAGAACTGCAGCATAGTAGAATCATGTTCATTTGCAGATACAAATTGTTTAAGAGCAAGCTCCTTCCAAGAAAGTAGATGTGCAGGCTATCTTCTACTCTTGCAAATGAAAACAAAGCCAGTGAATGGTTCACTGGCCCTGAATCCTAGCAGCATGGGCTACATTCCCAATGACTAGCATCTGACTCATGTTCTCCTCTGGCTTCTGTGTGAAGTTCGATTTTGAGTTCTCAGAGGCTGCGCTGCCACAACTCAGAGATATGTTTTTGGAGCATGACACAAATCGTGTCTCTTCTTGCCTCTCTGAGGAAGGAGCATCTGAGTGTACAAAGCTTGCTGGACAGTGCTGAAGGATAGCAAAGGGCTGAAGGAAGTAAACCTAAAGCAGCAGTGTTCACACACCAAGTTGGAAATAAACTCTGGCAAGTGATTTTTCCCCGGACTGTTCTTGGGCATGGTCTCAGAGAGTGCTAGTTAGCAGAAACCAGAATGTCAGGAGCCAAGGAGAATGAAGCATTAATAATACCTTACTCAATCTCATGCCAACCCAGATCTGTTTTGCATCATAGACAAAGCCACAGGGGCTGGAGAAGACCTGTTGCTCCACAGCACACAAATGTGGGCTTTTAGTGCTATCTAAGATAGTTTTCCCAAACTGCTACAGCTGCATGGCTAATGAACTATTGGCAAGCAGCTGTTTTGTTGCTAGTGATGAAGAGTGATATTACAACTGCCAACTGACAACTCTTATTTTAAGAAAGTACCTGAAATTAAGTGTGGTTTCCACATAAACTAGATTTCCAACTGTAGCATAACTCAGATGCATATAGATTGTCCTCAGACAAAAGC
Organism: Grallaria varia; assembly: GCA_013396735.1. Taxonomy (NCBI): domain Eukaryota; kingdom Metazoa; phylum Chordata; class Aves; order Passeriformes; family Formicariidae; genus Grallaria; species Grallaria varia. Next base: position 461,643 of record VWZG01002871.1, read on the forward strand.
CAAGAGGCATGTTTACCAAGAGGAGTGCTGTGTCATGTATTCAGGAAAACACATGAAAATCACACCAAAGCGATGCTGAGTTGCAGCACAGAATTCTCAGAACACCCAGCATCCATATTCTTTGATTTTGCCAGTGGTGAAGCAAACATGAAGATGTTTATGACCACCATTGATTTGTGACTTTCTCTCTTCTCTTTCCCAGCTGATGGCAAAATCCTCTTTACAAACCACATGACTGCAAAGAAATTCAAACAGGCTTTCAGCATTGGGTGCTGGAACATGTGTTTGAGAGGTTGAAGGAAAGATGGTACATGATTCAGAAGACAAAATGCAAATATTACAAACACTGCACAGAACTATAAGTTCACATCAGGATACCAGCTCTACAAAAGTAAAGGAAAGTATTTTGCATGCTGAAATTCACTGTTGTTGAGGGAATTTTTAAATAGTTCACAAAAGGGACCATTCCCGAGCAATACAGTGGTAGGGTTAAGGAAAATGAAGATACTGTACAAGATAACACCTAGGCCATATATGGTGGTTATAATGAGTAATCAATTGCTAATGCTTGTACTGTTTATGGATTGAGAAATGCCTTGGGACATGTTTTAATGATACGTTAGAGGGCACTGAAATGCCTATTGTGATTATATTTTAGACTCCTGGGGTGAAAGGACTGCCAATCTGCAAGGGTTACAGTTTGCTAAATTAATTCTATAGATTGTGTTGTTAAAGGTCAATTCATTTAGCAAATAAAATATCAGTTAATTGTATCTCTGAGCTTGCTCGTTAGGGGCAGGGTGTGCTGTTTAATTGGTTCATGTAAATGGTATGAGTTTTTGTGTGTCTGTGCACATTTTAATAAAAATCTTCTGCAGATTTGTGGCTTGTTCTTTCTTGCATTTAAAGCACGGAGAACATGTGCTTGAACATGGTAACTTAGGAAAATACTGATGACAAGTAAATGTCCTTCAATCACTAAACAATGTTCAACTTTTAATTAAAAAAATGGATGTGCTGGCATCCTTCTTAGAAAGAAGGATTTCCTGGCAGATCTGTACTGAATTCGATAGCAAGGGACATGTTCTGTTTTACTGCGTGTGTTTGGCTCAGTTATACTGCACCTCTTTCCCAACACTGGATTTCCAGCAATGCCCAACCCAAGATGGTCACTCTCCACAATAAAAGAAACTGGAAAAAACATAATCCAAGCACTAAATGTACTGCAACTCCCTATAAACGTAACATCCTTAATGCATCATAGGCCAGCTGGAAGTTGTTGCCCAAGATCAGATCCTGGGAGCGCTGTCAATCACATCTTCAAATTGCACAAATATGAGGCTGGTTTAGGGCCTTTTGTCTTTTGTGATTATTCATTTGGCACTGTTATCCAAACCTACAAATGCCCAGCTTAGCGAGATTGCATTATGAATTGTTCTGCTACTGAAGCCAAAATTATAGCGCTTGGCCTATTTTCTTCATCTGCTCACCCAAGTATAAGTATCCCTCTCTGTGCAATCATCTGTGTAGGAACACACCTTTGGCTTCCTGTAGCAGGTGTTAGCTGGCCCTAAGGAATCAGCACATTCATGCTGGCACTGTGTAAGAAGAAATGGGGTTTTAATGCTGAATAAGGCTTTCTAAAATGCCATCCATCTTCCAGTAAGTAGATGGACAGAGGTCAGAAGAAGCAGAATCAAGGAGCTGTAGGGATAATAAGGGCTGGGGTTGTCTGTACTCGAGGCTGTCACTTTCATCTTCATGACAATCTTATTGCAAGCTGAACATGTACTGAGGTGAAAGTAAGAGACCAGCATGTACTTGAGGCTTGAGGAAAAAAGCCCCAGGACAGAGCCTGAAACATCATTGCTACATTAATGGCATATTTTCAGCGGAATCCAGGCTGTTCCTGCGTGAGGTGACTTTGAGCACAAAAATAACCTCATAAAACCTTTCAGATAAATTCTGTAGACAGGTTACTCTAGCAAGTCCCAGGTCTTTGGCCTCCTGAGCCTGAAGGGGTAAAAAGATGCAGGTAGTGAAAAGCTAGCTTTTAAAATAGAGCATTAGCCCTTTTAATACATAAATACTTCTTACTCTCTTTGTGTTAGATAATTTGAATTCCCTTCTGACTTGGTGAACGTTATTCTATCCACAGTTCTGTGAAGTACAGATGGAATCAATTCACATTACCCAAGAGAAGGGCATCTCTCATCCGGCAGCCCAGTCTCCCATCAGGAGGTCAACTATGTAAAGGAAGAGCCTCAGACCCCTAACTGTATTTGTGAGAGTAACTTGGTGGATTGGAACCAAAGAAAGGTAAAATTTCAACTGAATTTCACCACTACAAAACTACTGTAAGCAAGGGCAGAATCAGTGCAGGTATTGCTCTCTGTCTCACACTGTTGAGACGGCCTCAGATCAGAGCTGACTCTCAGTAGCTCTGCCTCCGTGTTTAGCATGGTATTGCAACTGTTTTAATATCTCACAGACAGAAAGGGGATGACTAATTCAAGAACCTTCTTTTATTAATGACCCAGATATTTAATCAGCAGCTGTTTACTTCATCTACCTTTCAGCTATTCAAAGACATTCTTCTTGCTTATCTTTGAAGTTCCCTGTTTACTCCTTGTTGAGTGTGACAAGTTTTGTCATGCTATGCTAATTTAATTTTTTTTCAAGTCTACGGAAGGAGAACAGATCTGAAAACTGGTTTCCATTGTGTTTTTATACTCTCATAGCTGAGAGAGAATCAGCCAGATTCTTCCAGAAGCTCTGGGCATTGTAGTACTGTCAGCAGAAAGCAGGTGGAGCACTGCTGTGTCCCAGAGCATGCAGAGTCCCCACATGTGTTACATCCCAACAGCCTATGAATAAGTGCTGCATGAGGCAGCGTGACAATCCCTCCACTGCATTCTCCTGATGTGAATTGCCTTGTTAGAAGCTTGAAACATAGCCACGATATCAACAAACAGCACTGCATACATACCAAGACATCTTAATAAAGCTTACATTAACAAGTCACTGGGGGGCAAGAAAGCCTTCAGCTGATGTTTTAGCTGCATTTATTTGGTAAGGAGTAGTGAATTATTGCTGCTATGAAGCATGAATATTTTATGGGTGGTGATACTTGTTAAAAATGAGTGTTTGGAAGATTTGGGGTAGCAAGGGGAGAGTTAATGCCAGGCTCTGTAGTGTTGAAACACAAATCAGATATTTATTGGTGTAAATAGATGAAACAGTGTTAACTTTCCCCAGTGGAATGAATCTTACTGACAGTATGACTCTTCTGCTTGCATTCATCATGCCCTGAGATGAAAATATAACCGTTTTGTCTTTTAAAAAACTTGTTATCTGAAAACCAGGTGCTTTGCTCATTGTAACAAATTGCCCATTATACAGATGATGGACAGATCTTAACAATGCTGACATATGAAGTATATTAATTAGTACCCTTATACCAGAGTTGCAACATTTGTTTAATTCTATCTTGAATGGCAGTGAAATAAGATTGAACACAGAAACATTTTTCAATTCTAGAAGAATGCATTCAAGCATTAGCATTAAGGGTATCAGTCATTACCTGTGATTAATGACCAACTTGTAATAAACAGCTCAAAGCACAGATAAAACTAATGTTGTAGCCAAACATCAGCGCATAAAATTTGCCTGAGCATTTGTGTTTCTCAATCAACTGTCACCTAAAATGTCACATAATCCATGCCATATTATGAAGTAGATGTTTGGCTCAAAAGAGGATCAAGGGATAAGTAGGCTACATTGTTAGACTGGAACTGGCCTTCACCTATGAGCATTTATTTCCTATGCTGACAATCAGCTGGTCTGCTGGAGAATTTTTGCTGAAGTATTTTCTTTTTTCTGTGGATGACCGTTTAGACACTGGGCATTCTGAAAGACAAAAAGAAACCCAGGATGCAAAGCCCTCATTGCTTTTATGACAGTTAAAAAGGGATAAGCATGGTGATACAGAATACTGCCACGTATTTGGGGTTTTTTCTAAGTAAACAGGGGAGCAGAAAAGTAAATTTTACATTATTTCACAGTTACAGTTTCCCCAAGACACAGACTAGAGACAAAGCAGCTGACACAACTGAAGAACGCGCAAGATTTCTAAAACCTTGCAATTGACGCTATTACACTTTCTTCCTTCTCTAAACATCAGCTAACATACTTGAGTTCCTTTTTCTTGTAACGAAAACACAGAGGGCAATTTTCTTAGGTCCAAAAGGAAATCTGCCAATACTTCTGGTGATGCGACTGATACAAAGACTTTAGAAAATTGTCTTCAAAATCTAAGAAATATAAGTTCATTTCCAGAGCTCCTAATTCATATGAAATGCCACCATCAAGGAATAAACAATAAATCACATGCAGGTTCACATGACAGTAAAGCTACCAAGCTGGGCTACTGCCTGGAAATGAGTTCCAGCAGCACCTTGTTACAAGCTATTGCCTCAGCCATACAGAGCTTCTGTGCGGTGCTGATAGTGAAGAGTACAAAGAAAGGTCTTATATGGAGCAAGTCGGACATTCAGAATAAGCCCTCTTGTTTGAATCCTCTTGAAGGCATTTGGGTTACAGTTTCAGAACCCTTTCCATGAGCACAGAGATAGCAAATGTGCTCCTCATAATAAAATAGTCCATCCCAGTAACATCATTCCATGGGCTGCAAATTAAATAAAGTGTGCTGTCAACAAAACCTACAGTGAGGCGTGACACGCAGTGTGAAAGATACTGCTGTGTCTGTGTTACCTGAAACAGGAAGGTCTATACCAGCGAAGTGCTTCCTCACGGGTAGTTAAGCTCTGTATGCTACTGTTGCACAAAGTTAATTTGTATGGCTTGAACCACCAATCAATAATTTTTCCATTAACTTTGCAGTAATGAAAGGTACTGGAGTGAAACTATTGATATATTTGATAGCTAATTCCCAAATAATAGTTTTGGAAAGGATTTTGGCTGACACTATTTATCATCTATGAGAAGGTTTAAGTTTCCAGTATTTTAAGTTGCCTAGGGAACTCACAAAGCAGAGCAAGTTAGCCCTTAGTGCATATTCAGCCATGTTAGTTTCTGGGTCTTTCTTCATCAGGATTCTCATCTGCCAGAGTGTTCTCTTTATCTTTTACAATTTTTCTTTACTGGTCTGTGTGGGAGACTCCAGCTGGCCTGGGGTCTCTGTGGAATAGTTGGACTATGCTAGGAACCTTCTGCACGCGTCAGGGTGATATGTACGGAAGAATTAGTTGTAACACCTGGAACAGAAATCCGGTTTCTAAAGTGATGAGTAATGTTTACTGACATGCGTGGTTTGTGTGTCCAATTAGGAATTATTTATGTATAGAGCAACCAATGGTCCTTGGACATCTGTCCAGACTCAGGTCTATAAGAATCGCAGCCTCTGATACTACACACACACACTCTCTCTCTCTTTCTCTCACATTGCATTATTCCACCAATGCAATAAGGTTCCTGTCCTATTTTTGGAACAATACGATGTCGTTTCTTTGACCTGCCTCTAACTTTACGACGACACTGGTCAATGTGTAGATTTGGGTTGTGTGTGGACCAAAGTGAAAATACAAGCAATCAGCGCAAAATCATAAGCGTGCCATTTCTCAGATTCCTGAAAAGGGACCAGATGAATGTCTGTTAGAGTAGATCCTAGACCTGACCCTGAATTTCTTGCTCAAATCTTCCACTGACTTCAGAGGATTCAAGGACTATTAGAAAAAAAATGGATGAACAGCCCCAAAAAGACAGATTATCTCCATGTTTTCAGGGTTCCTAGGGGTTTATTCACCAATGACTTTTCTTTCTGGCTGCTAGTTTTGTCCTGCCAAACAGAACGAATATCACTTATTCAAGATATACAAGTTTTTCATCCCACATAGAAGCAGCCTGTGAAACACAAACCAACAAATTCTGACTCCTCCCTGTGCTGATATGGATGACAAGAGTCATCTTTGGTTTCCCATCCACAGGACAAAGGATAAATTCTCCACTGCTCTAAAAGAGGGGGTCATTGACACATGCCCCTGTTTACCCCAACCTGCACAACATGGTCACCTTCATCTTTTTGCTTTTGTCATAAGTATATCGACTGAGAGAATCACCCTCAACAAGATATAGCCCACCCTTAAAAAGTCTCTGGTAAAAAGACACTACCAATGGTGGCTGTCCCTACAGTTTTTCCCTGTGTCAAGAACTCCGACAGTAATTTTGTTTCCTATCCAGAGGTCACAGCACAACTGTTAGCTAATTCCTTAGGGCTAAAAATGGAAGACTTTTCCAGACTGGGCAAAATCAAATCATATTTCAGGATTGAGCAGAAGAATAAATCCACTGCAGAGCTGCACCTCTAATTTTCAAATTGCAGTAACTGTAAAGGTCTTTTACCAAAATCCATTTTTGCAATGGGAAATAAAATAACAGTTGTCTAATTACATTTGCCCCTGGATTTTAACTGAATCCGAATGTCTATTTCACGTCTGCTATTATAAATAGCCAGTCCCATATCTCAGGAAAAAAATACATAATACAAAAATAATGGGGGATGGGAAGGGGAAATGGAAAGCCACTTAATTCATCTAAGTTCAGGATCATTTTTACTGCACAGCAGAGTTCAAAATTAAACTGATGTACTGATTCTTCTGTGAATCTCTTGCTTGATTACAAAACAGCCTTACCAAGAATGAAAATTACTACTATACTTCAGTAAGCTTCAAAACATGCCTGGCTTTTTCCAGTGAGTTGAGAAGAGTTAGGGAGAGAATGCTTATGCTATTAATAAAAGAAATTCAGCACCTTCTCCGCAGATGATCTTGATCCTGTGTTTTTACTATTTATCAGCCCCCTGCCTTCTTTTGAGAATCCAGAACTTGAAATTACTTCTGATAATGAAAGTTCCTGGCAGTTTCAAATCCCAAGCACTTTCTCAGTATATGAGAACTCATGGGTTCTCATGGCATGAACAACAGCAGAAAATAGGTAAAGAGAAAAATAATCATGAGGAAAAGACAGCATGCAGGGTAATCTCTGCATGTATCTTCCTCAAGAAGACATAAAAATATTGGGAAAGAAGATGACTGCATTGAAAAGTGTTGAAAAAGAAGGTGATTTCCACAAATGAGAAAACAAAGCCCTGAAATGTGTTGTTAGTCACAGTGCATTGCAGAAATTCACCTGCAAGTTACCCATTTCACTAAGCTGCAGTGGGCTTCTCAAAGTTGGCAAATGTTTTCTTCATAAAGAATCGCAGGAGAATGTGAGGGGCAGGGGAAAAAGGCAGTAATTAATGAGGCACTTATTCGTGGCTTAAAGTAAAACAACACACAATACAGTATGCTGGGATCTGACTCATCGCCCTTTTTCAAATCTCAGGAACAGACATCTAAAATAAAATCTGAAAGCACCTTATTGAGATACCGGAGGAAGCGTACCTGGTCCATCTACAAACTAATATAAAAATCCTTGTTATCTGTCCTCCACAGACTACTTACGTTAGCCATTTATGAGCAGTGTACCTACGGTCTGCTGCATGTTCTTTTAAATATGAGGTCCTAGATAACAAAAACTTCTTCAAGGAGGCACTGAAGTGTGCAGTCTGACCTAACCTTCACCTGCTTCAAGTGCAAAACAGAAAAGTATGTCCAGATGGCAGCCAGACAGACATCCTGATGTTTTTTTCTCTCCCCATCCCTGTCTTGGATACCACTACCTAAGCAAGTGTCTGGATCTAATGTAACTCTTTTATACACAGAGCAACAGCCTCAGGAAAAGCATCAACACAGCTGTATTCCTACGTATCATACCTGAGACTTGTATACTCTGGCATGTGTACATACACACAAGCACACATGGAGCAATGGCACACATAATGACTAGCTGGTTCCCATCAATATATGACTTGCTGTTTGTCCATGCACTTGCTGTAACTCTGAACAACACCACAGTGACGGTTCTGAATCTTTAGACCAATGTGCCATCTAGTGACAATGTAGATGATCCTGAAAACCAAACTCAAATTCTACCATTTTATCTGAAATAGAAATCACTGACTCTTGCCACAGGAGTCCACTTCTGCTTGGAAGAGATTCATGGTTTTGGGTTTTTGGTTGGTGCTGCAGGAGAAGCTGTGGACTCTTTAGTCATGAATTTCCATACAAGCCTGTTTGTATTGAAAGGATGCTTACCCTGCAAGGGAAAACTCTGTAGCTGCTTTCCCCATCATTTCAAGTTATGTTTAGTATCCACATTCTCAGAAAATCCTGCTTTACCGTGGTCCAAGAATCTCACAGGTATTCATGAAGGTATGGCAGATGTGCAGCCCTGAAAGTTGTGCGCTTGCAGCCCAGAAAGCCAAATATATGCTGGGCTGCATTAAAAGCAGAGTGGCCAGCAGGGTGAGGGAGGGGATTCTCCCCTTCTACTCTGCTTTGGTGAGGCCCCACCTGCAGTGCTGCATCCAGCTCTGGGGCCCTCAGCACAAAAAAGACATGGACCTATTGGAGCAAGCCCAGAGGAGGACCACCAGAATTATCAGAGGCAGGGAACACCTCTCCTATGCAGAAAGGCTAAGAGAATTGGGATTGTTCAGTCTGGAGAAGAGAAGGCTTCAGGGAGACATTACAGCACTTTCCACTACCTAAAGGGGGCCTAAAGAGAGCTGGGGAGGGACTTCTTGCATGGGCCGGTAGTGACAGAACAAGGGGGGGGATGGTCTTAAGATGAAGGAGGGAAGGTTTAGATAAGACATTAGGAAGAAATTCTTTACAATGAGAGTGGTGATGCACTGGAATATGTTGCACAGAGAAGTTGTGGATGTCCCATGCCTGACATTATTCAAGGTCAGGTTGGATGGAGCTCTGAGCAACCCGGTCTAGTGGAAGGTGCCCCCAGTGTACCATGAGAAGGGGGATGGAACTAAATTATCTTTCAGGTCCCTTTCAAACCAAGTCATTCTCTGATTCTCTGAAAATATGCCTTTCTTTTTCTCCTCTTTTTCCTGTCTGCAGTTAGAAGAGCTTGATTAGTTTATAATGGTGTTCATTTATATTTGAAAATGTCCAATCGCCAGGAAATTGGTGTAGGGAAAGCAGATGAGGAAAAAGAGATTAACATTTTATTCTGAAAAATGCCTTTAATTTAAATATTAGCAAGAGGTGATCATTCAGCAGAGCAATATCATCATCTGTGCTGCAGCCATATCTGAAAGACAGTGAAAAGATACCAGGAAGCTGACAGAAGTCCATGAGTTTAATTTTGCATTTTTATGACTTGCATGGCAATTTGTTTTAAATAAAACATTTATCAACATTGTTATATATGGGTTATATATATGTTAAACTTATATACATATATAAAACTATACATACATTATATATATGTCAACATATATATGTGTGTATGTGTGCGTGTTTAAAAACGATCACCTGTCAAATTCATGTCTTAATAAAGACGAATGTTGCACACCAATTCTTGAATGGAAGTTTCTAATGGTGAAAGCAAGGGAGAGAGGAAGAACATAGTAATACAAAGTAGATACCAGTACAAGACAGCTGATGTGGGTCAGAGCTGGGATAGTACAACACCGGAACGGCCTAGCAACAGAGGACTTGGTTAACAGTCACTTAAGCATCAATAAAGGTCCAGAAAAGGAAACAACTGCTCAGTCATCTTGTAAGCAGAAGATAATCACTATTCAAACTTTTTTTATTTTTAATTGAAGTTACTCAGCTGCTACAAAAATAGAACAAGATCAGAAGAGCTGATCCAAGCTGCAAAGTACTTGAGAAGTTCAAAAGAGAAACAGACAATTAACAAGAGAAACAATTAACAGAAACAATTACCAGTCAGCTCTGGTAATAGAAGTGGCCACCATCACCACTATAGCATTGCAGTTGGCATTCTAGATGCTGTTATGCCTAAAGAATAAATTTGTTCATCTCAGTTAATATTAAAGTCATGTTCTAGGATCAAGATGTGTACAGCAGGGACCATTATAACTGTTTCTACTGGCACAAAGATTTTGAAGTGATTAGTGAGTTTGGTTACCTCTAATTTTGTCATCCAAATGCTCCAGTTTACAGGATATGCTGGCCCAGGTGATATCTGAATGCACCTTAGCCTTGCTATTTTTTAAAAACTTCACCATAGATCTATATGGATACTTTTTTTTTATTATTCCAGAGGGCAGTGTACTGATCAGCTCCATTTAACAGGCAAGTTTTCCCCACAATCAAAATTTAGCTTTCAATACTTTTTAAATCTTTTTAAACACATTATCCTTTTAGTCATGTGTCCAGTACAACCAGCAACAGAATTTGCAAATCCACAATAATACTAAAACAGTAATACACTGCAGCTTTTAAAAATGGACCTGATGAATTGATGAATCTCTATAACAAACTTCATGGCCATACTAGCCTGGCTTGTTTGCTATCTTTTATCAGTTTATACTATCAAACTTAAAAAAAAAAAAAAAAAAAAAAAAAAAAAAAAAAAGAAAGAAAGGTGCAGAGTGCTGTTTGGGGTGACAAGTGATGCCAGTTCCAAGCCTGCAGTTAGATAAGCACTAGATCAGAAGAAAAAGTGCTGTCTCACAAGCTTTCATGGGAACAGAATTCATAAAGAAATATTGTTTCATCTTCTGAGCTGAAGTTTCTACACAGTGGATGTTTAGCAGTGAAGATACAGAAAGTTATTTATAGCCTACAGATACACAGTTCTCCCTTCCAAGGATGACTTGGAGCACTAAAAGGGCGCTATATTGACTCAGTCTCTAGTCTGAATACTTCAGACTGCAGATGTCAGTCACAGAATGCACAGCCTTACAGATAGGCCCAGAAAAATTCACTTATTCCAGAGCCATAAGCAGAAAAAAAGGCAGAAATGGTCATGAAATCACAGTCTTTGTCAAATATGTAGTACACCATGACTTCTTGTAGCGCTGTGAAAGTCCAGGTCAGCTCTGTGACAGTCTGGAGCTAACAGCCAGCCAGATCTCATGGGCTTAGATAGGTCTTTTGCTGGGACTTGAACACAATGATGGACCAGTCCCCTCCTCTCAACTTCTCTCAAGGTGCAATAGGATGGGACTGAGTGATAACAGCAAGTTACAAAACCTGATGCGAGCAGCATGCAGGCAGTATAACTCACCAGAGCTGGTATCTCTCCTAGAAAGGAATTAGATCTGTGAAAATGTACAGCTGCAGGGGAATTTCAGACATTAGTGCAGAAAGAGCAGATATAACAGTGAAAGAGCTATACAACCTGCCATGTATCTTTACGCAGACAGACAACAGAGAAGGTCAGATTTGTCTCTATTATCTTTGTTTGCCTTTGGGAAACACCGTTTTTGACAGCAGAGGTTCGGGTAGTACAACCACTCATGTTAGTATAATTGTAACATCTGCATCCCCAGTAAAACTGTGGCTTGATTTGTAGTCCTTGACTTTACAATGCTACACAAGGTGAAGTAATGCACTCCAAGAAGCATTGCAAGAGAACAAGGGCATCCTGGATCAGACTCTAGGAGGTTGGCGAGACCCCACTCAGGTTGTCCCCCATGATTACTCTTAGCCAAACCTATGAAACTACCAATGCTGTACAGAAGAAAGAGCAGAGATCCCATTGAGTTCACTTGGAATCTAATATAAAAGTTTGGAGCCATTTGCATGTCTGATGGGTTTTGAGTAGCTCCCTGATAGCACAGAGAAAGATACTGATAATGGCTGCAGACTGAGCCAGAGCAAGTGCATCAGTAAGGATGAAGGAAAGTCACAAAGTGGAGAACTCTAATTCCACTTAATGCACAGAGGATCGGAGTATCCATGAATTCAACAACACTTCTGTTTTACTGCATGTTGCTACACAAACAGCAGCTTCAATGGCTATTAAATCCAAGATCTGTTTTAAAAAAATTTTATGTCTATTTGAGGCAAGCAAGACAATATTACAGTTTTTAAAAGCCCAGAACTATCCAGCTACCAATTGCAAAACCAGGCTGAGTCACTCACTGTATCAGGTTTGATATTTATAAATAAGTCTACGTGGATATATATAGGACAGAGCACATCTGCCACACAGCTGGACATCTGTCCACACAGCTGGATGGCTTGTGTCACACACTGGCTGATTTGAAGGCTGACAGGTGTAGTTCTTGTGGAAGAAAAAATGGTGCAGAAGAGAGAAATGGGGAGAAGGGAAGAAACATTAGTATGGGGGCATAAAATCTCTGCAGTCTTCTCCAGTTTATGTTTGCATTTCTACTTTTCTCAACAATGTGTGATTTCAGCACCTCCCAGGTGCTCATTCGGCAGCAGAGCTAGTGTATCTAATGTGTGTAAAACTTGTGTGCTGGCTTTTCTGAGCTCTTTGGTGAGAAAAGAGAGCCTGTGCTGGGGAGATGCACATAATGGAGGGACAGATGCCTGCCAGCTTCGACCAGTCTGCTGACTCCCTCATTTTAGTTACAATGAATGTTTTAGTTCTGAATATGTTTGTGTTGCAAGGGAAGTAACTGTAAAAATACCTGTATCAATATACAGGCATTATAGAATCTTGTCTATCTGTGAATTTTTTTGCCAAGACAATAGCACCTTAGCTTGCTACCTGGTGATGTGTAGAGGGTGAGCAGGAGAGTTATTTGTTTAGAATTGAGACAGAAAACTTTCTAGAAGAAATAGCTGCTGAACAGCAGTGATAGATGGCATAGAAACAGAAAACCTGAGCACCTGCACTTCTTTTCTAAGGCTCCTCCTCTTCCTGAGCTGGGAATGATCAAGAACCAAGAGACAGCAAAGTGTCTGTGCCAGGAATCCCAACAACTATTGTCTCAGAGTCTGTACATGGTAAATAGACAGAATAACCTTACAAATGTTTAAAAAAAGCTCAGTATGGACGTAGGCTGACACAGGTAACATTTTGAGTTGATAGAGTGTAGTGCAGGCACTCAATCTAGAATAATTGAGTTGATTTTCAGCAGTTCTAATTACTCATATGCCTTGTAATGGAGTGAGTGTCAGTGAAGGGTAAACAGTAAAATGTGGCAATATGAACCCTTGGTTTAAGTACTAGAAGGTAAATCAATATAATACAAATCTTCCTAATCGCTTTGCACTTCAGCTTTGAGCCTCAGCAGGAGTTACAGGGAAACAAAAAATGAAACAAGAAAACTGAAAAATTGCAAGTTCCTTGGATCTGAAATGATGATATCATACCTGACATAATTACTTTAGACATGATTTCACATGTTTTCTCTTAACCACATATGCCATATTTCAAATGTCTATAGAATGAAAATCTAAAGCTTTAAATCACTAAAGCGTGACCACCAGAAGTGTGGTAAATGCATTTCATCTACAGATGTCAGTCACACGTGAAATGAGTTTGATATATTCAGTTTCTCTTCACAGCAAACAGAAGTCTTGGTTCCTTCCTTAGTACCAAAAATACATATGTATGTATGTACGAGTTGCAATCCTATCTCACATTGCAAATCAAAGCTCATTGGCAAAGCTGGAGGGAACTGCTTATAAGAAGTTGCTTGCAAAATGTTACTAGTTATTATAAGTATTTGTTTCACTTCAGATTCCTCTCATTAATGAAAAGAACTCATAGAGCAAATAGCTATATACAACATCAAAAACAACCAGGATGATGGATGAGAGAGGTTCCCCGTTCCTCAAGAGATCAACCCCTATTTGCACAATCTGAAGAAACTGGCAGAAATTCAGTGTATATGGAAAGTAGGACTAGATATAAACCAAAGTAAATTATTGTTTTTGTCAGCTCACCTTGCACGCCCAAAATCTGCAGCAACAGACACCAGTTGTTTTTTTTTAATGTCAGCCATTTACATAGCCTCACCATTAATTACCTATGTCTGAACTGCTATATTTGGTTATACAGTTGAGACAGGAAAGCTGAAACTCAGCAGGAGCTATTGCATACTGCACTGTGAATCAGGATGCAGTTTTTACGCCGCTTGAGAAAAACCATGTTGCAGTTTGAACTTTAATTTGATATCATTAACTGTACTGCATGACTAATGCTGAAATCCTAAGGGCTGTTTCTCATGGCCTCAAGCTTAATTCCCTAGTGATCAACTAGCACTTTATACTCTGTCTGCCATTCCTCAAACTTGCAAGGGAAATGTAAATGTTACAAAGGCAGATTTAATCCTTCAGTTGTATGATAGAAAATGTCTAAGGAACTATAATGAAAAAACCCCACAGCTTTCTTACAAACCACTTTATCACATTCTTTTTCTCCAAGTTCAGGAAAGTGTCATGAGATAGATGAGACAACGAAAAAAGTCCCCTCTTCGTGATGAAAGCACAGCACTCCAAATCAAATAGTGAACTTCCTTGTGTCACATTGTTCTGAAGTGTAAATGTGAATAGCAGAAATCAAAGGCCACTGATACCAAGATTATAACTTTAAGTATCAGATTGGAAAAAGGTGTAACTGTTTCATTTCTCTGATAGCAAAGGGTCCCCTTCAGAGTGAAGGAAAGCCAGACTAGGACGCTGACACAGTACTCTCATCTTCTTTTATAAAATGATATCCCTCCTTTTCAAACCACTAAGACCAGACAGTCCTGCTGACAAGCCACCACATATCTAGGACTATTCTAGATGGGCTGAACTACCAGAAATACCAGAGCTTATGGTTCAATTGAGTTGAAAAAGAAAACGGTCAAGATAGAGACAAAAAAATCAGTAGTAAATGCAAGTGCTTCTTTCAGTCTCAAGGCTGGGGATGATGTTGTTTTACCTTTTCATTTCATGGACAGTAAGTATCCTACCTGCAGCAGACTTCTTTCAAGACCTTCCAGGTCAAATTACTCCCACCTCCATCTCTCTGAAGCACAAAAAACCACAGCAACCTACAGCACTGGGAGTTTTGTTCTGTGACCTTGTTGGTGACAGCCAGCCTTCCTCCTGCCCACAGCAAAGCCTAACCTTTGCTACAGCTATTTTACCCTGAGTGAGCCAGATTTGCTTTATTAGCTGGTTGTTTACAGGAGCTGACTCTCCACAGCTGCACTGAAACGAGGAGGAGTTGCTCAGCCCTTGTAAGCATCTGGCTGTAGCAGTAATAATAATGTCATTATTTTAGTATTTAATGCACAACCCCTTCCTGAGTTCCACTGCTGAGATTACATAGTGCGAATTGTTAATTTATAGCAATTTATTAAAGCTATCTCGAGCTAATTTAAATTAATTCTGCTTGGTCATTCCTCATCTAATAGCTATTGTTTGTCACTGCTCAGGTAACTCACACTCCTGGAAGCAGTCAAAGGTGGTAGCCTACCTTTTTCATTTTCATAATTTTTGAAAGCTCAGTTATACCTCAGTGATTTGCCCTTTAATGTAAAGAATAATGCATGTTGCTGAGACCATGACAAATCTGGAACCCAAGATAAGTACCAAGTGGCATTTTGCAACACAGCTTCTCAACACCAGCATTTAATTACACTGCTCAGCACAGCTGACATGCAGTAATTAACTCTTAACTGATGGTCCTCTGGAAAACATAGAGAATAAGGGAAAAAGTACTGGCACAAAAATATCAAGCTGAAATACTGCTTTTGCTTCTTGTGTGGTGTCAGGGGGATGGAGTGTCTCTGACTGTACTTATGTAACAGATACAGTGAGACAGGAAATGATTTGAACAGGAGATGCTCTGTTTTGGACTTTCTTAGAAGTGGCTGACTAGAGAAGCTGCCAGAGAGGCAGTGAGAAAAAAGGATGTTGCAAGAAAACACAGAGCCTGAGCTGCTGGCAGATGTATGACACAGAATCAACTTTCAAACAGATGAAATGCGTCAAATAAGTGAGGCTCATTGTGGTCAAATTTGTAAGAAGATTCGCTTCACACACCAGATGAAAACATAAGGAAAGCCCTAGATGCTCATAATTGATCTCAGACTTGTAACAAAACAGTAAAAAATCAAGTATTTTTGGTCATGTCAACTGATAGAAGATGCAGAAGGGGGTGACTAATGAACACAGCACTCAAATGGCCTTTCCTGACCTTCACTTGGACACTTTTGTGGCTTCTGTTTTGTTTCTATGTGAATGGAATGAAGACCAGTAGGTTGTTCTGCTTCTTGAGAGTCTCTGTCATTTATTTATTTATTTTAGGAGCAAAAAAGAAACAAACAAAAAAAATAATTAATTCAATTTCATTTTAAATGTAGAGGCCAGTCTGGCAAATGCTCTCTGAGCTGTCGGTATTTGACTGAAATCTGAGAGGCTGTGAGCTTAGAGGATTCATGGTACATGATACAGGAATTCTTGGCTTGTTGAACAAATCCAAAATCTTTAATCTTGACAAGAGGAGCTACTTTTCTGACTTCACAGAAAGTTCAGGGATCACCACGCTGTTGGCAGACACATCCAGAATTTGAGGACTGCAGAATAAAGTTACATGCATCTCTATTCTGTGGACAAGAATTGATTTATCTTGGACTCTGCTTTAAGAAACAGCTCTTAAAAAACCCAAATGGAAAGACATGATCCTGCTGAGCTCTTCAGATAGCTGTTTGATAATAAAACAAAAATAACTGACTAATCTGTGTTATGCTAAGCTATGGCTTAAAGCAATATGAAGAGAATCAGTCACGGAAAGTTCTCATGTATGTTTTAAGACAGGTTTTGCTTTTAGTCATAAGTTAAAACACAGAACACAGTAAAAACACAAGAATTATTGATCATTGTAGAACCTAGCTAAAAATATAGTATGTTGATGCTGATACAGATTTGGTTGAAAGTGACAATTTGGTCAAATTCTTTTGACTTTATTGTGATGGAAAGATTTGCTGGCATACCATGCAATAGTGTCTTATTGTGCACCCACCCTGCAGCTACTGTGCTTCAGCAATAAAGAGCAGCTGCTTGATATTCCTTCTTACTAACATCTGCCTCTTGACAGTTCTGACATCAGAACTTCACTTAAAAAAAACCAAAACAAAAAGCAGAAAAAAAAAATGGGGTGGGGGGAGTGGTGGGGAGCAAAGTTGGAAGGCAGAAGGATTTATATTTGGGGAATAAAATTATTTTTCCCTGGACTACACAGAAAGGGCAATCTACACACAGGAAATACTCAAGATACCTTTCCATTAATTTTTCTCCAATTACTTCCCATAATTAAATTCTGAGTGGTTGTTAGTGTTCTACCAGCTCAGTTAATAAGCCTTCTTGCCCCAAGTTCAGGGTCCAGCTTTCTGATTTTTAAATCAGCATCCCAGCTACTTACCCTGTTTGACCCCAAGCAACTGCATCTTGGCTTCTCCATTTGTCCCCTTTATTTGGACACAAAAAAATGTGTTTGAGCCAAACTCCTGCTTTTCTTGATTCTGTGGGTCTATTCACTTAACATTCCAGCTTTAGCAACACCTGACTGGTACTGGTATCTCAGTGTAGCAATGGTCCTCTCCTTGTCTTAGTTTATGAACTAGTTCAAGGATTTCATAAAGCTCCATAGTTGCTTCAAGTAACCCTATATAAGTTTCACCCATCCTAGGAAACAGATGCAAGCATTTACTCACATTTCCAGAAGGCTTCAAAATTTAATGGACAAGATCAGCACCCTCTTTTTACCCTATAGATTAGACATAGAGGAAGTCTTGCTTTCCAGAGCCCTTCCTGGTATTTCCCTCTTCTTCTGTGTCTCCTGGAAAGGCTGGAAGGGCTACCCCTGTCCCACAAGTGACACAGCCCAAAGCCCCTCTAGCTGCTTTCACTGTCCCCGTGCACATGGTCTGAAGAACTGCAGCAGTTGCTCTGTCAACTGTTGGCTCCTGCAGTCCTCACTGCTTCTGAGTTAGAAAATCAATGAGTTAGGATAAGCCGAGCCAAAACCAGGACAATGCCCTCTTACCTGAGTCCTCCTGGGTGAGGAGAGAGTCGCATCTGGACATCCTGATTTTCCATTCAGGCAATCAACTTTGCAGAAATCCCTGACACTGGACTTCTTTTCAGCATGACTTATTAGTTGAAATCTAGATTGGGAAAATTGTAGCTGGATTTGCAGGTTTGCCTGAAAATTTGATAGAGGTTGGTCCACTCAGAGCTTTATTTCCCTCTATTCTTTCTGGGAAACCTAAATTCTTTTAAAAATGTTTTATGGGAATTTTCTTTAAACCCATTCCCCCCTTTTATTTATTTGAGGAATTTCTAGTTCTGATGGTAATGCATTTTGAAAAGCTTTGACTCCAGTGAGACTGTGCTTTATTTGTTGTCGCTGGGTTCAGCAGGAGTCCAGCTTTTCTTAGAAGCTCTGCTACTATGAACAGCAGCACTGCTTTGTCTTTATTATCCACTTATCAGACTCAGTGCACTGGTTTCTATCAGAGTGCGTATCAGTGAGACAAATCTAGTATATCTCACAGTGAAATAATCTCACAGAAAGGGATGGAAGAACTTGTCTATCTTGAAATGACCACTCTCTCTCCTGGCTCTGGTTTCTCCTTTGATAAGAATGTCAAAAAAACTTGAAAAGAATGTGAGATTGTCCACATAGCTCTGTCCTTCCAGACCTCTGAGTAAAATGAAAGCTTGCAAGCCTTTTATCATTAACTCTGTATAATTCAGTGGCAGAACAACAAAGAAATTAGGAAACTTGTCCACTTTTCCAAAGAAGGCAAATATAATGGGCCATATGGCCTTTCTCAAGGTAACAACTAACACTTGAATTCTTGGTAAAAAGGCAGATTAAGTAGAAAACTTTAGAGGCTTCAGATGACTTTTTTTCTTCCAGATGTATTCATGTGCTTAACAAGGTCCATCACAAAATACCATATTTTGTATTTTTTCTGAAATGCTGACAGGCAGGCAAATGGCCTTACATCTTTTTTGACCTGTAAGTATGCTAAGTACCAGTATAATTTTTTTGCTGTCATGATCCTGTGGACATTTAACATAAGTGAACAAAACATGCACAATCAGTAACTGAGACTCTAGACCAGAGTGTTTCTACAGAACTGTTTAGAAACACCTGGGGTCTACAGTGGTGTACTGTCCTACAGAGAAACTGCTTTGTGACTACATTTCATACACTGCTGATAGTTTTTGGACAATTGAACAAAATACACTTGAGCAGATGCCTTTCACTCTGGGCTTCCACAAACATTTAATGGACTCCGTATATCAGAAAACTAAAACAAATGGCTACATCAGTGCTTCTGCAGTGCTGCAAAACTAGCAGCAAATCTAAACCCCCAAGTGCCAGTGGCTGAAAACATCTATTGATATGCTCTGTTAGTCCATTAAGTCTTAAGATTAAAAAAATTGGACACTTTTAAATATATGCATATAAACGAAGATGATTTGCATGCAGAATGAGAGCCCTTAAAGCACAGGCAGACCATATAAATTCAGATAAAACTGATGCACATCACTGCATTCAGTGGTGTAAAGAAACAGGGACAAACCTGGAAAAAGAATGTTCAAGAGACATATGGAAATTCAGAGATACACATAGGTTACATATGTGACAACTCCGTGGTAATCAGAGAGAAGAAACTATCCCAAGATGCCAAGTTATCCTCCTGCTCCAACTGACTGCTGGGGAGGCTGCCAAAACTCACTAGTAAAAGCAGCTGGCTGGGATAGGTACCCACAGCTCAGCAGCTCCAAAGATGCCAGCAAGGTGCACCGGGGAAAGAGAAGTGAGCAAAACTGATCTGTCTGGAAAGACCAGGTCTCTGGCTCTGCCTCAGTCACTCGAGAGTTGGGGATAACTTTGATACTAAAAAATGGACACTGTCAGATCAAACGGTGCACTATTAGTACCATCAGGCTGTGACACTTCCTGAGACTTCCATCATAGTAAAGCCTCGCCTCAGCACCTTCTAGAGAGGAAACAAGATTTTTCTTAGTCTGTTTTCCCATCTAAAAGACCAGGATGAAGTATTGCCTCACAGAAATTTCGTAACAGAATGAATGTTTGTGAAGTGCTTGAAAGATTTCAGATGAAAAACACCACTTGAAGGTAAAATCTTTAAACTGTTTCTTTGGCTTCAATACTGCAGTGAAAGCCTGCAAGCAATATTGACGTTTGTAAAATTATCTGGGCCAGTCCTTAGCACTGCCGTCTGGGAGGCTCCGGAAAGTGGCAAGACCAGTTCATGCATCTGCAGTGATTCTCCAAAACTCATTTAGCGTCAAGCTTTTCACTGCGTCTCCCTGGAGAAAATCCTTAATTAAAAATATCCTTCAGATATGCTTTTTAATCATACCTATTGCTTTATGGATTTTTTCCTACTGTCCTGTGCTTGCTATTTTTTTGACTCACTGCATTTTAAGCAGTATGGCAAGTTTCAGCATTTCCTCATCTGAAGAAATTTAAATATCAATTAAAAGAAATCCTTGATGTCAGACAGGATTATTTTTTTCCTATTAATTTAAAAATCGTTGCCTTCGCAATGTCAGGCTAAAGCTTATAATCAACCTATTTAAAAATTCTTGTGCTGGAGGGCAGCTTTTCTGAATTTTACATAACTACATATAAGTGAAAACAAAAATGTAGCAACCTGGGTTTGCACTCAGTCAAGTGAGTACGTAACTTCTGCTACATGAACCTTTCCATTGACTTCAAGGAGACCAGCTCTGCTTAACTTGCAGTTCAGTGCTGGAGCACTAGGGACAAATGCCTAATTTTATTAAATACTTTGCTTCCATTGATATAAAATCCATGTATTTTCCAAAGCAAATCACTTTGTCGTTCAAAAGGAAATCATGGCTTTCTTTATTCATGCCACTTCTAACACTGAAAAATTTTTTTCTCTCCTATGAGGAAAGGCTAAGAGAATTGTGACTGTTCAGCCTGGAGAAGAGAAGGCTTCAGAGTAACCTTGCAGCCCTCCAAGGCCAGGATGGATGGGGCTTTGAGCAGCCTGATCTAACAGAAAGTTCCCTGCCCATCACAGGGGGATTGGAACTAAATGATCTTTAAGGTTCCTTCCAACCCAAACCATTCTGTAATTCTTAATCCTATGGTAAAATACTTATACTGGCCAAAATTAAGAATTTAGATACTCAAGCAGCTTGAAAGCCTAAAAACGCATTCTCAGAACTCCAAGAAACAAATGCTGCTTGTGCCAAAGAGCAAACCCTGCTCGTGCAGCTTGAAACACAGCACCTAAAGTCTGTATGCCTGGTGCTTATGTTAGGGTTCAGATAACTCACTACATTGTGTTTTCAAATTTGTATTTGAACTTCTGCTGCCCTCAGAGTAATAACATTAGTGAAGCCACGGATATGATTTTCAATACAACCCAGCATTTTTAAATGTGAAAAGGTGTAGGAGAAGAGCTACATTTGATGAGCTTGTACATTTAGAAAATCAACTCAAGGAATCAATAAAGCAACACTTTTACCTCAGACTTGCATTGAGAAGAAAGCAGCTTGTAAGGTGTTAAAAAGATTGCTTTAAAAGCTGCATTTCTAAAAGCTGCATTTCAAAAAGCTGATTTCTGTAGATGACCGTTAGCTGCCCAACATACTGACAGCAGAAATGACATGAAGAGCCTGTTTTGTGTATATTCTTGTATACTTGGAAACAAAGAATAAACATGATTGTGCAGCAAATTTTTGCTAGCACTTGAGTTCCCAAGTATGCAGGCAATAAGATTACCATACTGTACACCTGATCTTTAGCCAGTTCCCTAAATTTCACCTGTGAGGTACAAAGATGATTTCAGGAAAACAGCATAAAATAAACTGCATTAGGGGATATGATTTTGTTTGGGGGCTTTTATTCCATCGTACGGAAAGTGCTATTGTTTCAGTCAGTTTATCTGAGAAACTCCAGCTATTCTGCAGAGTGAAAAGTTATTATTAACACATGCAATAACTCCCATGTACTTCCACCCTGCCAAAGAGCAGGGTGGCTGTAGTCTCCCTTGCACCTGAGGCACACCTTGGAGCAGGAAGCATGTTTTCCTGCACAGCTTCTTACCAGCTCTGTAAGAACCATTCTTGTGGCCAGATTCTTATGTGCCACCTGCATCTTTCAGCTCTCCCTTACACTAAAGTTGTCTTGAATTGACCACAACGTTTAGTAACACACCTACTTCCCTGGTTGGGGACACAGTGTTCCCTTCCCACTCCCCTTGACTTCTGTTCCTCCATTACATGATTGCTTTCTAAAGTTTTTAAAAAAGTTTGCTTAGCTTTTTGCACTTTATTGAGGCTTCTAATTCAATAATGTCTATTGAGAATATGTTGTTCTGCCTGCTCATTTATGTCATATTGGGAAATACCATTTATGACATTTTCTCCAATAACTTTATTAAGGTATTTAATTTCTTAATACTCTTAAAACCTCCTGAATTAACTGCAGTAATTTCCCTCATCTCTCAATAAAATCAGTCATGGTTAACTTGAACCATAACTCACATCCATGTCTGTATTACTTCAAGGAATTTTTCTCAACTTATTAATCACATTACCTCAGAAGTGATACTGCAAATGAAATGTGAAGTTACCTGGTAACTTTTTGTAAGTTTATATATGATCTTTTTCCTTTTCTGACTTCATACAGGTGCATGTGTGCATGGAGAGACATAAAGACCTTAGAAAATTCATGTTACTCATTTTTTAAAAAAATCCTTGTTATTAATTCAGCTTTTTCTCTTAGGATCACAGTTTGGTTGAAAGATAATTAATGCTGCTAAACTGTTATTTTTTATAAAAAGGTATTTTTAAAAACATACTTTTAATATAAAGATCTCTAGATTCCTCATAGTACTTCTAGCTACTCCATAGTAGCAGAATGTCTTATAAACATGTGTATTAATTTTTAAAACAAGTCTAAAAATGCTAGCCCCAAGGAATTGACAGACTAGAGCTTAGAAAAGATACATATTAGTAGGTAAGTGAAAATGCAGGGATTAGCCCCGAAAAGAACAAATCTCTGTCCCCTCACTTCACCCCTAAGGCCTTAGTGTTTGAATAATGTTTGCAAGTATTACTTGAAAATGTTGCCCATTGTAGCCACGAGGGCATTCAATACCTAGAAGCACCTATTTTAACACAGCCTCCCCCAAAACAGTAACCGCTCGTGAAGCTGTCAGCAAGACAAAGTGAGCACTGGCTTTAGTTTGTCACTGTTTACTCTGGTTTCATTGGAATAGGTAAAGACCTTTGACAGCAGGCTTCCAGTCCTCCAATCCTGCTTTAAGGTATTTCCCGGGCTGCATTATCCCACTAGTTTGCTAATGCATCTTTTCCTCCAGATGCATATGAATAGTGAGAAAAGAATCTGAAAAGGAAATGCCTTGCTTCCCAGCCACTGCTCTGTTGGTTGTCTCTTGCAGGAATAGCACTGGCAAAGGCTTACCAAGTTGCAAACACAAATTTATTTTACAAGATTACTCAGTTAGAGCATCTGGAAATGCTCTTCAGCATTGGTTTGGTTTTGGGCAATATTGCCAAGAAAGATACTGTTGGATATATTTGACATTCGGCAAGCAAGGCTGAACTACCAGGACTGTAACCCCATCAGCATTTATAGACATGCTCTATTTGAAGTCAAAGGTGATGTTCTTGCACTTTAAAAGCTCTGGTTATTAATCAAGATGAAGCTAAGCAACTTGTATGGTGAGAGGCTAAGTTTCTTCCCTGTAATTCACTTCAGATACAAAATACATGGTGGTATAAAATCTCCTTGGCACACAGCGAGTGCCCTCCTTTTACTGCGCACACCATGTCACCGACTGCTTCACGCACTCCTGCACACCCTTTCTTTTCACGGCTGCATGCCAAAGCAGTACTTGCAGATCTTTTCCATGCTTAAAATCTTTCCAGTTCAAATTACAATGTTCTTCCAGCGGTCACTGATTGAAATTCAGTTCTTGGTACGAAGCAGTCTTCTCTTTTGAGACTGAAGCACCAGTTGCTTTGGTATAATGTACATGCTGTAGTGAAACACCATCGTGCTGTTATCAGGTCAGGCACACAAATTCTGCTCTCAGCTTTATTTCTGTACGTTACAGCTAGATGTGAGTGTCATGAGAAGTAGTTGCTGGATGTAGAATTAGAGCAGTGTACGTAGCTAAAGGAGAAACCAACAGTGCTGAGCAGAAAAGGCTTGAACTCTGCTTTCTCTGTGTCCCAGCAGGTCAGCACCACTTGCTGGTGTCTAAAGGAAGCAGAGGGCTGATGCAATTTGGCTGGACTTCGTAAGTACTTCTGGATAACAACTCTGCATAACCTTGGCTCCGAGTGGGGTCAGATGAAAATAATGTATGGGAAGAGCTACTCTATTGCTTACAGAAATGTGAGTCTGTGCATTCCCCTATCCTCTGAAAAGACAGAGGGATACTGGCAACGATTGTAGACAACCAAGTTGGGGAATATGAAAAAATCCTGTGAAAGTCCTTGTAACTTTCTCGTGACTTAGACTAGGCCAAACTGGCACCTCTGAACATCAGTAAAAATCTCCTGTCCCTCCAGAGCTGAGTGCTCCTGTGTGTCATTAGTGCGGTCTCAATGCCATCAGACTAGGGACAAAGGAAAAACAGGGGCAGGGAAGCAAGATCTGAGCTGGTTGCTGCCAAACCACAGCAAAGCTCAGCAACACTGAAATGCGTAACCTAGGAAGAAATTCCTGGAGCTAGCTAAGAAGAGGCAGTTTAGTGTCTTGCTGGAAAAGCAGTGTGTATGTGCCAGCTGGGACAGAACAAAAAAGAGGCACTAGTCTGGAGCCAAATCTGAATGTTCAATAAAGTTTTCCAATATATGAAGCAAAGGGAAAGCAGTCTGATATAACCAGCTACTGTTGCACCTGGCAGGTGCATTAAAACTCATTTATTTTCATTCTACAAAGAGAAACAGAGCCACTATTTTGTGACTGGCATGCTGGATTATTTTTGCCTCTAGCTTTCCACACAAAAATCAATTCAAGTGTGGAAATGAATCTGAGTACAGGAAAGTGAGCCAATACTGTCAGCACAGAATAATTGATGCAGCAGTGGCAATAACAGAACTTTTTCCAGAGAAAAGATATTTATGAAAAAATGTAATTTCCTATTTCAGTAAAGGCGAGTTAGACTGCAGAAACACTATGTGAACTTCCTGGATCTCAATTACATAGTCACACATTTGTAAAGTTCCAGAAACACTTTATTTAAAAATGGAGTTGTAAATGCATATAACAAAATAACATACATAATAAATGTAACAAAAATAAATAAGGAGAACATGTTCATACAAAATAAGAACAGAGTAATGCAAAATGCTTATTACAGAACACAAAGGTATAAATGCCTGAAAGAACACAAATAGAATCTTGTATGAAGAGTCTGCACCTTTAATCCTTCCAAGCCATTTCCTACTTTCCACTTGAATCTGCAGAAAAATTATGTTCCCAAGCGCTAAACATAAGAAGGAATTATGGCGATGGTTTGGTACACTCAGTTTTCAACACCTAGCTCTAGTTTCCATTTATTTTTGCCCTTCAGCATCTTCCAGAAGTTTTCCTGTAGCCTCTGTAAATCTGTGTCATTCAGGTTCCCACAGTTAGCTAGAGTAGAGCATATTGAGTCATACATGAAGACTGTTTGCTTTTAATTTTTTTTAAAGAAAATATGAAATCCATTATACAACAAATCAGTGGTTTTGTTTTTACAATTCTACAAAAAAAGTTTTTGCATTTTTATTAACTGGTCCAACTTTTACTGATTTCCGAAAGCCTGTACAATTTAAAAGTGTACAGAAAGTAGTTTTTTTTAAAAACAAATGCCATAGAGGATTATTGCTGAAATATTAAAGACCATTTCATAAAAGCTGCAAAACTGTATCTTTAACCTCAATATATAGAGACTGATGCAAACATAAGAAAATTCCAGTCTATTAGTTACATTTAACAGAAAAAACATTCCTCCAAATTACAGTGTTCTGGAAATACAACGTAATTTACTTTTATTTTTATTATTATTTCCGAATGTTAAGTTACTGGGACAACTGGTAAGGAAAATAGGCTTATATAGGAAACTTTAAACAGACTTGCTTTTCAGTGGTATAAGCAAAATGTCCATGTTAGCAGTCATCTTCCAGGATCCTTTTAAATATGTAAGACAGGGACAGCTTTACTAGCAAGACTACAGGAAAATATACAGAAGCAAATAAAATCATTTGCTTGGGAGTGCATCTATTGATCACGCAAATCATGACAACTCTATTTCCAAGTCCCCTAAAGAAAATTTTACATCTCATGATAATTCCAAATAAACAGTAATTTCTTCTGTAAGCTTATGTTGCATTTGGATTGGGGAGAGCCCATTTGCCTCATATCCTTTAATGTGTCCCACACTGCTGTATGTTTAAATTTGTTTCCTAGTTTCAACAAACATTTGGACAGAAATAAGAAATACTTCTACTTTCATTAACATCAAAAAGACATTTGAAGAAGATCAAAAAGTGCCAAATAGTCCTTCAGGAAAGTGGATTAAAACACTGTAATGATAATATAAGGACAGTATTATCAGTTTTCTATGTACACCAAAACACTGCTTGCTGTTTAATGATATCGATATGTTCACCTACCACTCCCAGCAAATCTTAGTGCAAACATAATATGTGAACTTATTTGTAAACCCCCAGACAATTTACGCAGCAATAAGGTTATATAAATCACAGAACTGTTTGAGATTTTCCAGTATATGAGAATGAATGCTTTCTGAAATCTGTCTTACTTTCGCAGTAATGTGTCATTGCAGTCAAAGATAATGTTTCCTATATAAATCATCTAATTCAGAATCAAATGCAACTGTTCAACAGTTCTGTACAAGCTTTAGTGGTGGAAGTCCATTCATTAGAGCAGCTTGGCAAAGAGATTTGGGGTTTCAGTAACATTTAATGTTAGACCGCTTGCATGGCTTTCGAAAAGAAATAAATCTATTAAGGGAAAACTGCTGATATAGTAATTCTTTTGCAAAGCACACAACCACAAAGGGCAAACCTGCCACAATCTGCTTTCCTACACTGGTATCTATGCATAACTTTATGATTTGAAAAGGATTTGTGTGACAATCAAAGCATCACAATTAAAGAAAACTGGTTTAATAAAACAACTGCTGTTTGACCTAGCCTTTTTTTTTTTTAATTATAAAAACCAGTATTATAATTTTTTCTTGATTTCTAAACGTTCCACATGAAAGGTTTTAGTATCAAACACTGAGATGTCACTCACGCAGGGTGGCATCTTCCTCTTCCCCATCTGGGTTAAACCTATTGAAGTGTATGCTGAAATCTGCCTCGGATTCAGCATTTTCAAATTCAGCTGCAACAGGGACGGGGGCAGGTCGAACCGCCCGAGCATCGGGCTGGCAGTTTGGCGGTGCTTGAGGGCGAGTACCTTGGGAAACAGGACTGGACTTCGGCTTCGGCTGAGCTGGTAGGACAGGGCTGGCGAATCCCAAGTTGCTCAAAGCATCCAGGGTACCATCAGGGTCAATCATAGCATTAATTGCTAAGCAACAAGAAAATATGAAAAGGATAGAGCAGAAACCATAAAAAATATGAACTTCTGTTACTATAAAAATATGGAAATCCTTTTCTCACACTTTTATTTTTATGATGGCAGACATGAGTTGTGATGTGTGCTGCCCATGACAAAGAAGTGGTATATCCGACATAAATACAAACTGATACATACATGTAAAAGCATTTACATATATTAAAACTTTAGATGAAATGAAATTGCACGAACCAAACACTGCCTGATGTGTGGACAGGAAACAGAGATGATAAACCATCTACGATTAGCTGATGGGGACTGAAAAATGGGATTTTCAGTCAGTTTAAGTGGCTTTTCCCCCTAATATTACCATTAAGTTATGCTTTGTTTCAAGGTATCCCCTGCAAATAGCCATAGCTGCAAATTCCATGAATCAATGAAATTAGTATAAAAATTTTATTCCCATAGTGAGGGCAAACTGAAGCACCTAGTAACATTTCATTTTATTACACTATTTACTTATTTGTCACATTTAAAAGAACTTATCTTTTTTTATTTCCAACCACCACTGTATACACAAGGAAATTATCTGTCCTTATTTATTCGTTATGTTCTCTAAACATAGTATCATTTGTAATAAATTAACATTTTTTAATGATAGTTGAGGATGAAACAAACAGTAATTTGTTTCTAATGGTGGTTAATGACCCTTCCTGAAACATTTTTAAAACATGTTTTGCTGTAGGATTAAATCCGAATACTAAAAATAACAAATACAGGAAATTTACAACTAATATAATAATGATAAGCATGGACCACTAATCCATTTGACCACCATGGTTATTATAAAATTAACTAAGTATAAACAATATACCAATAAGACTGCAACTTCTTTTTAAAAAATACTCAGTTTTTAAGTTGATTTTGATAAATGGAATATATGTCTAAATAGCAGACCTTGTAAGCAAACATACTTCTTTCCACTTTATATATAAATAAGACTTTGTGTGTGAAAAACAAAGTAACTTTTGAAATTTTGTAGTCTGTGGGCTCCATAGTTATAATGACTGGATTTTGCAGTGTGTAAGTAGGATGTCAAGAGCTAATTTTAAATTTTCATTTTATTGTAGCAGAGACAGTTGTGGGTTTCTTCGAGATTTCCTACAGATTACAGTCTCAGTGCACTCCTTATACTGGATTGTGCTATACTTGAGGGTATTACTGATGTGCAGAGCCTATTTCATGAAGCCTAATTTTAGGATTCTCTATCACCTACTCTCCAATATTTCTATTAAGAATGTTTCACAAATCATTACTTTGGGATTCTCAGGACTATATAATTCTTAGTGGGGCCTTTTCTCACCCATATAAAAAGATACGATCACTCTTTGGTTTAAAAAAACAGTGTGTATGTGCCAGCAATTATATGACATTGACATATGTAACTGATACTGTGAACATATTTTAATAAATCCCAGTAACTTTATTTAATGGTATAAACACATATAGATGTGTATTTAAAAAATTTTAAGCAAGGAACCTCAGTGAAAAAAGATTTGTACCTTGCAGTTGTTTCTCAACTCGTTTCAGTTCTTGTAAGATTGATGATATTTCCTAGAAAAGAAACAATCATGTTTCATTATGGAAAAAGAGATTATCAGTAGCAATATGCTATTTGGGTTGACCTTCCTGGCATCAAGAACACCTTGCTGGTGGTGACCTAGTCACGTCCCACACAGGTCCTGGGTGGCAGCCCTTGAGGCTGGAGAGCCATGTCCCACTCAGAAATTCAGAGCTGCTCTGCACTGGCTGCCCGCTATGGTTCACAAAACCCCACTCTGTCCCTTGCTCAAGCACAGACTTACAGACACCATGGTTCTGTAGAAATGGGGCAAAGTAACAGCAGACTTTTAAACAAAAGCTACAGGAAAACCTGGTAATAAATGGAATTGAGTGACTGATAACCTAGCTCAAATGTGAGTCAGAAAGTGAGATGACTGCATCAGGATTCTGTCTGCAACCACTGGGCCCTGTGCCCATGAGACTGTACAGCACATCAGTATTGGGGCCTCAGCACTCATCTGCCTTACACACTTTTCTCCACTGTGGCTGCACTACTTGTTAACACAGATGCAGCCACAGCAACGCACTCAGAACCACAGCAATCATCAAATGTACCACATCTTGAACTACAGAATCATAAAACATCCTGAGTTGGAAGGGAAGCATCAGGATCATTGAGTTCAACTCCTGGCCCCGCTCAGGACAGCCCCAAGAATCACACCCTGTGCCTGAGAGCATTGACCAAATGCTTCTTGAAACCTGTCAGGCTTGGTGCTATGACCCTAAGCCATTTCCCTGGTAGTAGAATTAACATATTTATATTACTATAATATGAAAATCCTATAACTGAAGGATCCTCCACTGAAAAATAGTGTTAATCCAACTACTGAGGAGAGCTGTCAGCGGTATTCTAAAGCTGAGAATTTTCAAAGGCACTGATTTCAGAAAACTATTTAACCTGTTTCAGGAAGTCATTCTGTACTAAGTACTGTGCTTTTCGTGGGTGACAAAGATATTGACTATCTTGAATTTTACACAGTCATTATCTTTAAGCAGATTCCATATCTGGGCTGGCCATGAATGTTCCAAGGACAAAACATCAGTTACAACTCTCCTCTCTTAACATTTAATGACAAGCTGTGGTAAAAATACGCACTGCATTTGAACAATATACTGTTCTGAAAACTAAGCAGAAACTTGAAAATCAGTTCATAGAGAAAAAACCATCCCAAACAATCCACACACTTTCAAACAGTGTGAGATGCTTTAATACATTAAAAAAATTTGTAAAACTAACTTTTTTCTTTTTTAAAGAATGCATTAAAGCCCCACATTTAGAACATTTAGAATATAAACCACTAAACTCAGATCTTATTCTGGACATGGATAAGAGAAACTCTTTATATTACAATATTTCTAAAATTAGCAATTTCCATGAGGAACTTGCTTAATTAAAATTTAAAAAAAAAAAACAAAACAAACCCAAAACCCCCTACTAGTGAATCTATTAAATTATGACACTGAGTTACTAATGATTTCTCTTAATAAATATACCATTCTGCAAAAACTATGGACCAAGTTTTCCATACTTCCAGGAAAAATCAATCTGGAGGAGTTTAATATCTCGAGCTAACAGAGCAGTGCTAGCCTGTTTAGTGCCAGAGGAAATGTATTCACATTTGACTTCTGAGCAGTCCAGTAGGAAGTATGTGAGCAGTTCCCCCTCCCACCTTTCCCTCAGCATAAAAACTTGCCTCCGTAAGCTGACATTCTGAACAGCTCGATGCTGCAGATGGATATCGTAGCTAGTCTCCGCCTGTTCTCACATGCAAGGATGTTTGTCAAACCCTACACTCTCTGTTTAAAAGTAGAGGAGAAGCGTACTAAAAAATCATGCGTGTGCTCTGTTCCCTCAAACTATCACACAGTCTAGTCATGAAATGACCTGAATTAGGCAGAGGTGGATGACTACACAAATCAGCTCTAGTTGTAGTGGGTACCCTATGATTAGCACTTCCCCACAAAAACAAGAGGATTATTTATCATTGAAGAGTTCTTTGATTGCCATGTGTCTATGGATTATTTTCATCACACATAGCAAAACACAATTGCTCTCAATATTAATAATCAGCATCAATAGTATTAAGTATCATATATTAAGTATTAATGATCAGTAGGTAAAGTAATTTTTAAATTGTAAAACAATCCAACATTCAAACTAATGGTTGATACCTTTTGTTAAACAAATGTATTAATAGTCTCCATATAGTCTGAATCCCCTTTACTGCATTCTTTATCTGAGAATTTCCCCGGGACAATTTCTTGTTTCTTTATAATACTTAAGTAAATCTTACTAATTATTAAAGCAGATTAGGTTTAGTCTTGAAATATGCTAGGTGTCTAAATAAAACATTTCAAAATTTTTGCCCTTATGTCACCGAAAACACCACATACATCTGCTGATTACTTAATACATTAGATAAGCAGCTATTCATACCATGCTTGATGTTTTCACAATAGGAACTTCACTTTCAGCTCGCAACTTGTTTTCAATTTCTTCCCAATTTCTGTCTTTGTCCTTAAATAATATTCTAGAAGAAAGAAATTCAAGAACTGTATGTTTAAAATTGAAAAAAACCCAAAACAAACAAACACAGAAATTAAAACTGAAATATTAGATTACATAATACAAGATAGCAGCACAGGGAGTACTGAATAAAAGTAAAATCTGAAATACTGAAACCTGACAGAATCCAACCACACAGTTAAATTTTCAGGGAAGCATACAAGGTTTCAGCAAAATCATTCTTATTGACATTAAAATGCTAGTTCCATAGCTAAATACTTCCTTATGGTGTTGAAAAGACAGATTATTCTTTCATTCAGCACTGAGACATTTTTTTAAAAATCCAACTATTTTACTGTACAATTTTACAACTGCAAAACATAAGGTAAAGAAATACAACTTTTACATTTGTGTTTTATAATAATTTAATAAAACATAGAAACATTTCAAGAAATTTAGAAAATATATTTCATAAAAGTTTTCATTGAAAAGTCTCATTACATAAATTTTATATACATACATATGTTTTAGTAGTACAAGTATCACTTGTATTACATGTTTAAAGAAGTCACTTTTATTTGTAAAATCCCAAAGCATACCGTGAGACTCCCCCTTTTTATGTTTTGCTTCCCTGCTTGATAAATAGTTTTTGTTTTCATTGTCATATCATAGTTTGAACGGTCTACACTGGCACAATTGGGGAAGAAAAAAAAAAAGAAAAATAAAGGAATGTGCGGGTATTTAAGGTCTGGTAAGTGACACCATGCTGACACAGAGGAGTCCAAATCCACTTCTTCTCTAATTGGTGTTTGAAAGTTAGAAGTTCAAAAATAGCTGCAGTAAAACTGCTAAGCAAACAAATCAACCAATTTCAAATCATGACCAAAAGTAGTACATTTTAAAGAAGTAATTCAGTAAGTAGGTCTCTGAGGAAATAATTTCTAAGGTAGAAGTTCATGATATATTGAATCTCATAAAGACTAAGAATTTGAAAGAAAGCTGGGAGACAGTACTGCATTTCTGTTCACCTTTCTTCAGTTATTTATACTCTACGGAAAATTCCACTCTCTATTATTATCCTGTCAAGAAAGTCTAATTTTGCAAAACATGTACCCTGCCTTATTTTATCAGTATACAGATGTCCATAGACAGCCTTTCCAGAAGGTGCTTTAACTCTTCTTCTGTTTTTGAGGTCTTCACTCACTGCTGCCTCAGAACGTGTTAATTACGTCAGAGGCTTCACTGAGAGGAAGTGCTACTTTGATGACACGGTGTCATGGGATTGAGGCAAATGACCACTTCTGCAAGTGACTTGGGTGTATTCAAGTAAGTAAATTCATTTCAGGAGTAAACATTAACACATACTTTTTCTTGGGGAAAGAAAAATAAATTAAAAGTCATCAAAAATGCAGTGAAGAAAACATGAAACCCTTTATGGCCTCAAGTAGAGTCATCATCTTTTAACGAAGTCCATCATTAGAGGTCTGGCAAAATTCTTTTACATTCTGGAAGGGAGTGCAAAAGCTTGGAAAGACATACAATTTCAAACCTGGATAACAGAAAGTCCAATTACAATGGAAAATTTAGGATTTGCCTGTCCCTGAGGAGCTCAAATTAACACATAAAAAAAAAAGAAAAAAACAGAGACATCAAAATCCTTTCTAGCATCATAAGTTTATAAAACAAGCAACTTCAGGAAATATTTGGATTCAGTATATAGAGATTCTTATGCAGCTATACTTGCCGTAATTTAATAACATTTATATCACACAGGAAATTAGCAGGAACATAGAAAATAAGGCTTTATTTAGCAGTAAACAGCACTAGCAGAAAAACAATATAAGCTATTGTGATATTGTGGACATTGTGTGATTTTTCATTTACATTTTTGCTATGTGATTTTAAAGTAATTCTGACTATGATTGGTGCCTTTGCTTGTGTATGTGGTGTTTTCAGTCCTACTCTTTTAATGTTCTTACTTCTCTTTTACAATTTGAAAGCCTTTCATTTCATAGGTCACTTTATTTAAAAAAAAAAAAGAGGAAAAAAATAAAAGCAGTAATTATAATTCTTGAAACTGCTAGTATTTCAACTATAAAGTGGACAGGCCAATTGGTTTTTACTATAAGTTTAGGAAGCCTATTTCCATTTCACTTAAGTTAATTTTAACTTCCTCAGGGGTCTTCATCTCTGTCTCGTTTGATCTTCCTGTTCAAGTTAAAAGAACATATTTAGAAATGCCTGCTGCCTTCTGCTCTTTCTTTTCCCTACCTTCTGAGGCAAACTTTACTTGATTGTGCTCAATCCCCGCTTTTCTTCTGCTGCATTCTTTGTAAGATGCACAGCAAGCAAGCTGCAGAGACCAACAAGTAGTACCTCCACTGACCTGAATGCTTTGCCCAGATTTTGCCTGACTTCGGAAGCACTTGCCTGCTACAAGGCAAGCCAGTAACACTGCATTCATGTTGCACAGCACTGATAAAACCATGCAGGTCTTCTCACTGCAAAACCTACTTACCTCTCCCCTCCATAATCTCTGAAAATTCCTGCAAATTCATTGCAACATATAAAAGCACAAGTACAGGCTAGGTAGAGAGTGGATTGAGAGCAGCCCTAAGGCGAAGGGCTTTAGGGGCTGGTGGATGAGCAGCTGGAAATGACCTGGCAATGTGCAGCCACAGCCCAGAAAACCAAACGTGTTCTGGGCTGCATCAAAAGCAGCGTGGCCAGCAGGTCAGGGGAGGGGATTCTGCCCCTCTACTCTTTTCTGATGAGATCTCAGCTGGAGCACTGAATTCAGCTCTGGGATCCCCAGCACATCAGCCTAGGAGCAAGCCTAGAACAGGGCCACCAAGATGATCAGAGAGCTGAAGCACCTCTTCTAGAAGACAGACTGAGAGAACTGGGGTTGTTCAGCCTGCAGAATAGAAGGCTCCGGGGAAACTTTGCAGCAACCTTCCAGTACCTAAAGGGAGCCTGCAAGAGAGCCGGAGGGCTCTCTTTTTTTAAGTGCATGTAGTGATAGGACAAGGGAGAATGGTTTCAAACTGAAAGACAGTAGGATTGGATTAGATTGGGTATTAGGAAGAAATTCTTTACTATGAGGGTGGTGAGGTACTGGAACAGGTTGTGCAGAGAAGTTGCGGATGTCCAATCCCTGGAAGTGCTCAAGCCAGGTTGGATGGGGCTTTGAGCAATCTCATCTGACAGAAAGTATCCTTGCCCATAGCAGAGGGGTTGGACCTAAATGATCTTTAAGGTCCCCTTCTACCCAAACCATTCTCTGATTCCAGGAAAAGACAGAAAACCAAACAAACTGCTTATCTGCTTCCTGAGAATCCACCACAGTAATTTGTTAGCAAAGAACAGGTTATAGGATACATGGCAAGAATGCTGCAGAATTTTAAAATACAATGCAGTTTTTTGTATACCAGCAAGCAGAAACCCAATTGATCATACAAAGTAATGAAAAAAATAAAAATAAAAAGGTAAGTTAGCAATACCCAACCTATGACCTTATCCTGAAGAAAATTACATATATACAGAGAAATTGGTGAAAGGAAAGAATCAGGCACTTGAATCTGGTTCAATCTGTACCCCATGCTACTACTTAGGGAAAAAACCCCAGTTTGAGCAGCACTGTGAGGATGTAGCTGAGGAATGCAGTGTCAAAAGCTTCTCTCAAACTGATTTCTCAATATAAAGTAGTAAAGGTAGGAATGATGACAGAACTCAGTGGAACTTGGAACATTACCTACAAATTAGAAATGGAACTGGCAGTGGGGAAGCATGAAAGAAACTAGTCAAGAAAAAAGATACATATTTAATTTTGCCCTCCTACTTTTTTATTTTCATGATTGACTTTAGTTCATTTTAATTTCTGAGAGATCTGTTTGGGAAGGACGACTGACTATTTATGTTCTTAATACCTTAGCCAAAGGGAAATCTATATTTTTGTAGAGCTAACTTTTGCAACTAAAATATGACAGAAAGAAGAGTGTTCACACTCAGAGGAAGCATGTATTTCTCCATTTGTCCCCAGATAGAAAGAATGCAATTTTTTAATACGTGTGATGCAATTTATAAGGACTGCAATTGGCCTATGTTGTCTGTGCTCTGAGGAAATAGGTTTACATTGATGAACAAGAAAATTTGAGGAAGGATTTGTAAAACACAGTCAAGCTTGCTGGTTTACTGGTGCCTCTAAAAATTTCTCCTCTCCTTTCAGATTCAAGTATTCTGGAAAAGGCCACAACTGCTAGCTGGGGAAATCTGACAATCCTCATCGTGACTGTTTTGGGCAGAAATTTTAACTGGCTTAACTCCAGTAAAAAGAATAGAAGCATGGCAGTTGACTGAAATCAGATATATAGAAACAAAGCTAAGATAAAAATC
Source organism: Grallaria varia (assembly GCA_013396735.1). Classification (NCBI taxonomy): domain Eukaryota; kingdom Metazoa; phylum Chordata; class Aves; order Passeriformes; family Formicariidae; genus Grallaria; species Grallaria varia. The sequence continues at coordinate 497,662 of VWZG01002871.1, forward strand.
TGTAAGAGGTTCTAACTGCCTTATATGCTCCCTAAAAAACAATTCTAAAACTAAGGTTGTTTTTCTGATTCAAAATATTCCTGAAATTATGAATAACATTATGTTACTTGAATCCATCCTGAGTATCAGGAAAAGGAATTTTTTAACACAGCCCTGGGGAGCATTCTTAGTGATTCCTTAATAATGAAAGTTTATTGCATTTTTATTGAAATAGGCAATTCCACTTTTTAAAATTATATATAAAGTACTTGTAGGTATACATATATTTATAGTTATCATACATGACCACATCATTACCTTTTACAATGTAGTTGACTTACCTTTTAAGCTCAGAAAATTAATCAGAAATGTGGAAGACTTAAATTTAACTTTACCTGCTAGCCACCAGTAAAAACAACACACAAAAAGCCTTAGAACAGAAATAATAAGAATGGGTTACAGGCTTTTCAAGAACTGATTCTTCACTCAGTGATATTCTTCCAACTAGAAATATCAAAACTAGAAATGGCAGATAACCTACAGTTTGTACCAATTTATATAGATTTTTTTCTTCTTGATTCCTATGGTCAAATCTTTGGTATTCCCACAGGAATACAATCTTCAGTTATGTTAGTATTTTGCTGCTTTTTCTATTTACATCACCCTATGCTGAAATAAACTTTTGATTTGATGTTTAATCCATAACTCATCTAATATTTCAATATCTGACACTTCCTAGACAAATTGACTAATTACAGACCTAGTATTTTCTAACATTCAAAAATTATGCATGAAGATCAGCCAAATGACTTAAACATTCTCTATTTTAAAATTATTAACTGCAGAAAGACATGAAGAAGAACATGTGAATGATATGACTCTGAACTTTGTTTTTAGAATTTTCTTTTATTCTTGTCAACCAAACTGGTCACCAAGTGGTTGTACTCTCACACACTCAAGTTAAATGGAACTGTTGACAGAGCAACATGTCCACACTTTCTCTTAGTTACTATGACATTTTATGAAAGAATCTATTTATCTTAGCAAAATTTTCCATTAAAAGTGACAGGTGGCTATACCTGTTGTTTTAGATTTAGAAGTTGATAGTGACCACATTGTCTCCAGAGCAAGTTGCTTTCCAGAAGGATTTACTGAAACTGCCTCATTTGTTCTTCCTAAAATGCGAAATCCCTGCAACAACTTGGCAAACATACAGGGGCCAATTTTACAGTTTACAATTTACAGTAACATTTTAACCCTATCTTTTAAGGAAGGAAGTTTTACAAGTCTTGCATAGGGATTGTAGATTTTGCACAGCATCTCCGTATGTTGAAACAGCTCCTCTACTGGAAGTATGATGTATGTTGTTTTGTCCATGTAAACTTTGCTGACATTTCTCTTCATATAATGTGAAACAAATAGAATGAATAATGGAAAAAGTATTCATTCCAAATCTTTCTGAATGCTGAAAAAGCCATAGGTAACATTTCTTTTTAAAAGATAAGTTTCTACTAAGTACATTTACTCTGTTTCCATTACCCATATCTCTTTTACTAGTGGGAATACTGATGAGAGCAGACATTTTCAGCAATACCAATAATTTTTAAAAACCCACCTGATTTTGCCAGCTGTTTTGTCTATGGATTGTCTTATCTTGCGAGAAAATTGGAAGACTGAGGACAACAGCAAACTGTCCCCCATAACCTGCAAGAAGTTTTTGATAAAAAAGGATTTCATTAGCTTACTGGGAATTAAATACAAATAATTCCATATATGTTGGTGTCTTCAACATTAAAAAAACCCTTGTGTTTTAATTAGTATCATATTTCAACATTTTGCAAATAAATAATATACATTTTCCCCCAATATTAATGCCACCTGCCACATGTAGGAAACAAAGGATGGTGTCTAGAATATTAAGAGGGGAGGTAATTGTAAAAGCTTAAAATAGACACCTTACTAGAGAGAATCCTGTTGTGTACTCACTTCATCTCTGCTGCAAGTCCTTCTCCGAGTAATTGTTGGGGGATCGAGGGCATCTGTTAGCTGAGGTCTAGCATCACTAGGCCGACCATTCCCCTCTGGTGGTTTCGAACGCACTACTGGAGGGATTTTTCTAAAATTGAGACTTTCATCAAATACTCGGTCCACCAACTGGAGGATAAAGGAAAAATGCAGTTCATGAAATCTACTGGATGCAAAAATCAGATTACCACTTTTTCCTCCTGAAACAGCTTACAAGATGCCTATCAAATAAAAATTGTTGTGCTATCTTGTACAGCAAAAATGATTCATCTCTTATGTAAGAATATCTTGTAAAAAAGAATTTTTAGTGGGTTTTTTTATTCAAATAGTAGACATGTGGCAAATTTAGACTACCTCATAGAATGGGCAGGTAATGTAACAGTCACCTATAAACTGGTACTGAATAATTTATTCTCTTGATTAATGAATATGTCTGTGGAATTCAGTGGAGTTCTCTGAAATGTAGGGGTTTTTTCCAGATTAGTCATAGTGTTACAGAAAGACCTATACTACCTAAAGGAGATACTGCCACCTGCAGTATGTATACAATGTATCATATTTATTAAAGAAGAAAATAGGTTTTTAGCAATATAAAAATGGGAGCGATCTGTTTCTGAAAAAATGAGCACTTTATTTCCTTAATTTTTAACAATATTCCATGAGAATTAAACCCAAAATCTATGAGTGCATTTATTTTCAAGACTATCCAACTCAGATTTCTTATTACTGTTTATATCTTTTTTTCCACAGAAAAAGATAGTATTAAACTAACTATAGTAAACTAATGTATTCACCAAACTTTATGCACACAAAAATGAACAGAACACATTTTGAAAGGAATACTATGAAGAAAAAAACGCAGAAAACATTTACAACACATTATTATTGTGAATTGTAACATGGTAGAAAGTGATGATTTAAATTCAGATTAATATGTTTACCAGCATTAGACCTGTGATGGTTACTAGAACAAGTTAGTCAATATATTCATAGAACAGCACACCAGAGACAGTTAAAGAATATAAGAATTATTAGAAGCATAAAGCAAACTTATTTCAAGGTAGTTTTTGACGTTATTAAGAAAGAAAAACTAAAGTTAACTAATGGTATCTAAGTATTTCAGTGTTCAGAAGATGAAAGTTTTATGTCACCTGTGAAAAGAGTGACTTTTTTGTTTTTAATAACTATGCAAACAATTATATATACTTGTGCATACACATTAATATCTTTAAATGCACTTAGATACTATACAATGGTATCTAAGGCTACAGATAAGCAAGTAACATAACTATCTTGTTCCTATGTTTTGTGGAAAAAAAGAGACAGACAGATAGTATGCATCCTGACAAGCTGTGTTCATAGAATAACTTCTGGGTTGCTCGTTGAAATGTAAATGAACTTTAAATTTAAAAAAAAAAAACAGTGTAGAGATCATGCATATGGGTTGAGTGGAAATAACTAAAAAGCTATGCAAAAATGCTAAAAGCAAAAGAAATAAAGAAAAGGAAGAACCTTATGCATTTCTCCATGAAGATCTCCTACCTCTTCTCTAGTGTCTATGGCAGAGCCAGGGGTGGTGGCAGCAGTGCTTACTGTGGTACTGGGGGCAGTGCCTGATGAAGTCACTGAATCTATCTCTCCTGCTACATCGTTGATTTCCCGTGCGATGAGAGCCAGATCTTGACTGATCCTAGTAATAAAGAGAGTGTTACATTCTCCCCTACAAATAATTTTGGGCCAGTAGAGCCCAACCTGCAGCCTTTGAGGTTTTAAGTTTTTGCTCCTTATAACTGTGCTATGAAAATGTGTATGCCCTTCTAAACTGAAAGTTTATTAGTAGAACCAAAAAAGAAAATTTTAACTGAAGCTTTCAACAGTATGCCTTTCTAGAGGAAGAAGGCAACTTCAAAAGACACAGCATCCTTGTTTTTGTTCTAGGATTCACAGGCAGAGATGTGTGCAACATGCAGTATATCTAAGACAAATATGCTGGAAACATTGCACGGAACTGTGTACATGCAGTGAATCCGAAATGTCCAGAAAACATTTAATTTATACCTTAGTTTACCTGCTTGCAAAAACACATCTTCAGGACCTCTAATTATCCAGCAGTCCTGCAGCTCACTCAGATCAAGCTGCTTACATGTCTGAAATTCCAGATTAGTACCCTAAATCCTCAAATCTAATCAAGACAAGTATTCCAGTGGGAAAAATAGAACATACTTGTAAAAACTTGGATATGATAGCACTACAAAAATACACCTAAATTCTCAGCTGAAGATTCCTTTTCCTTTCTTCTGATCTACCACTTCAAAAAAAAAAACCAAAACTTTGCTCTGTATTCTGCTCAGCACAGGGAAGAAGCTTTGCTAGCTCACCTTGTAATACTCCCCTGCCCCAGGACACCCCAAAAGGAGGAAGGAACAAGAAAAAAACACCTCACAATGCAAAAGCTAAAGGCCCTTATTAACTATGGCACTTTGAATCTCCAGCTGGGATCACACAGTTCAGAAGACCTAGAATTCAGAGCAGACTGCCAAGTGAGCTCCTTCCACACTTCTGCCTCAGAGGACACTGCACCACCAAGGACGGAGCAAAGTGCACCACCCACCGCTCAGGTGGAAGGAGGTGTACAGACATGTGACAGTGACACACACCAGGCTGGACAGAGATGGATTGCTCCAGGTGAGCTTCCTTCTGCTCTTTATTTTCACTCTGTCTTCAAGTCAAAAAGAACGGACAGCATTGCCCTGGAGATACTTTAAGACTAAGTGAGCAGAATTTCAGTTAAAAAGGCAAACAAACTAGAGACATTTCCAGTCAAATTCCTACACTTTCTGACTAAATAACAGCAATACACAATGAAGTGCAACTTTGTGCAGCTTGGGTACATGTCTGTAGTTGGGGTAAGGCTGTAGAAGAATATGTGGCAATTACACATGACCACTTAAGACAGTATTTCTGATTTTAAACTATCAAAAACTGGAACAGTACAGCATAAAACAAGTCAATTGCTCATTTCAATAAATTAAAATATGGTGTCTATTACTGCATTAATTAATTTAACTTAATTATTACAACTTTTGGGTCAATTTTAATTTATATTTTGTGTTCTTATATATACATGCCATTAAGCATCCAATATATTAGGCAGTAGAGATACTAAAACGCCTACTTCCTTTGTTCCACACAATCATCTACCTCCCTAAAGAGAGAAGTTGTTAATAATCACATTTGAATTTCTGGGACAAATTCTGGTATTTAACAAATAGTTGTGAAGAAAATAAAATGCAGGAGATTTCAATTACCAGCAAACCCTCCAGAAGACAAATGTCATTAAACACCATAATCAAAAGTAGTATCAATCCACTAAGACTTAACTCATTATAGAAATTAGCAATGCTTCAACATGCCACAACCACTTCATTTGAGTTCTTACCAAGCAATCAAAATTACATAAAATGTCAGATGTCTATATAAAAATGCATTCAAATGAACCCTGAAAGTATCAGAATAAGCCTGTTTCAGGAAATATTGCTATTAGATTCACAGTGAGCAGACTCAGGCAGCTACACAGCTACATAAGGAACAGATGCAGTTTTCAATGCATTGGAAAAGATGAGAACACAGGATTTGGGATGGGGAGAACATGACTACCTCTTATTTTCTTATTTAACTGTAGTGAAAGAATACCCAATAGCAGAAAAAATCACAATGAAATAGGAATACTTCTAAGATACCTGCAATAGTGCTGAACTACTGCATTACCCAAAACACTTGTATGCTTAGCCTACTATATTACACTTCCTATACTGTGTCATTTGATTTTGTAATAATACTTTAACATCCTTAATAAAATATATGTGAGGCTTCTGTTATTCTGAGGGTGTATATTCCCTCCATGTCAAAGTGGCTTTACATCGAATCTAAACATCTTTTGCAATTTTTCAATAGTATTAACATCTGTAAATTGGAAAGTCTGTGAAAAGTGCAAACTGGGTCAGTCATGGAAGGCCAGTTAAAACACAATACGATGGTAACATGGATGCAATGAAATGTTTGTCATACAGTCTCTACACTATTTTCTGCTGCACACGTATTTTATGAAATGCTTATCCTTACACCTGCCTAATATAATCAGTAATTCAACAACAGCAAAAAACACAAATAAACCAATTTGAGCGATAGCATGTAATCATCTATTAATTTTTTTAAAAACTCTATTTAATGGAGTTGAAGGGACTCTGATCATAGAATATGGTCTGAGAGCCGAGACAGAAAAAAAGTCCAGGGTAGACAATGATAGAGACTGTGGTTAGCAAGGCAACGAGAGCAGAGACAAAAAAGGACAGAAGTTAAAATTAGTCAGGGGAGCAATAATGTGA
>VWZG01002871.1:504085-532805 GCA_013396735.1 Grallaria varia
AGTAACCTGGAATTTCTCAAATGCTGAGTGCTACTTTTCTCAACCTTAAATAAAGTTAAAGGAATAACCTTTAATGCAGTTTGTGTGAAATTTCTATATAAACCAAAAAATTAGCAACACTGATTTGAGTCTCTCACTACTTCCACTGAAAATAAAGCTGAAGAAGGAGGATAACAGAAGGTACACAGGCTTCACAACAAATTTAAAACCAGTGTATCAGTGCAGAGAAGGGTAAGAATCCTAAGGGAAGAAAAAACCCTACAAATCTAACCATCACATTGAGTTTTGACTGAATCACCAATTACTTCCAGTGCCAATCTCTCCTAGATAAGCAGAACATACCAAGAAGTTTCACTGAAACAGAGGTTCAGCCGTACTTTTTAAAGGAGGAAGTAATACGCTATGGCTAGCAAATCTTTTTCCCCATATACACACAGTCCTCTCTATAACCATCTCCAACTTTAGATTTCTGAAACAAAAGAGGTATTTTAGGAAGATTATTTTGAAGCTGTTTATTTGACGATTTATCCAGAAACTATGAGACTCCTTTAGGTACCTTCTCTGCCTCTCTGAGCCTCTACATCTGCCCTTTGCATAGATCATACTAGAAAAAAAAAATGCTGAAAAATACTACCAAGAAGAGGAAAAAATAATTAATCACACTAAGCAAAACACCTCAAACAGTACTAAGATTAAGAAAATACTCCACAGTATTAAGATTAACCTTAAAAGGAAAGCACTTCTCTTGTTTAGGTTTCCAAATTAAGTTATGTGAAAACCTTCAGAACATGAACACTGGCATCTAAGTACTAAGTAACATTTGCATACTTATATAGTTTTATTTATTTTGTGCAAGCTATTTGAAGTTTTCACTGACAGGGTATTGGATGATATGGGAATAACTGGTTACCAGAATGTAGCACTACTTTTCCCTTGGTTCAGTTGAAGCAGAGTGATATTAGCAATAACAGAAGAATTGATATACTAATCTCAGGGACTCACAATAAAAAAAAAATTACTTTTTGATGAATAAACATACATGATTTAAATCAGAAAGCATCTAACATGAAATAATGTCCAGATAAATAAAAAATTAAAATGAGAACATGGTCTTTCACATTGCCAAAATCACTTCTTCCTCTCTCTGTCACTTGCACTGCTCTGAAATTTTACCTCAGTGTGAATGTAGAGGTAGTATGAAAACACATATACTTCAGCCTCAGGAAATACATGAAGTACCTCTGCAATTCCCACTAACGCAACTAAAAGTTCATATTCTGGGACTGGGCTATCGTAAGTCAGAAATCACTATCATTTTTCATGAAAAAGAGATGTGCTGGTAACATGAGTGTTCTTCCAGCCAGTCTCTCATAAGAAGAATTTTAAATTACCCATTTAGTGGAGTGATACAGAAAATCCATTAGCCCTCTTTCTCCTGTACATGCACCTGTATAACTGGTTGGGTACAATTCGTGGCTATTTCAGAGGCACTCATTTAAAACCAACCTTGCTATCTCTTCTCGGTGAGCAGTCCAGTCACGAATGTAGTCTTCTTGTTCCTTTATTCTGTGCTTGAATGTATTGCTACTTTGAGCTGCTGTCCCAGCGCTTTGCAGTCGTGTGGTTTTCAGGGCTGGAGAGGTACGTAGACGGGTATGTTTAGGGGAATTACGGTTTGATCCGAATTCATCTTCTGAGGTGGAAGCATAATCTGTAGGAAAGCGCCTCCATCTTGCACTTACTAAATTAGTTTAATTATTAAAAAAGAATTATTATTGCATCTTAAGTAAGAAAAAAACAGTATTCTTTCAGTAACATCACAACAATACACAACTATGTGTTATCAATCCCCAAATACCTCACAAAAGGTTTATGTATGTACTACATCTTAAATAGAAAGCTACAAAATTTGTGTTAAATAATAAATATTAATAAAAACACAAAACTGATGCTCTTTGTATAATGATGAGTGAAGTAAGATGTAAAAATCAGTAACTGTGTATGAGCTCAAGTAAATGCTATTACAAAACAAGGGCCCAATTCATTAACATTAAAATATAATAGTCAGATTGTGCTTTTTCTGCAGATTTTCCCCCAAATTTCAATCAAGGTTTATGTGATACACAAAAAAAAATGAAGAGACATGAAGGAAGGATGGAGCTGGCACCAAGCCTGGGATGCATGCTTACATAAGGAAAGCATAAAACTCAAGATGATGTAAAGATCTTTTCCAACCTTATTGATTCTATGACTATGTGTTTAGTACAGAAATAGAGTATGTAAAATTAATATTGTGTTCAAAAAGTCAGTAGCACAGCCATAAAAAAGGCAGCCTCAGAGCAAAAAGTATATATTCTCACATGTAACACATAAAAGCATTATACAGCCGTGCTGCTGAAGACAGCCTGAAGTACAGGAGAACTGAAACTAAGTAGGAGCCTTTTGGCCCCCTATGAATTACTGAAGTCAAGAAAATGCATTTCAGATACACTGTCCTCAAACATTCCCTGCAGGATGAGATACTGCTAAGTGAAAAGGAATCCTCATCACCATAACTGGCCAAATTATTGCAGGGGATTTAATCCCTGAATTCAGTGACATTCATGAGGCTGTAGAAAACAAGAAAAATATGTGATCACCTCTTTGTAATTTCAAAATGATAGATGCAAATGACGTATATTGTTTTTACTATTACAAAACGAAAGAAATAATACCAATTTCTCCCAAAATAGAAAAAAAAACCATTATAAAGGATATATACATCAATATGAATTTATTGAATTAATGAAAGTAATTTTTACTTGAGAAAAGATTTGTGTAACGCAGACTACAGTATCTAGAATATGACATTGGTGTATAAGCTTACATCCCTTCCCTCATATAAACAATGAATTTTTAATTGCTGAAGGCAAAAATGTGCTTGTGTAACTTTTTTCAGTTTTAAATGTGGGCTTCAAATCATGTCCACTTCTACCCTTGTTTTAAAATATTCTAACTTTATTGAAGAAGTTAAAAAGTCTCTCCAATCACTTACTGATCTCTTTTTAGAGGTTTCAAAGTTGTTTGATCTTAGGGAAGTAAATACAAGCAGAAAAAGCACATTTCCCCACCAATAGCATGCAAGCAACATGTGATCAAAGATCAAAGAACTTTATGAGTTGGGCCCACATTTTATCATCCATTTTTGTTCAAATTCTTTGTCCTTGTTCAAATAATATACATGAAAATAAATATAAAATTTATCTTAAAATCTCTCAAATGAGCTAGTCCAGTAACTCAGCACTGTACGACGAGCATATGTAATAATATATTTAAAAATTAAAAATTGAATGAGAAGTGAAATATCAGAAACAGATTTGATTTCTAGTACTCTACCACTGTAAGTTTCAACATCAGGATCTGGGTCTGGGAGAAGCTTGGATTTCTCTGTGTACAAAATAGTGTTTTATCATGTTAATTCGTTTTAAAACATTCAGGTTAGAAGCATCTGCTTAAATAAAATATATCGATGAGATTAGTCTTAGGTCCTCTTTTCCACCCACACTTTTTTAGGAAAAGATTATGCATTCAATAAAAAAAATAATGAGTTTTGTAAAGGCTTAAACATTTCAGATATACTAACTGAAACGACATCAATAACATATGTCTACATAGTATCATAAAAATTCTCTCCATTCTTTTAAGACTATTAAAATTTAAGGCCTTCAAATGCTGGTTTTCAAATCATCAATGGGTATTAGCAATAGGTCTCTCATTAATATGAGGAAAAAGTTATTGTAGGCCTAGCAGTGAAATTTTCAGAGTTGCACCATCCTTTACAAGCAATATCCAAGCATGTTTCCCAGTAAGGTAGCTATACATTTGCACAGATGTGCTTTTAACAGGATCTATAAAGCATGCAGCCACAAGATGTAATTTATGTAGATTCTTGCAATTGCTTATCTCAGACACCAAAGACTGTGAATATCTGTACCACTAACTAGAAAATCCTCCAAAATCCTGGCTAAAATAATCAGCACACAAACCTAATTTAGTGACTACTCTGTGAGCTCTATAATGTCCCGACAGCACATTAAGCTGGCAAGTTAGGTGATTTGGATACCATACTCTCACTTTTAAGATCTGAGGACAAACATGATTGGACATATTACTTTAAAATTATCCTACTCTCATTCACACATTGCCTTCTCAAGGTTTACCTGTTTCAAAGATCTTGTAATTTGGTGCTCAGTAGCACAGTACTAAAATGTGCTTAATAACAGTTCTCTTCATTATCAGACCTTTCCCCACACCCCCACCCCTCCCTCCAGTTCCCTCAACAGCTTTGATCAACCTGCCAGCCATCTGCAATCACAGCTAGGTCAGCAAGCCAGCAGAGCTGCCGAATACAACTAGTTGCTCAAGGTCTCTCTGTTCTTCCTTGATGCCGAATTTGACAGTGCAGCTCAGCACTTTTGCACCAGGCCTGGTCCTGCGCTTCGTTTTCCCAATACACAGCCTTCTGGAACACCACTCTCAATTTTCCTTTGTTGTTGTGAAAATAGGTCTCTGCTCTTCTCATTTTATTGATCAGACTCTACTGTTTGATGATGCAGTGCCTTGATCAGATCTTTCATTGCTTGTGCTATAAAATCACTAATTCTGCTTCACATGTCTTCGCAGTGTTGTCAGTTATTGTTGTCCTTCCACAGAAACACTACGGTAATTACTTCAATGCTGGCAATTCTCATCCAAGATGCTCCATTTACCCATCTGCCCTTTCATATAAAAGTAATCAATACTTCAGTGCATCAAATCAGACTTTTTAAATTACGGACTTGCTGACAGCTCTGGCAATTTAAGTGCAACTGTTAAAATTATTCATCCACATGAAGTATAAGACAATAAAAAAAAAATCCAGTGATTATATCTTTTTTCTTGCCCCCTTTTTACAGGTATGTATCTCTGAACATTGATTGGGGAAGCGCAGAAATAACTTCTTTGTAGGCCAGATTAAAGAAGGCACTGATGTTTAGTGATCTGCAATGTGGTAATGTTTCCTGACCTCTGATGAGATAACCTAGAAGAAAACTACTAAACACTTTGAGAGCAACCAGCCTTCTGGTAAAAGAAACAAAACTCCAAACCTTATACTAGGAACAATCACACATTTTCCAGTCTTTCTATGCCCAGGGAGAGAAGAAAATACATCCCTGTTAAGTCTTGATTAAATGTGCCTCAAGTAAAACACATTCAGCACTTGAGGCACTTTTGTCAAGCAGTTCATTGGTACTTTCCAAAAGTGCTAAAATTAAGTGAATTCTTGACTTTTCTAGAAATAAAATTAAATTCAGGGATTAAATAATTTGTATAAAAAACTTCTGCTGTCTTCTACTTTTATATATTGCATACAAATAACACATTCTATTCAAAGATTATTTGAATACATTAATATAAGGATAAAAGAATAAATAATATTATCAATAACTTGATGACTTGGTAGTTATTAGCATCATACAGCTAATGAGAAAATGGGGATGTACTCAACAGTGGCTGATACATAAGAAATGTGTGTATATATACATATACCCCTCTATACACTAAACGATTATACCACATTCAAAGCAATTCAGATTTTTCTAAAGTATAATTTAAATAAACCAGAAAAAAATATTATACAATAAGGTTGCTGATACAGGCAGAATCGAGAACTCTTAATCCTAAACAGTAGTAACAATAGATATTTATTTACATGGTAACAAGACTTGATTAATTTATTAGCTACAATTTTATTTTGAAAGTATTTGACTGCTTTATTAATTGCTTTCAGATTTTGGTCTTTATATTCTTAGGCTTGTTCCTGATCTTGATATATATTAACTGACAAAGTTTTTTATGACAGAAGCTATTCCTACTGTAGCTTTTTCTAACAATAGTCTTTTCAAAATACTTAGCTTATTATGATGGGATAGCTCATGAGAAGATGGCATATTTTTTGTCTTGAAAACAGAGTATTGTATACAAGCTACTGTAAACTTTGACAGTTAATGCAGGTAAATGAAGTGAACATTAAGAAGAGATGACTGTTATAGACTAGTAGACTGGGAAGAGAAAGATACACCCACTCCCTTTGAAAGAAGCAGCAAACCACTTCAATGCAACAACCCTTGAAAAGTTTAGGAAGCTTGCAATACTTCACATGGTCACAAAACTCAAAATCTATATACAGTTTCATGAAAAACGAAAGAAGCAGCGAAGTCATGAACAACATCCAGGCTCTATCTTTTTAAAAATCAGCAATATCACAATGTGAAGTAGTATTAATTATTAATGTAAATATATAGAAGCCTTAACTGACACTCTTCCCTGACCTAACACTGCCACATTTCAGGCTGCGCATCAATTCAAAACTTTGATTAGAATTGAAACATGCTACTTTTCTGATTATTTCTTACATGGAGAGACCATTTTTTTCTTTGAAGTTTAACCTTTCTTTTTTTTTGTACCTTTTTAGACACCTGTCATAGTATCAAACAGATTCAACTTCACAGTTCAGCAAACACCTCATTTGTATCTCAGCAGAAATTTCTATTTGGCTAATAAATGACACCACCAAGATACCTGTCTGGGGAAGACACACTGCTAAGAATCTTAACAAGGTCCATTTGTGATGTACAAGCAACAAAGGGACAGCAGGAGTGTGGGAATTTAGTATCACAGTTTTTACATCAAATCTGAATGGGATACAATAAAAGAGAATATAAAATCTCAGTATCAACACTGGAATCTACTCTATTTATTTTGTTCTTAGACTGTGGATTGGCTGCAAATATGGTAAAGCTGATAGTATGGTAATTCTAAAAGCAAGCAGACATCTAGATACTCACTCCACACTAAAGTTCACTTATTTGTAATTAGCACATTTTAATTCTGGTTGATTTAATATTGCTGTTGAAAAAAACTATCAGCCTTTCACACTGCTTCCACTTAGAGTGTTATGTTGACTTCTAACAGAATAGTAGGTTAAAATTCATCAATTATACATATTTTTCCTTCCACACAGAAGGTAACATTATAGTAAAGGAACCATCACACCAAAAAAGATCAATATGATTTTGGAATCATAAATTGCCAAGATATGGAAATAATCCAAGGCAAGGCAAACACTTCAAAAGAAATGACTTAGCTTTATGGTATTTAGTTAGGTAATTATAATTTTTTCCAATTAGTTACTTCATTGTTATTATTATTATAAAAAAGAAATCTTACTTTTGTAGTTCTGATTCCATATCTACAAGCCTACCTTACAAAAAAATATTCTCTTTTCTAGGTAGTAAATTGTTCTTTGACCTTCTGAAATTCTACTACTATGACTGAGCAAAGAAATCTCTGCCCTGTTTTTGCACGAAAGCAAATCAGTGCCGACACATCTGACTGCCCCAATGCAGTTCTGTTTTACTGGTTTAAAGACTAAAAATATCCAATGACTTAAAAGATTACAATTTATTGTCTTTATGATTTTAAGTGAGAAACCGCCACAAACCCTGCCAAAGAAGACTCTTACTCCAAAGAGAAAAACTGCATCAACTAAAACTTAATGTTTCATAAGGACTCTTTCTTAAACAATTTAAAAAAAAAATCCATATACTAAAAATATCTAGTATTGTATAAAATTATTTCAAGTAATCTCACATACCTGAGGGAGAATTATGCGCTGAAGCCAAGGATTTGGATTTTGAATCTGAAAGTCGAGAAATGCTATTGGCTCGAGTTCTAGCAGAAACTTTACTGCCGTCTCCTCCTGACAGCAATCTTGAACCACTTCTGATAATAGTTTCTGGGGTACGAGATGAGGCAGTGCTTCTAGTTATTGTTGCTTCAGAATCACTACGTGCTGATAAAGACCCAAGTCGTGTTCTGCGAGGCTGAGCAAGTAAGTCTATTCTGGAAATATTTCTCCTCCCTGATGGAGGTTTTGATGTAGAGCTTGTAGTAGACACTTCAGAAGCCACTGAAGCCTTATCGGCATCAGCAAGCTCACTATCTGAGACTTCACCAAGCCGTGCTCTGCGCAAGAGAGAAGTCCTTGTGGGACGTGGTCTTGGAAGAGTGGTAGATTTACTAGATTGCCCAAGTGCAACAGGAGAGGTTTTTGATTTAGTTGACTTTCCTTCCATCTTGGAATGTAAAAGTTCATCTGCTGAGGCAAAAGGAACTCTTCCATGAGATTTGCCAGAGTAGGTTTCCTGGTCAGATGATAAAATATCAGAAATGGCAGAATGAGGTACACTAGATGTTTGGTCATCATCTGTTAAATCTACTGAGGGTTGCCTCATTCTTCCACTGGACTGCACAGTTTTGCGTGCATCAGCTCTAGATCCACCATCTGAAGACCGACTTTTAGTTTTCTTTTCCATCTTTTCTCTGGCACTTGTAGAAGATTTCAAAACATCCTTTGAAGGGGAACCAGTGGAACATCTATCTTTATATAAGGTTGTAAAGCTCTTCCGCTTCTGTGTGGATTTTCTTTCAGTGTCACCAGTAACAAGACTGATTGTGCTGGCTGTATCAACATCTGATTCCGGTGATATGGAATTATCTCTGTTGTAACTAGGAGTGTCAGGACCTTCATCAGTTTTATTTTCTTCACGCAATTTAGCTTCAAGGAAAGCCATTACAGCTTCTGTGTCTTTCAAAATGAGTGTTGTATCTAAACTGGAATCAGTGTCCATTGAATCACTTCTGTCACGTAGCCTGTTTGCAGATACTAAAGGGGCAGCAGATCCACTTTGCTTATTAATGTGAGGAATAAGTTCTATAGGTATATTTGTGCTAGGCTTATCTATTGTAAAGCTACCTTGCCTCACTAATGGTTTTGAAGATTCCTTTTTTTCTCCTCCAGGTGTTCTAGGACTTTGTACTCTAATAATCTCCTCATTTTTTCTTCTTTTGCCCTCAATCTGTGCCAACCTAATTTCTGCTTTATCTGCAACATGTCCAGGAGCGTTGTCTTGATTATCCAAAGTTTTGGGTGATATAACAATCTCCTCTCTACCTTTCTCAATCTGGTTTGCCACAGATTTTGTAGAGGATAATTTTGTGGGTGTCCAGTGTCCTTGCTCCTTTCTTTCTTGTTGTTGAATTTTGGCTAAAGCTTGTTTCACCACAGAAGTTTCTATCCCAGTTTCAACTCTCTCTTTACTGGAAGAACTGGGAAAAGAAAAAACTTTGTCTCCAGTAGCTCTGGGCGAAAGACCATTCATTGTTCTGCTTGACTTTGCATCTGAGGCACGAGCTGGAGTTTCTTTCTCCTGAAGTTCAGTGTCTTGCTTTTCACCTATTTCTGACCTCTGATGAGATGTAGTTTTTGCTTTTGAGTTTTCATTCACTTTCTCCTCTTTGGGAAGTTGTGGAAGTGTCCTCCTCTTTCGCTCACCTTGGCTGGTCATAGAAGCAGCTGAACCAGCACTTCTAACAGAAATACCAGACTCACTGATATCTGTGTCTGAAAATGAAAGAGAAAAAAAAAATCTGATAAGAGATTCAATAGTAAGGTAAATAAAAAGGTTACATTTTTATGACCACTTAATGCTAATGCAACAACATAAAACAGAACTGAAAAAAGTCATCAGTCCATCCAGCTGTTCTATGGCAGGATTAATTATACTTAGACAAATACAGGTTTAAAAACATTGAACAAACATGTTTAGCAAGCTGTGTAAACTGGAATCATATATACAAAGATCTCACAATAGGTTAAAATACGTACATAAGAAATCACTGTTACATCAGCATATCACTACAACAGGAAGTGGAAAGCAACTCTTACATTCCTAAATACCTAGCAAAAAGAATAAGATCCTCCCTCTTCCTCCCTACTTGCCTGTTCCACAGCTCAAGGTCATGCCTTGGGGAGAGACTACATCCCTGCAAGACCTCCCCTCAGGCAAAAGGCTGTGGTGCTGGGAGACACTCACCGATATTGAAAAGCCCTACCCACAAACAAAGAACTTACTCTGGTTGAGAAAGCAAAAATAAGTTTTTTACCCAAACAAGATACTTTAGGACAGAAATAAATAGAAAATGTATAAAAACCATCAAAAGAATGCAGTGCTGCTGCTAAAGAATTTTCACTGATGCTGAACAACCCTGTTTTAGAAATCAAACTTTATTTCTCCACAGTGATGACCATGCCCTCCTTGCTCATTTAAAAAACACAGCAATTGTGCTGTCAGAAATAAGCCTTTATTACTCAGAGATAATATGAATTCCTCTATGAATTGCTCTGACTTTGAATCTTGGATAGAAAAAATTCTTTCTGCAGTTCATTTGCCAGCTGTTGCAATATAACGTGACACACTTATAAACACACATCTGCCAATTCACTTTTTGCCAGGACTGATCTATGAACAACTGCTCCGCATACCCAGCTGGGATTTTCCTATCACTGCTTGTCGTCAACATTGCATGTTCCAGGAATATAAACTGGAGTACAGGGTTTCCCTCTCTGGAAGAATTCTCTAAGCAATTAATGGAATATCAACAATAGTACTGTATGTATACCTTCTACTTTCTATCTGTGCTCTTCACTTTATCTTTTCTCTTTGCACAGTATCACACCTTTGATGAAGAACGCAAAAAGATTCATCTTTTTTTCTATAATCCATGTAATGACACTGATTTTGGAAGATGGAGGTATCTCTGAAATCTAAGCAAGGTTTTCTAATTCCTGGATGGTTTTTTTCTTCAAAATTATGAAAAAAAATGGAGCTTCAATGAAAATCAATATGATTGCTTATGTGTGAAGATTAACTTCTCTCAGACACACCCACCAGATCAAATATTTTACATATATATAGGGATGTAACTTCCTTTTTGGTGAATTTCAAACAGCTTTTAGTAAAAAACAGTGTGGAGTTGTTCAGTGTTGTATTTGGTTATATATATGTTACGTGAAGTTTAACTACTAAGATTTCTAAAGAAGATACAGGCATCTAAGTCAACAAGACATATTTTGTGAATTGGTCTTTTGTCATACATACTAAATTTTACTTTCATTACACCTTTGGTGCTTGAATGTTTTCTTTATCCCCTCTTAAGTATTTTAGAATTCTTGCAGTATGGGTATGCGCTACACAGTAGTCGCTTCACTTTATGTCATAAAGTTCTTATAATGGTAATAGAAACCTTCACCTCTGAAGATCCTAGTTAGTGTCCCATCTGAAGGTGACAATTGAAAACAATACAGAGAAGTCTGGCAAAGCCCAATTAGCTACCCAAAGGATCAGTCTCAATACCTACAAATTTCAAGTGTCTCGTATGTACACCAACTCCTTCCAAAGAGTGCATAATTTGCTCCTGATTTCCATTATTCTGTGTCTAACAGATAATTTAATTTTTTCCCTTTCCATCTCCTTTGACTTTTAGCATCCTAGACAAAATTCAATGGTTAGGAGGGGAGGAAAAGCTATGATAGAAACAGCAGTTACTAGTAAGATTTCTTTCATACACTGATACAGAAGTTTGCATTATGTAACATCAAAAGCAAAACTTCTTTGAAAAACTTCTCCCAAAGATGATCATGATCTCTAAAGTGAAATTAGGAAGAAGAAAAAAGCAGAGGAGAAGTAAGGTAAGCAACTCCACTGTAGTCAAGAGTGCAGATTTTTAAAGAACAAACCATTTCAAAATTGGAAATGTGAATAGGTGAACTACGAAGAGACATAGCCTGAACATCTGGCATTCACAAGACAGGGAGGTAAAGTTGTTCATTGATAAGGTGGTTTCTAGCCTTTCAAAAATCATAGGTTTTCGGTACTTCCAAGATAAGGAAGGATGCTATGCTTCAGCTGAATGCTGGTTTCTCAGGTTGTATTGTTTAACAATCTTTACACTTAAGTACAATTTGGGTGCAGTACTAAGAAAGTACCGGCACTCAACTGCCATGCCAGACATCACTACTGCTCAGCTTGTTTTCACACTGTTTCTGCTCAATGACACAGAGGAAATTTAGGTGAAGATGAGGTATTAAGAGTAAGAAAGCTGCTTAAGTAGGGTACATAATGACTCCTTTCTCCCTTTGATAGGTTTCTTCAGCAGAATTATGACAACAAGAACAGTTTTTAATACCATTTTCTAATGCTGCAGGCACAGATGACTCCAATCTCATGTCATCTTGGTCATGGCGTGTGTGATTAGCCGCCAAACTGGCCCACTGTGATACCCATCGTTTACCTCCAGGATTAGCAGAACCTTCCTAAGGAAATAAAAAACCAGAAGAAAAAAATTACAACTGTGATAAAAAGCAGTCCATCCTTCCAGGATTTCCTGAATAGAAATGTCAGACAATATTTTCCTGGAGGAAGTTGAAAAAATAGTTTGACTCAATAAATTTTAGTGGTCACAGCTCTGGACCAAACAAACAGACAAACAAAATCCATACAGTTGTAGAATCAGTACCAAATAATCAGCAGCTCCTAGTGCAGTGAACTTTTAAACATCAGAACCTATATAAAATACATCAGAACATGTGCTAGTTCTAAGTTCATCTTATTTCAGTCCTCAGCTCAGAAGTGCAGGAAAAAAACCATGGGGTGTGAGGGTGCATTAAAAAATTAAAAATGTGCTTCAGGAAGACAAGAAAGTGACATTTTACCGGTTTAGAAGACCCTCTTGTCCAGATGAAATATTGTATTTACTTCATTACAGAAAGACTACCTTAAGGATTGAAAGAGTAATATAACTTATGATGGAAAGGAAAGGAAGCTCAGATTATTTGTTTGGCCTAAACAAGAAAAGAAGGAAAGATTAGTTTTAAACCATCCTACGGGGTAACAGTGAAGTCAACGTCATCAGTATCTGATAATTTTTTTGCAGCTAAACAAGAAAGGAAATTAATTTACTTCCTTGATGGTATTTTGAAACTTTGAAAAATTTTAAAATGTAAATAGAAAGTACAAAAGTAAACCACCTTCTTGTGTTGGTATATCAATTTTTTTTTTCAAATCCTGATTTCTAAATACAATGCAACATTGCTGTACTGTCAAATATATTAGTCTCTCTTGTTTATATCAAAAAAAGACACCTGGCAACTGTCAAAGCATGTATATGTGCATGTGCTTGTACTCACACGGGCTGCACGCTATCAAAAGCTTTACAGAAATTTAGATAGTCTAATTTATTGTACTTAAAAGATGAAGTACTGCAAATGACAGAAATCACTGAGTACAGTTCCAAAAGGAGTTACATAACCATCTGCAAGTAAAACAATCAATAAAAGAGATGGGAAAGCTGTGGAGACTCCAGTAACTTGCTTGATAAAGATATTTGTAGGAGCTATTCCAAAGGTCAGCTGAAGCTCTGCTGCCTCTTCCAGTCTTCACACTTCTATTCAAAACACTGATTTCTGGCTAATGCCTTGGCCACTCTGAGATTCTAGCCTTTGACCAGAAACCAACTCTATGTTTTATAAAATTTATTTAGCGGAAATAGAATGGTGAATAATGTCACCTAGTGTATAATAACTTCTTGCAAATTAAAAGTTAGACTTCTGAAAAACTTGAATTTAGGATCTTGAATTTCTCCTGATCAATGCGAACAAGTGCAACATCAAGAACCTCTTCCAGAATATTATGAATGTAGTAAATTAGAGATGCACCAAGTAATTTGTTTGAACTACTTAAAAAATTTCTGTATTTTGATACACTTTTTTAGCATCAAAATGTTATAAAATTCAAGTCTAATAACTGCAAAGGAAGGCAATTCGGTGTTTGTTATTTATGGGAATTCCTAAACACAATGAAAGGAAGAGGGTGACACGAAGAATATTACAAAAACCCTGTGCAAAAACATGCAGCACTGACAACTATTGCTGAAGACCCATTTTGCTTTCATATCTCTAAACTTTCTTTTCTCTATTTCCTGTCTGTACTAGTGAACTTCCATCTTTAACAAAACAATTAATTACAGCCAAATCCAAACATGACAGATGTTTCAATTGTCTTTGCTATAGAAAACTCCAAATAGTTTCTTCTGTACCACCAAAACAATTTCAGAGATAGATATGTGTCAGAAATCCAAATTCTACTTCAAAATGGAGAAACATACTAAAGACTTCACAGATTAACTGTAATAAAGCAACATGATAAATTACTTTTCTCTGAATTTACTTACACTGACAAAAAATGGTTTCTACATTGCAGTGAATGTAAATGTGTGCTTTCCAACTCTGTACAAACAAGCACAAACAAAGCTATGAAAAGCAGTTTCTTTTGGTAGTAGTTTAAGCACAACCAAAAGGTGTGAGGTTTATAAAACACACATCTAAAAAGTTACATTTAGTTCTCTTAATGCTCTTCCTATAACCCATATCATCTTGCATCTTACAGGCTCTCAAGTAAGCAACCCTTGATATCTTCTCTTGAATAACAAAAAGAATTTCCTTGTCTTTCTGAAAAGTTGAGTTTATGTATCAGATACCAGCCTTTTAACTTCATGTAAAATCAATTTTCCTTTATATAAGGACTTGATAGCAGTAATAAATCTTTAGAAAATGTACTGATGGATTTCTGTGGACTTTTTATTCAGCCTGAAGATTCAGGGCTTCAGGCTCCGCATATGAAGAAAATCCACAGTACACACACATTCCACCTGGTAGCATCTCTAATACTTGTCATTTCAGAGCAGAATAATATTTTTTTTAAAATAATTTTCAACGAGCTTAATAAATTAAAAAAAAAGATGCAAAGATGTCTTTTCAGAACCATAACTCCAGTCAGTTCAAGCTGTAAGAATCTTTTCAGAAACATAACTCCAGTCAGTTCAAGCTGTAAGAATCACATTATGTCACCTTTTCATAAACTGCTGTCTTGAAAGCAGCTCTTTTAGTCCCTCCCCACTCTACCTGCTTCAGAACTACATTCCTCCAGGCTGATGATCTATGTAGAAATTTCCATACATGCTTTATTTACAGCCAATGTCTGCAATTTGTTCCTGGAACAACACTGACACCTATCTCAGTCAGTTATTTTTCCTTCTGTTACATTTACTCCATTTATTGTACCCACCTCAGCTACTGCTTTGCTAAAGTAAATGAACAGCATTGATCTGATCTTGTAAGGTAAAACTCCATTCCCTTAATCTGAGTAGACTTCTTTGTACTTTCTCTAGACTTGTATTCACTGTCCTTTACTAAGAATAACAATTCCAGTGCCATTATCAGAAAGGAAGCTTTGCCATGGCGATAATACTGCCTTTTCTAATGACAATGCAGTTCTCAGGTATCCAAGGGTCCTATTTGCCTTTTCAGAGCCATATGATATTGGTGACACATCATCCTACATTTCAGTATAGAATCTAAGTTCAAACAAAAAGCAAGTATCAAACTTCAAGCTGAATGGTTTGCTCTACAGAAGGACAGGAAATCAGTGTAATTAGAGAGGACAAACAAAAGGAAATACAGCCTCTAAATATTTCACTTCTAAGAAGCAATACAGCAAACATTTACATGAATGAAGTTATTCAATATTCAGAATGTCAGCAGTATTACTTAGTTTTCTTCAGTGGGAAAGACATGAAATGGCCATTCAAAACAGCAACAGGGACATTGCAGTCTATGGCACTGAATACTCTGTAGATGCAGAACCAGGTTTCTAACTGTGCTTTGGTCTTTTAAAAAAACCAAAAAACCAAACCCAAAAAAACAATAAATCAAACAAAAAACAGAAGCACATCAAAGGCAGTGTTGATAAACCATTAAGAGCTGTGTTTAGCATAGATGACTGACCACTGAAAATTAAATGAAGCTGAATAGATGACAGCCCAAATGTCTGCAATATATTAATTACCAAGTCCACATAGTAAGAATAAATAATAACAACAACAATAATACTCTCTTTGTTCTCTATCTTATTTTTGTTCTTAAATCACACTTACCTTGGTTGGCAAGTGGCAGCTTATAATATAGAAAATAAAAAGATTTAAATATTTTAAATAGATGGGTTTAGTACTTTTACTAGCTATATGTAATCATTGAAAAGGCAGGAACCAGTGCATTCAGGCTCAATCCAACCATGTCACGACATTCACTCTGAATTTTATTTAGCTCATGACAAATACTATTCCAAGGTACTAACTGTCATATCAAAGAAAAAGCCGAGAATTTCTTTAATAAGGAAAGCAGTTTCTAGGTCCTTTCCAAGCATGTTATTCATGATACTTCACAAGCCCTGTAAAGTTAAGATATCTAAGTTCAGAATAAACATTCAACCCCCAAAGTGACTCTAGGTGACACTGCCCTGCCTTGGCAGGGGGCTTGGACTAGAGGATCTCCAGAGGTCCCTTCCAACCCTAACTGTTCTGCCATTCTGTGAAACTGTTTTTATAAAATCTTTATAATTTCCCAGGCCATCTTTTCGATCCTCCTGAACTGAAATGTCTTCAATTTTTATTCTTTGGTTTTTTCTATGTCAATCATGTTCTGAATTTACCTCATTCTGCTAAATCATCTACAGGAATAACTGTGATGGGCAGTTGGAGTAAGGTCCACCCACAATCTGAGTGGATGCAAGACTGGAACACTGAGCTACCCTGACATTACGTGACTATTTAGCCAAGACCTTCAATAAGGTTTATTAACTTATGTTCTGCGGCTCAGAAGTGCAGTTAAGTCTTCCAAAACCCACAGGATGAAAAATGAGTATATGAGAACATGATACCCACATACTTGACAAATCCAACACATTTGCCTCTCCCTTTCCAAATGAAAAAACAGACTTGAGTGCAAGTTTCGGCAATAAGACTTCCACTACAACAATCTTCTCTGAGCAGTTATCCTCATGATTGTTTTCTCATTATTTCCATAGAAAACAAACTCCTAATTTTCTGAACTACCTTCTCTTTTACTTCCATATATCTATTAACCAACTTCTCTGATAAGCCTTTCTTCCACCTTCATCTGTCCTCAACTCGTTACACTAATCCTCGCTACATCCACATTGTTTATGCAGTTTTGGTCCTTGACTTACAGAACAATTTTCATTTTGTTCCCCTATCATCATGCCATATAATAATACTTTGAAATACACTAATGATCTATTATCTTCCAATACACAAAGATCTTTTAATGCAGCAAAGCAGCCACAGTAATAAAATGGCATAATTCTTGTAATTTCACCGTAAATCAAAGTGAGTTTTACTATGTCGTTGCCAGAAGGTTTCTTAAACCTGTCCTATGATTGCAGAACAAGTCTCAGCCTTCTAAAATCAAAGCTTGTTATTTGCAAAATATGACACCTGGAAAACCCAATTATAGTTATAAAATAAATCACATCTTCTTCTTCTGCTTATGAAATTACAGAAGTAGTAAAATATCAATACTCTTGAAAACTGATACAGCACAAAAGAGCTGAATGCTGCAAAAGGCATAAAAAGAAGAGGGAAAGGATGTGGTTATAGATTTGTGCAAAGAAGCAAGATGAAAGGCAAAGTTTGTCAAATTCTTCCATGTGATATGCCTATGCCGTATGGCAATAATTTACTTGAAGCTGTAACCTTTGAGAAATTAGTCAAAGATACTACGCTAGACACAGTGATACACTTAGTGTCTCAAGATTTCACAGTAGCCAAAATACAATCATGATAAAACACACCTTCTCTACAAGAAGCAAACTTGTAGATACTAAAATCAATGTATTTGCAGAGCAGGAACAGTAAGTCTGACTTTAAGCTCTTGACCTATTTTAAAAAAATGCTTATTGATGAAGTTTGCTAATTTATAGAATCATACTTCAGAAACAATCTGCCAAGAGAAGCAGAAGTAAGTATGATGTGCTTCATTACTGTTAGCAGATTAATTCTGCTCCAGTGTGATCCTGTTCTTTTCCAGGCACATTTCAAGTTACAGTTTATCTATCACAACGATATCAGAATGTCTCCCAAGATTTCAATATGAAATACCATTAATATCTAGCTTGTGTGCATATTCTGAGCCATATATCAAGCGAGGTATTTTTCTCTGCTCAATCTTCCACTAATGATTAAATTATACTGCTTCTAAAGCAACTAATGTAAGTGACTTGTCATGAGTGGCACCTCACTGGAGAACTCACACTGTGAATATAAAAACCTAAAGTCTTTTGGCTTCAGAAAAAAAGTCTGAAAAGTATTATCCACCATTGTATCACACATTAAATGCACATACTTTATTTCTGAATTTTAGTACAGTTACTTTTTTTGGGCTATAAAACATAATCAGCTTCTCCTCAGTTCTGCTGCATAACTTAGAAAAAGTGTATACACTGCCAATGTATGTTGAAAGGAAACTCCTGCTACATTTCCAATACACTGGTGTTAGTGCATATAGAAAGGTAGCAAAGCTTAAAACACTTCAGCAATGTAATGTGCCTGTCTCTGATGGAGAAGTTTTGATAATGCAATAAAGGCCTAAGAAAAATAAAATACTTATAGATCTGAGCCAATGCTTTCCAGGCAAGACTTTGTTTGCTGTTTAACACTTACTGGTCAGTTCTTAGTGCTCTCTCTTATTGGAAGAAAAAAGAAGACCGTCAAAAATTAAATTCTACCTCTGTGTCAAGAAATCCAGTTGTACTCAGTGGTCTTTTTTCTTCCAGCACTACTGTAGCAGAATTTATAGCCCAATCTTTTACTAAATCTTTCTGGTTCTCGTTGATAACAGGCCTATTATAATCCTGGCTGTCATCCACTCCAAATACCTGAAAATGAAACAACATTACATTCATTAACCCAATACCATCCTGATACAATGTTCAATGTTAATGGATGGATGGTGGCATGCTGGATAGTGAGTTTAAATAGATTTTGTTGTGTTACGCTTATCTGTCATCTTGGTGAATTCTACAAAATAAATAGCAGAAATAGCTAGAGTAATTGAAAAAAAAAGAGAGTGGAAGTTATATCAATGCTGTGAAAATTCAAGAAACTGCTAGTTGGAATGGTCAGTTATGAAAAAATGACACTGATGAAAGAAACAAAAGATAAAAGCAAAATCATTCTAAAAAAACCATTGTACCAATTAAGAAAAAAACCAATACTGGAACCACAAAATTTTCAAATTTTTGCTATTATCTAGTGGAAACAGGAATTACAAATGCTTACATCAGCTACTAAAATGCTTATTCAATTATTTCTCTAATACAAACAAAATTTCAGTTTTTAATTTGTTAGGAACTTAGCAGATTTTATAAGTCCACTAGGCCTCATGAACCATGTAGACTCATTCAAGACATGACCTGCCATAGTTCTTTTACTATACTGTTTCTTAATGGTGCTTAAATTAATACTTTCCCCTTATGACAGAGTAATTTTCCCATGACATTTGAAAACCATTGCTCAGAAAAAAAAATCTAGAAAAATGTTATTACCAAGGCAATTCAGTAATAAAGACTTAAGCAAGAGAGCCAGCATACTGCCTGTCAAATTTTTTGTGAGTCATAGATACCAAGGAATATAAATTGCTTTCAGAACTGATGTATAGAGGTATTTTAGAGAACTTTGTATCTTCAAAACATGTAATTCATAAAATTTTTAGATTTCTGCCTAAGACATAAATTTACTATTAAGGATGTAAACACAAAAAATTTTTAAAATAATAAAAAAAATTTATAATAAAACGAACATCCCACGCACAGTAAAATTGGATACTAAAAAGTAACGGTTAACATAAAAATTGTTTTTTCTTAGAGAAAGACAGAGGGAAAGAAGGCAGTGATCTTCACAGATGTTATCCTCTTGTTAAAAATACTACTAGGGCAAAAGAGCAAATTATGTACAGAATTATTTTTTCCCCAAAAGTGTTCTGTAATTCAGTTTTGCACAGCAAAGCTAGAGGACTGGTTTATTACAACTCTGAACAAGGTTAGTGTATTTAAAAATCGATTCACCACTAGATGGCCACAAACCACAATGTTATTAGTTCCTGAGAGGCAAACAAAGGAAAAAATAACCATTAAGAACCCTGGCATTCAACTGCTTATGCCCTTCTAACTGTCCAGAAAGAACTTGCTTTAGCATTTATACACTTACACCTGAAGAAGCTTTCTCAAATGCACTGGATTTGTATTTTGCTCTGATGAGAAAAGCCTGCTTTCCTGCCATTTTAAAATTCAGGCAGTATCCCAAATTTTCAATCTATACAAAAATCATTTCTAGACACACTTAATCAAAAATTGCTTCAGAGTATTTTGAAAAGTTTTCTTTCGTTGAAAAAGTGATATAACCTACATTTTTTGCTGTAATGATATACTTTTGATTTGTACAGTTGTAGCCATTTTTGAAGATGCAAAGCTGTTATCATTCACTGACTCCTTTCTTTTAATATATCACTATTCTGCAGACACTTTTTTCTTTGTTCATCGTAGTTCCTCTGATTATGAATCTTACATAGCCTTTTAAATGAAAGGAAATTCTGTTTTTATCACATAAGCACCTGAAGGAATATATGAATTCCACCCTTCCATACCTAATCAGGACTACAGGAGCAAATTGCTGCCTGTAAATTGTTTATTAATTTGCCATGTCAAATTTCTTTACACTTCTTTCTCTCAGTCTTACCTTTTCTAATACTGAACTCCTGTTTAAGCAAATTGGGTTATTCTTCTTACCTTATTGAAATTAAAGCAAAATCAAATTTCAGTATTGCCTTTTTTTTTTTTTCCCCGTGAAAGGTAATATGGGTAGTACTAAGACCCACATAATAGATTTACCTCCTAACACCACTCCTAATGTTCCTTCTTTATATACAAGTGGGATACCAGAAAAGACAAGCAAAATATTTGGGGACAGTACTATCAGAAAGAAAGGGAAAACATATCCAACGAAACTGTATTCTTGCACTACAACTTCATTTTACATCTCAGAGCACTGGTATGTGCGTGCACCTGCCCTGTCTAAGTTCCACGTTTACACAACTGTAAAGCTCCTCTTCTTACAAGAGAGATTCACAAGAGAGTGGTATAGCCCAAAGACCAAATTTCAGACATGATATATAAAATCCCTCTAAAAATATTGTCACCAACACATAATTAAGACTTTACATACAAAAACTATACAAAAGACAAAAGAACCCACGTTCAGTATTGGACAAAATTTAGGACATTACTCACAGGCCTGACATACATCTGCAGAAGAGCAATACTATCAGAATTTCAGGATTAACAAATCCAGATACTCTGTTCACCAAACAATGAGAATATACCTACCCTCAGCAGAAACTGCCATGGATCAACCTGAATGTTTCTGTTGGAAATCATCTCTCTACCATTTAGGACTTTATGGGTTGCTACAGTAAGGTATATTTGAAATAGTGGGCTGTTGTGACTGAAGCCTGAACAGACAGACACCCACATCTTCCTACAAAGACTAAATACATTCTTCAAGGCTTTCAATTCTTCAGATGTTTCTGTTCCTTAAATATCTTCACTATTTCAAAGTCATTTAAGAGAGGTCTAGGAGATAACCAAGAGAATCCTGAGGAAATGCAGATGACACACATCGTTGCATCTCTTATCTATTTATACAAAAAGACTGAAGCTTCTTTCTGTAAAGCTTTATTTGTCAGAAGCAGAAGCTACAGCTCAAAACAGAAGCAACTCTGAGATATATTTTCATTAAGTGTGTTTTGGGGAAGAAAAAGATGAAAACAGATACCATGACACGGATTTGGACATGTTGAACTGTTTGAAAAATGAGAAGAAAGCCTTTTTTTGTTTTATTTTTGCTAAAGGAGGTAAAGAGATTCTACATATTCATCTATAACTTCAAGAACTTTCCCAACCATCACAAATCACATATATCCAGCACACAGCTGTCAATGGAAAAAAAAAACTTGCCTAAATCTTTTACACTTTATATCCCTGTAAATAATGACTTTCAAAAAAACATGATCTTACATTTTTTGAGAGAATTTGGGGTATAAGGAGTAATGTTAAAAGAATAAAGAAATATAACAGAAAAAAGTTCCTAAAAAATATTAGAAATCACAACAAACCAACAGACATTAATGTTGGGGGTTTTTAAGAGATGTAATTTAAAACCAAAACTACCAGACGGTATTTCCAAACTAACAGCTTCCTATAAGCAACCATTCAAAAAAGTCAGTTTTCTGACCTCCTCTGGCTTATTGTTTATTTTTTATGATATTATATTTTAGTAGGAAGATTACATTATTTCATTCTGAGTACCTGAAGTTTCATGAAGTTACAAAAACAAAAAAATCCAGGATGACAATTTTCACAGAATCCCTGGAAGTTGACTGACAGGGAAAAATCTAGGCAATGCACCAGTCTGCACCATTACACTGGGTTCCTGCAGGGCCTATGCCACACAGCTGCAATTGTAGAGCAGTCAGAAACATGGTATAAACTGTGGTGGTGGTGTTTAAAAATAACTACTTTATTGTTATGAAGCATGAAACAATTCGGACTGCAGATAAGGACATTTTGAATGGCAAGGGAACGACTATAACAACATTGCTGTAAAAAGTCAAGCCTCACCTATGAAATGTAGCCAACATAATTTTCTTTGACCTGCAATCCATTTGGTCTCTCAAGCAAACAGATTAACAGGTGATAGACTGCACCCAGTTTTGGTCACCTCAGTACAAGACAGACACTGTCTAACTGGGGGAGCTCAGCAGGGACCAAGACTGTAAAGACTAGAGCACTTTACCTGGGGGAGAGCCTGGGGAAGCTGGGCTTGATCAGTTTGGAGAAGGGAAGGTTTTGGAGTTCCCCAGCAGCAGCCTCCCCACACCCACAAGGAGCATTATCAAGATGACAGCCAGCCTCTTCACAGTGGTGCACGGAAGGAAGACAAGGGAGAACTCATGAAAGCTGGAACAAGTGAGGTTCAGACAGGACATAAAGAAAAGTTTTTTCACTCTGGGGACAGCCAAGCAAGGTTGCCTAGTCTCTGCCCATGCACACTGTGAAGACCCAAATGGATAAAGCCCTGGGCAACCTGTTTAATATCAAAGCTGACCCTGCTTTAAGCAGGGCTTTGAACTAGAGACCTAAAGTCCTTTACAGTTTGTGTGATTCTATGATCCTTAAAAACAGTGATCTTACATAATAACGTAGCATCTCAAGTCTTCTAGTACAGAGAGACAGTCTTGAGAGAGTCCCAAATACACTAAATCAGCAGGGACAAGGGGAGTTCGTGAGACATACTTCTGAATGTCAAAACAGTGAACAGTAAACCCTTCAAAGATCCCCTAGGACACTCCATTTATATTCTGCAGTTCAACCAGTAAAACAAAGGGACAAAACAGCGGGCTAAAACTATAGCAAGCCCCAAAGTACCATCCTGTTACTTGCTGGAATGCAAACACAGCCTGAAAAATAGAGGCAAAGTACAAAATAACTGATCACAAAATAATTGCACCTTAATGAGGATATTAATAAACTCCATCACTTAATCTCAGCAACAATTTTCCCAATATTCTGAGAATATAACTTTATTTATATAGGCCAGTAATTTTTAAAATTATTTATCCAACCACAAAAAAGAAACAACAAAATCTATGTAACACAACAAAAGCAAGATGCAACCATTGCAAGAAGTATTGGCATATTTTTTGAGAAGGCATGACTTACAGGACCAAGACTGAGCACATGCCTTGCCCTCTTCTGCAAGGGCTTATTTTTCAGAAAGCAGAGTAATCTGTTTTGGCAGGTCATACACACTTTCCCTGTGAAAACAGCTCAACACTCAGAGCTCACCATGGCTGAAACTCAGCTCTAACACAAGCTAGCTTCAGTGACTGGGATTCAGTCTTCTTTGCTCTCCTTCATCCTGCTCCTCTGCTCCCCAGTAGATGAATTAATACTTTTTGTAGCTTAGATAAACTATGCTAGAGGACAACATAATGACTTTAGAATTAACTATCAGAAATTATAATTCTTTAAAACCAGAGAAGGCATATTTCCTTCTCAATATATGGAATACAATCTATAAACTAAAATAAAAACTGGTCAGAAAAAATAATGGCAAGCGGAACCATTTTTCTGAATCTAAAGGAAGACAGTGGGTTAGCTAAAAAATACCAATACACTCACTGGATGTTCTCCTTATGTGCTTTTTATAAACTTTGAAGTTCTTGACTAAGAAAACTTTTTCCAGTTGTATCTCATTTTTATGCCTTCTAAAGTTCATAACGTCTGAACTTTATATATACTTTAATTTTAACCTATTTCATGGTTTATAATTATTTGGTACTTAATGACCACAGACCTAGTTCATCATCCAAATCATTACTGAAGATACTGATATCAACTGGAACAAAAAGTCTTGTATAAGACTTAACAGATATGTTCACTTAGTTTTATAGCAAGTTATGTATATTGGAATGCGGATTCTATTTTCTGCATACATACTGACTACACAAAGCATTACCAAGCATTTATAACAGCATGAGCACAAATTAAGAGCATACATTTTATTCAAAATACAAATCTGAAGAATCCCATCTAGTTTTAAAAGTTTGAGAATCTGAAGTTTCCCCAGTAGTCTTACTGATGTAGTCATAACGTAAAGGATATGCAGTAATTACTAATAATATGAATAAAATTACAGAAAACCAACAATAAATATTAAGGATTCTAGATGTAATTCAGAGCTATAGCTAGGAACCTATTCATTAATGATAGTACTTGAAAACTAAAATTATTTCAATAATTCTTTTTCTATTCTTTCAGATCTAAAACCAGTTACAGACACAACCTGGAAACATATTTGAAAAGGATGATGATTTAAATCCTATTTATTTCAGTGCAGGCAATCTGTATAAAAGGAACCAAATAAAACCTAGTGACAAGAAGTCTACAAAAGGGAATTCGAAGATGAACAGTTTAAAAAAAAATAAAAGAAAAATAGATCAGAACACAGGTAAGGAACAAGGGGCTATGCTGTACAGCACAGTAACAAAAGGATCATGGCAAAATAAAACAAAGAACAAGTGCTTAAATTTGAAACAAGGTATTTGTCACTGTAAAGTGATGGAAATGTAAATTACGATCGTAATTATGCTTCATAACTTTTTAGGGAAAAGGAAGATGATGAGTATATTTGATTGTCACAGAAGTCAAAAGTAGATTTCAGAAACCAAGCTGTGAACCGATACACTCAGACCAGCAAGAAACAATTAAAAAAAAAAAAAAAAGGCAAGAGGCATGATTTTGGAAATAAAAGCAGGATTTGAGCACAGTTTGGGTGTATTAAGAAAGAAGAAGAAACTGTAAAGAAGCCACATTCAGCAAATGATTGATTGATGGGAAGGAAGGATTCCAGCGAGCAAGGAAATGGAAGAGGCTTCAGATCCATATCGCAGATCATCTTGGCAAGGCTGCATTTAGTGTTTAGACTGAGCGCCTGATAATTCTTCCAAAGAAGGTGATTCAGACATTCATAATATACAGTAAATTGGTTATTAAAAGCAGAGCTAATGCTCACATGGAAAAGACAAAAGGCAAACATTTTTCCTCACCTTTCAGAAAGTGTGATAAGAGTACAGAGCCTCAGCTCCCTTTGTGTTTAACTACCGCATGAACTGTGTTTAACAAAGTTGCTTCTGAGGAGTTTTTGCATGTTCTTGGCAGTCATCCTGGCCATCCCAGGCAAACAGACTGTTTTCTGCGCAGGGCATATCTCATGAATAGCCATGGATTTTCACATAAGCTGTTTATGTCATTTTGACTATATATTGAATTTATAGAATCAGATGCAAGATGCTCTGATATAAAAAAAAAAAACCTGCGTAAGCAAATGAAAAGGACCAACGTGCCAAGTCTAAGAACTTCCACTCAACAGACACCAGTTACATATTTACATGCATACATATTTTGTCCCTGTTTGCTGCAGTGAAGAACTCACTCTCTTTAGGATTCCACATTCAAGAGGAAACAGTAAGTTTAGAGAGTACAAAACTCCTCTCGTTACGAGAAAAAAAATTACAAACATCCCCTGAACTCTTGACAAAATGTATATGCTCAGAGAATTTGATAGACTTCAACTGCTCTGCTGCTTTTCAGCGTTTTATTCTTAAAATACAGCCATTCTGCAGACAAGACACTCTGTGGGGCTAAAAGGCATTTCTTTCTAGAAGAAACTGCTGAAGCAATGGTAAAAGCAATTAAACCCAGAGGCTGTAAAAAGACAGGAGACCTGAAAGTCACTTTCTGAAAATCAATGTACCTATCTTGGTTCCTTAAATAGTCATTGAAACATGCTGAGATTATTTTTTTTCCTTCTAACTTACTCCCCTGCCCGTTGATGGTTTTCAGGTAGTTTTCCCATTTTTAATACTGAAAAAAATTGCCAAGAGAAGTTCCATAACATGTATGTTAACCCCATAACAAGAGGGCTTAAAATAACAAAAAAAATCCTCAAGATTATTGATAAAATTTTAACAGAGAAGACAAGACCTGGTATAAAAGCTTTATGAACACTTAAAGCAACAACAAAAAATCATCAGAGGTACACATTCCTTGAAAAATACATTAGCTAGTATCATACTGTGGTATGAACAAACCTATCCCGGGAGCAAAAAGAATAAGGATATCCCATTTTATTCTAATCACCTTTCAGAATAATTCCCATTCATGAACATTCTCAACAGAAAAAAAGAGAAAAAAAAAAAGTAAAAAACAAACTGAAATAAGTATCATCATGACCAGAAAGATGTAGTAAATACAACTGGAAAACCTGCTGTCTACAGTGAACACCAACAGTTTTCCCTCCAAAACCACTATTCCAAATTTTTAAAGCAATAAGAAGAACCTCTCTCAAGACTGTCTCCATAGAATAAGATTTTATGTATACTCATTGCATAGTATATAATCAAATAAAATTCAAGATGATAGCCTGCATATTAAAAACAAGGTCATTACTATTAGGGCCTGTCCATCTATATAAAAGACTTTAAACATCTAAAGTACAGACTTTGGATTGAAAAGAAGGTAATTAAATGGCCATAGTAAGTCTTTTTGAAGGTGGCAGAAGGAGGGACCGAGATTAGATTTTTATGCATTTTTTCAAGTCTGGCTTGGGAATTAGTATGTTGAATTTGCCATCTGAAGTTACATTGCCGATGAAAAAATTATCTATCAGGAAATCTAAGTGAACATAAAATAATTGAAGTAAAAAATCTGGTGACCAAAGAAAACTTTATCTGAGCCAAATCTTTCCATATGCATACGAGCTGCTATAACATTCCAAATTTCCTGGTTAGCTAGGCTGATGGGACTTTAAAAATATATATAGAATCAATTCCATTCTTTCCCTTCCTCCAAATGCATAGAAGAGTTTAACTCCAGTTGCACAAAATATTTTCATTTTTAAATACCCTCAAATGAAACTGGCTGAAGAAGAAAGACAACAAAAAACCCTATATAAAACAAACAAAAAAGATCCCCTTCATGAAAACTCTCAAAGAACTTGAAAAAAAAAATAAAATCACTGAGTTGCTTTTTATTTATTTCAATAGCCTCAAAGTATTTAATATTCCAAACACATCCAGCATTATTTGCACATTCATTTATTAATATGTATTACTGGCAGTACTTTGCTTTATTGAAAAAGGAAAGTCATTAGCATGATAATCTGGTCTCTTGATACTAACAAAAAAGGAAGACGAACTGCAGAAGCACCATTCTGAATTCTTTCATCCACTGACAGACTTAACTTTTCAGTGGGCCACAAAGATTTTTTAACACGATATGACAGCTGAAAACAACTTTCTTCTAATAAATTTATTTTTAACAAATAAAATGGATAGAAAATTTGCAACTCAAAGCTAAATAGAGAGCAATTGCTAAGTGTTAACAAAACAAAGCACTGAACCTATCTAAAGAGCAGAACAGCTGGATGTAAGGGAAAACCAAACCCTATGACTGTGTCCCATTTACTCGTGTATTTTATGCGGTAAAAGTACCACTGAAAACATGTTCTAAATGAACTCAAGATCCTGAATTTGTTTTATTTTGCACTTAGCTATTAGCTGCCACAATAAGACCCTTATTCTGCTAGAAAGAGTTGTGGCTTTCTGCAGCTAAAGGATATTGTGTGCCTGGTTCAAGGTGGTCTTTGTGGTATGTAAGAGCAGCTTGTCTTCCTTACACACTGATGAAATTGCTCTCAGTGGTAATTTTAAAAAGAGCTCTGCAAGTATAAAAAGAGAGCCATTGCCTCTTGGTTTTTTTTCTCATGTTAATGTGCTTATTTTCTAAACCTTAGCCTACTAACCAATTCATACTTCTCTATGAATTGAAGTGATATTTGAATACCTGGACACAGAAGTATCACTGGCTAATGAAAGGGCTTTTAGAAAGCAAGGATTATTGGTATTTTTCAAGCATTCTCTACCTATAAAGAACATTAAGACATACCTACAAATTTCTATTTGCATATTCTTTTAATATTTTCAACTGAAAACTATTCATGTACAAACTCTACCCTTTTACATTAAAATAGTTACTTTGTTTTTTCTTTTTTTAAAGTCTTGTCAATTTGAAAGTTGTGTAAGACAAAAGCTGTAATGTTTGTGAAATCTTTCATTTTAGGTAAGTGGCCAGCATTCACCCCAAGACCGTCATCACTGCAGATAAATGATTACATCTCTCTGTTAGGGAAAAGTACCAAAATTAAAAAGCTTTTCTCTGTTACTAACGAAATGTCTTCCTCTTTCTTTCTGATAATACATCTTTATCAC
>VWZG01002871.1:532834-544929 GCA_013396735.1 Grallaria varia
TCTCTCCTCAAAACTCGGGCTTTAAAATGGTTGAGAATAAAGATTGTATCCTTTCTATTCTACTCCTCTGCTGTAGTGAAAATCCTTTTTTTTATTAGAGACTAAAAGAGTAACAGAGGAAGAAATGGATCCTTAGGAATCTAAATGAAATCAAGATGCTGAATAAACAGGACAGCATAGTTTTTGGATTTCTGAAATAATTTCACACAAGTATCTATTTTCCTTGAGGCTATTTCCTAGGATCTTTTATAATAAAGGTTGCATTAATTAAGCAAAAATAGTACTTTTGAAGGAAACAATATAGCTCAACATTAAGGTTTCCCTCTCCACTTTGTTCAGAATTACATAGATAGATAGATAGATAGGTTTCTTCCATTTATTTTCAGAGAATTTAACTGATTTCCTGCATGCCTGTCTTGGATTTTTAACTCCAAGAAGCATTAATCACACCTTGATTTTTGACAAGTTAATACTATGCTTGCATTTGTGGTTTGCTCTTATATTCCTTCCTAGAGAAAAGAGCAGACTCTGCCTACAAAACTAAGGCTAAAGGCTAAGGTTTCCCAAGCTAATGTAAGAAAGTAGTATTTGGATATTTTGGTTATTCTCATCTTTTCCTCCACTAAAAGGGAAAAAAATACCTAAACCCAGAAGTACTTTATTCCACTGGAAATCAGTCAGGTAAAGCAGATACGGATCTTAGCACAATTCTAATGTAAATTGCTACTGACAAGACCTTATTATTTGTGCAAATGTTTTAGAAATGCATCCTTGGTATTTGCAGTGTATTTTCACCCTAACCCTAACAAACTAAATTCCTGAATTTCAACCAAACTTTTGACACAACAAACACTCTTAGATGAGACTCATTTGAGCAGGCATAGTAACTGCTCACAAAAAGGACTGTCAACAATGAAAGAACAGTTATACTGGAACTATTGATAAAATGTATACCAATAATTATCTTAAATCCTCAATAAAGAAGCACAGAAGTCAACAGGCCAACAAAAGTCCTTGTCTTATAACTCATTTACCTTTGGCAAAGTAAGAGTATTCAAAGCATTAGCAATTTAAAATAGGAGGGAAGTACTCAGCCAGAGGAAGAAATTTTGACTTCCATTTGGTTTTGATTTTCTTCATTGGCTGTTTTTCTGCACTTCATAAAAAACAGTATCATACTTCTTTCATATTACCAAATCAAATATGAACTGCATATCAGGCCTCTTTGAACTGGGTGTAAAACACAGTGTTCATAGTTCTTCAGTACAGATACAAAATGAAAAGATACAGAAGACCTCAAGGAAAAAACAATTTCCAGTGGTGACACTTTTTTCAGTCAGCAGTAAGGAGCATTTATGATATCCAAAAGCTTTTTATACAACTCTCAGAATATTAACCAATACTTTTCTACTATCCCTAACACTTACATTCACCTCCTGTTCTTGAATTTCTTCTCTAACAGGAGAGATTTGTTTCAAACAAAAACCTGCAGATATCCTGAATGGATACTGAAGACAACAAATAATTTGAAATCTTATTAAACATTAGACAGTATCAACACTTTTATAAAGTACATAAATTGTTTATTTCCAAATGGTTAAGAATTTTTTTTTCTGGTTTCCAAATAAACCCTGTTGAACAACTGTACTTAGCTAAAACCTGACTTACAAATTTTCTGATGCAATTTCATTGAAGATTTATAGCTTAAGAATTAAATGCAGAAATTTGTAGTCAGTAAGTCAAAGCAATGATGTTCTTTAATATTCACTTGTTTCATTTGAAATGCTTTTAGTTCTCAGTTTTCTTTGAATACTGACTCAAAGAAGTCAAAAGTTTCCTTTTCAGAGTCCATTAGAGGTGAAACTCTTATCTTTATAATTTTATTGAAGATAATACCCGTTACTTTAATCCCCCTTCCAAATGCTCTATAAATAACTTACACAAAATAAAACCATCTATAATAAAATTTCCCATTTCCCCACTACATCAGAATTTTTCTACAAAACTAAACCAGTGGAGCTAGCTTGTCTTGCAAAAAATAATTTTCAACATTTGCCAGAATTAATTTTAAATGCATGAATGTAATTGTTAAGGTCTGAAATAGTTTAGCCATGCAAAATGAATCCTAAGATAACTCTAAGACAAGTAAGTGATGAATTTCCTGTTAAATTAGCAGAAAACTAGCCTAGAATTGGATGCAGACATTCTACAACAATGGATTATTTAAGAAAGCACAACAAAAACAGGAAAAAAAATTTGTTTCAAGGGTCACATTAAGCCAAATGATTAAACTTAGCTTCTCCGGCCCATATTTTCCTGTTGAATCCAAAGAGCTACTTGCAGTTATATAACAGAGCTATTTAACTGCAAATACAATTTGCATTTTTATTTATATTGTTACCAATAACCAAACTAGGAAATTTACACTGCTATCATATAAACACTTTTGGAAAATTAAGGCATTTTTGTACTTACTCTTTATAATGGACGCCTAACTTTAAGTTACTGTTAATGGCTACACGTCACTGTAAATCAGAAAACATTTACAATCTATATCTATATGCTAATTTGGATGAAACTAATTTACATACCGAAAACTATAGACACCATAGGCTTAATTTTAAGAACAGGTGAGTACTTCCACAGGGACATAGAAATTCAAATCTAACAACCCCCATAAGAATACAGGTTAAATGATTTTGTTGCCCAGTATTCTTTTAGTACTTAAACAAAACACAGTAAAACTACCAAAGTAAGAGAAGAGCAGTATCAAACATGAATAATTTTTAGCCAAATGCCTGCTGCTGTGCTTATAACATTCTATATTTCATCACTGTAGACTGGATTTAATAAATAGTAGACTACTGCCCACATATCACATAACCCTTTACCATCAGTGTACATTTTAGTTTTCTCACCTTGTCAATCATTTTACGGGCCTCCATCTCTTCAGAATTGGGATTTTCCAACTCGATAGTGTAAGTACCTTTGTCACTCTGGTCATCCTCATTGTCCTTTTCAGTAGCAGTATGTTGGCTTTTCAACTTCCTGTCCATCTCCTGATTCTGACTAGGCCTATGGCCAAGGCTTCCTGAACTCCTTAACAATGCAGCTTGCAAGGCAGGTAATGCAGCAGAGGGTTCTTCTGATTTTTGTTTTAGAAGTTTGGCATGAACACCATGTACTGCTCTGTGATGGGATGAGCTGGCTTGCACAGATGAAGGGACTGCTTTCTCTCCTGATGTAGGTTTCACTTTTTCAGCTCGTGTGTGAGCTGTTGGCGATGGAGATTCAGGGCACAGAGCTCCTACATTCTGAGAAAAAGAGTAAGAACGTCTCTTTCGAGGATGGTCTTCATCAAAAAACTCAATCATAAAGGCAGTCTGGCTCAAACCAGCTTGCTCTTGCTGCTTTTCTGTGGAATGGACTTTCTGGTGTGACTTTTTCACCTCTGTATGATGATGCCTTAAGTGTTCTTCAAGTGCTGCCCGTTTACTGTAATGCCGGTGTGCACCAATATTTTCTGAATCGCTTTGTGTACCATCATCATGCTTATTCCCTACAAGCAAAACAAAAGAACATATAGCACAATGAAACAAAGAAAGACCCAACCCAACATACACAAAAAACCCCAAGCGGAATACTAGAAAGGAAATTATTTCAAACTGGATTTCTGTTTTGACTCCAACAGCTTTGAGTACCTGGCTCTGCAAATTTTGTACAGTTCCTGGAAAGGCAATCAACTGTGATACAAGTCTAGCAAAGAAATACCTTAAAAAGCTGATCACTAATAGGAGTGCATTTGAATTACCCTTGTCACCAGTATTTTCATTTGTGGCAACTTATCAGTGATACACAAAATTATTTCACCAGCTGTACAATAGTATGTTTTCAAATT
Organism: Grallaria varia; assembly: GCA_013396735.1. Lineage (NCBI taxonomy): Eukaryota > Metazoa > Chordata > Aves > Passeriformes > Formicariidae > Grallaria > Grallaria varia. The sequence goes on from VWZG01002871.1 coordinate 536,733, forward strand.
ATATTACTTTTGTTATGCAGCCAGCTGATTACAGATGACTACTGACACATTCCAGGCAAGGTTAAGAGGAAAAAGAAAACCTTAAAATTGTCCTTCTGGTAGTGGATACAAAACATTGAGAGCCACAGTTCATACTGTTGGATTCCTCCCACATTTACCACAGTTTATCCTGAGAAATGCACACTGAAAATTGGACTGAATTCTTTAATACTCTTTCCAAGAAGAACAACGAGCTTTTCCATCATTCACCCCACTCAGCATCTGACGTAAGCATGTAAAATGGTTATTTCTTATTCATTCCACAAATTGCTTTGAGATCTATGAATAAGGATTATTTAACAAATCATATATACACCTATAAAAACATTCTGCAATGATACCTGAAAAGGTAATCATGGAAGGCTGAATACTCACATATAATAAATCACATTTAACATAGAGCAACTTCTTTTACAATGAAAGTGTCTACGCTCCTAAATTTTTGCTGAGTTCCTGGGAGTTTACACCTTCTTTGAACTCTTTTGGATCAAATCCTACTCACGTATATATAGAATGCGCAATTTCTGTATTTCTTTTTATTCTCAAGATAATTGCTTTTTTATGTTTTCTCATTTAAATAGTTAGGATACACAGCTATTATTCAGTTAAATAGTAATTACATATTGGCTAATCTTACTTATCAGAATAACAGCACTGAAAACACTGCTGAAATCCCAACTTACATTCCCGTTTTCTATTTATTTGAACAGTGCCTACAAAAATTAGGTGATGGTTCATATACTGCCAAATAATAATAAACAAATATCAACACCACAGTGAAAGTCAAATAACATAATTTTAGCAGTGGGACTTCAGTACAGAATATTGTAAGAAAAAGCTGAGGAGAAAAAAGCAGTAAGTTTTGGTTTTCTTTAAAAAAAATCAAACTTTGAAAGCAGTTAGGTATATTCTCCTTCTAAAAGTGCAAGCAATGAATGAGAATACAAGCAGCTCAAAGATCACAAAATTCAGATGTTTACTATGGCCATATGCATCCCATAACTTATACCTCTTTCAGATGAAAATTAATCAGACTTTGAGAAGTTTCTGCCAGGAAAAGGCTTATAAACAAAGCCCCTTCCTATTTATCAAAGTGTCATGGCTAATATTTTAAAGAATGCTCATGAATACAATACAGTACCGAGAAGATCAAAGAATTCCGTTCTGTGATACACTCTGGAAGAAATAATATATTACTATCTTAATGCTAGCACATTAATATAACCGTTTTCAGAACGTTATTTTTAGCTTAAGTTGAAAGAGTCAGCCTTAAAAAGGAGGCTTTTGATGAGTAAGACAAAGCATGTTGCACTGAGTCCCAGCTGGTTTAAGAGCTAGACATGATAATGTTGCACAATCATGGAAGATAGGAATTCCAGGGTTAACCCACTGAAATTAAAAACAGAAAATAAGAGAGACTTGAAAAAGATATTCAGAAGTTTTCATTTGGAATCTTCCTCTGAACACCAAACCCACTTTCTTCTCTATTCTGCATTGGCATTCAAAAGAAAATGCACTTATCATATTTAACATTTGATTTAATTTTATTTGAAATGTCACTGCAGTAAATGAGTATTTATAATCACTTGGAACTCCATTCAAGAGCAGCACTCTTATAAATATGATATGTCAAATGTTTAGCATAAAAATTGAAGCTCTTGGTTTATTTCAGATTCCTGACTCAAATCTGACTCTAGCAAACATGATTCATTTAAGCAGAGGAACTTCATTATGTATTCCTTGCCATAAATTATTTTCATAGGGCATATGAATATTCACAGAACATACGATACTGAAAGAGTTGCTAAAAGCATAAACTGAACTTCGGAGCTTTGATTCTAGAAAGCCATTCAGCTTTTTAAAGTAATGCATAGGAAAAAGTGAAATATATAAAATTTAACCAAGGTTTGAATTTTTTTCTTTTTCCTTTTCAAGATCAATGTTTTAAATACCTGATGCTTTCAGTTCTACTAAAACATCTCCAGCTATTATAGTCACTGTAAGAGTATTTAATGTTTGGTTTCTTATCCTCTTTTTAAGACTTAATACCACAGTAGAATTTCCCACCCCAGATCCTTGTGCACATGTGGAGTACTTGTGATTTCAGCTGAACTCCACAAGGGCTCAGGGATCCTCTCACTGATGCTGAATCACTGCTTTCAGAAGTAAGCATAGCTGGAATTATTCACTTTACCTTTCAGTCTCTTCAAGTACACTGGAACATCACTTTTAATACTTTTGGAATCCTCCTCTGTTGGTTCCCATATCATTCTAGGTGGATTGTTCTGTGCTAGCCAATCTGCCACTTTGCTCTCCGCAGCCATCATCACCGTTTGAAGCCCAGGCAGGTCCTGACCACTGGAGGAAGAAGTCTTTTTTGACTTGTGACGCTGTTCCGATGTGAATTTTGTCACATGATCTTTGATCTTCACTTTTCCTGGAGTGTTGTCATCAAATTCAATGGTAAAGGAAGCATGCCCTGCAGCTGCTGCATGGGAGCTTTGGGTGTCTTTTGTTGGAATTTCATGAATAGTGCTCTCCGTTACCTGTGAAGCTTGCTGGAATTCTTTAGTAGGGATTTCAAAATAGCTTGGCTCCCTACAGAAAGGATAAAGTTCTTCACTTGCAGATGCAGACTGCTCCTCAGCTTGCTTGGCATCTGTGCTGCCTCCTATTAAGAAAAATAAAAACAGATTTCACAACACTTGGGACCTCCAGGTTCTTCAAAAATTTTCTGAACTCCTGTAAAGGCCACTTGAGTAACTTCTGGAATACACAGTAAGACTGTGGAGAAGATTTGAGCAAGGTAGTTCTGGAAAAATAATTCCAGAATTACATATAAAAAGTATCAAGAAAAAGACAGTTTGAACTTCAGCTGTAAAGCATATGAAGTGGCAAAAAGCTCACTTGGAATTTGTTAGAGTGCACTCCAAATATTCGAATGAGTTATCTGAATATAAAAAACAGATAAATCACATCAGTGAAACAGTTGAGATGATCATTATTGCAATTCCAAACTATTGGAAAAAACATCAAGTCAGGTGCTACTGGTTGGGCTTCCATCTCTTCCAGTGGATAGCTAGTATAATTTTGTTTGGTAAAATTCTTCAGAAAAACAATTGACACAATGAAAAATAAACATTAATTTTGTTTTGAAAAGTTTAATGCTGATAAGCACTGGAAAGTGTTTTGGCATTCAAACACAACGTTAGTACAAAGGATAAAACCAAACAATCAAGTTGAATCCTGCAGTCATCTGCTCTTATTGTATTTGTTTCTATAATCTGTACATGAACAGAAAATGAAACAATAGCTGGAAACATGTAGAATGTTACCAAGCCATGCTCTCGCTGGCGAAACAAAGCACAGTGTGGAAAAAGCACATGGTAGTAACTCCAAGTTCCACTGAATGAAGGTTAATGCTTCCTGTGGATGCAGCAAAGCTACCAGGGTGCCTTTAAGAAAACACACCTTCTGGCTCCATTTTATGAACGAATAAGCCAGTCAAAATATCAAGTGTGGAGACGTGCTAAAAGCAACATAAGCTTGAGATGTTAGCAGCAATGGCAGGTTGGATTCCACCGGAAGAATAGCTCCTATGTGATTTATCATGGACCACATAAAGATGTTTAAGAAATCATTTCAGGTCGTCAAGTAAAGAAATAAGCCATTAATAGATTTCTGGTGCTAAAAATAGCCACACTACATCAGCTGACACAGTTACTAGTTGTCTATGAAACTATTATGCAATAAGGGAGCAACAGAAACATTTACACTGAAGTCAGGAGTTTAAGAGGTAAAGGATGCAGGACAGCATAATGCACCTATGCTGTTCCTCATAAACACAGGTATCTTGGGAGGACCTAGGAAAAGGTTAAAAAAAAAAAAGGGGATGGTAATTTGATATAGAGAACTATACTATTTAAATGATAGCTAGAAAAGGTAAGAAATGATGTTATGGAGTGAAAACAAAAATAGTATGCATTCTTTATTATTGCCATGTTTGGATACCAACTGGATAAAATAACTCTGATGCAGGAAATGCAGCTGCTTTAATGTATTTTTTCTAATAGTAGCTGTTGCAAATACAAAAGATGTTCAGAATTCAGACAGGTTTTTCTATTGTGCGGTTGCATTCTAAGAGTCCCCTAGCTAATGCTTTTCACTGCATTATCAGCTACCTTATGTCTGAAGGGCAGTTCTCAAGCATTTCAACAGCACCTCACTACTCCTCTCTCTGGGAAACAGAATGCCTTTTTAGTACCTTTCCTAAAAACAATTACGCCAGCAGACACACAGTACAGAATTAATCTATTTTACTGATGCAAAGGTCATTAAAAAAAGCCTCTGTGTTTATGCAGAAAGTGTACAGAAACAAACGAAAAGTTCCTAGGTTTTAGGTAAACTACCATTACTCTTCATTTGTTTTACGTAGCTAATGAGCTGGAATGGATCCAGTTCTAGTAGGATCAAATCTAGAGCCTGGATCCTTACAATATGAAACACTGCCATTGAACAGGAGCATAATCCACCACAGAGCCAATTCACAGACATCTTATTTTAATCCCCCGCCAAGGTTGCATTCAATGTTTCAAGTCTACAATTTCATGCAATTTCTGTAACCATTAATTAAGCAAGTGTTCTATGCTCCTGCAAAAGATAACTGGTTAATGCAGTGTGTTTTGAGAAATATTTCTACTTTTGAGCAAGGCAGGAGCAATCTACTGGCCACACAAGAAACAATATTTTTCAGTAAACATGAAAGAGCTGGCTCATTAACATCTTTTGAAAATTGCAAGATTGTAGCCATCTGCATCAGACATATGGCAATGAGGGGATCTCTCACACTGGTTTGTCAGCATTAATAAGAACTTCATAAAAAAAAGTTTCCACGTGAAACTTAACTGCACCAAATTTAACACCTGAAACCAGTGTACACTATACAATATGTACTGTATTTGATTCCAATATTTTTGAATGAACAGATGTTATAATATGGTTTGAATCTAAATTATGACAGTTTAATCAAATGAAGTGAGAAAGTGAGCTACAAATAAATTGTAAATTTTACTAAGCTAGAAAAATTTTTAGAAATTATATAAAGAAAAATATTCGAATTTAATTTTAATTACTTAAAAATCCTACTTTCAGTCTGAAGCACTTGCATTTGTAGAAGAGTTAACTACATCAAAATTGATTAGAATAAGGAACTGAAAACAATGAGGAAACTAAAAAATTAATACAGATTCTGATCTGAACCACCGTTCAGTACTTTTTACCCAAATTCTAAATGCAAGTCCTTAGAGTTTTCTAAGTATTACCAAGAGTGATTATAAAATAGCCTTACCTTTAAAATCCTATTATAAAATGTCATCTGCCAAGATGAAGGAAATTATATATCAGACTAAATACAGATAGCTTTAAGAGAAAACCTTCAAGCAAATACTGAAGACAGTGGTCATCACAGCTCTATAATATTTTAAATAGAACAAGCAGAGTATCTGCATAGCAAAAAAGGCAATTGCATGGAACTGGAAGTGTGTTTTGGGAAAATGAGGGGACAGTTGAACTGCCATCTCTTCAGGGACTGAAGAGATTTCTGAACTGGCAAGAGTGAAAGGAAAGCAGTACAAAAAAGTAGCAGGGTATCTGTTTAAAGGGAGATGTCATTCTACAAAGGTCTAGAGATATAAAAGACAACTGTGCACCTGTTCCTACAAGGCAAGTAAAGAAGCAATAATTGGTAGCTGCTCCACAGGTGTAGTCAGACTATTAATGAAACAATGAGTCTAGGAAGGCTAGGAGGGAAACTATGTAATATTTGGGAAATCACAAGCTTCACCAAAGGCAGATTCAGAGATCCTCTACTAGAGAACAGGTCTTACAAGGAAAGGGTGAAGGAGCTGAGTTTGTTCAGTCTCAAGAAGAGGAGACTCAGGAGGGACCTCATTGCTCTCTTCAACTACGTGAAAGGAGCCTGTTGTGAGGTGGGGACCGGCCTCTTCTGCGTGACTGCAGTGAGAGGGCCAGAGAAAATGGCCTTAAAGGGAGACAGGGGAGATTCAGATTAGATACTGGAAAAAAAAATTCAGTGTGGTCAGGCATTGGAATAGGTTTCCAAGGGAGGTGGTGGAGTCACCATCCCTGGAGGTGTTCGAGATACGTCTGGGTCTAGCACTGAGTGATTTGGTTTAGGGGTTTACAGTGATAGTGCTGGGTGGATGGTGGGACTGGATGATCTTGAAGGTCTCTTCCAACCTTGATTATTCTATTCTATTCTATTCTATTCTATTCTATTCTATTCTATTCTATTCTATTCTATTCTATTCTATTCTATTCTATTCCGAGATGACCACCAGAATAGCAACATTCACTTTGTGACCCTAGCAGAATTGATTACACTTTGTAGGATTTTGGGTTTTTTTTAAGTCTTATTTCTCAAGTTGCACACACACGTAGTCAGACTTCACAAATTTTACTTGCCAATCTGGACAAAAAATATCATAGGTATCTGTGCCATTCAACAAAAACCATCAGATAAGCAAAAAACTGCCTATGTATATGAATATATTATCATCTGCAAAGATAGGAAACCACAGAAAATATTTTTCGCAGTTCACATTTTTAGCAATGCTTTTTTCTTCTTGCCTTAAAAACACAATTTTAAGAATGAAACTTGTAAAAGAAAATTATCTAGAATTCACAAAGCAGTTCTTGAAAAAATGGCTGTAAACCCAGAGCCCTATATTTATTTGCAATGGGTGTAAGAAGCAGCCAAGATACCATATTTACAAAAAATCCCCAAATATCTTTAAGGTTAGCTTTATATTTGGCACTGGACAATGATATGTGTAATGAAAGGAAGCTGAAGTTAGTGCTTTCAAGTGCTTAATGGAATTTCATTTTTTTTTCCTTTCTCTTTACATTCCTATTTTTTATTTCCCACTTACCATTTAGTTGTTAGTTTTGTTCGGGGTTTTTTTTGCTTTAAGGCGAATCACATTTTTCATTTTTTTACTTAAAGATAAGATAGCAACAGATACAAATGATAATGATTCACCTTGTATTAAGTAAGATCTTTGTGTTTTAATGTCATAACCAGTCTTACGGAAAAATATCAAAATTGCTCTCTCAAAATAAAAATACAAAACAGCATTGTATATAAACCCCCACCTCTCATTATACATCATTTAACTATCTACTTTAAAGCAGTTGAAATGAAAATAGGGCAAAACTAATTTTACTTAAATATATGTGTGACAGCTCTAAAAAGTTCTGTAAGCTCCCCATGATATACCAGGCAGATGTGTTGCTCAAGGTTTGCAAGGCAAGCCTTACATATGCAGCACTTGCACATACTCCAGGTCAAAACTCAGCAAAATTCTAGAGCAAACTTCTAGAAACTCTATTGTTAATACTAGTGATTACACATCACACATGACGGTGTATGTAATCTACACACACTGATCACATCAGCAGTTCTAAAAGAACTCTCAGTCAGCTTTACCTGAAAATGGCACTATTTCTTAAATGTAAGGAATGTTTAATCTGACATACTGTCATGCAATGCTGGAATTAAAAGAATACTTCATGGCAAATGGAAAAAATTGCTTCAGATTCTTAAAGTCTGCTTAAAAACTTATTACTGTCTTTCTTAGATTTTTGGTAAAGATGTTGATGTAAAAGTCTATAACTACCATTGAGATCAGCAAAGAATGTAGTTTTTGCTTTTCCAGAGAGAGTGTAACATATGGCAAAAATAATAATTAAACACCCAATAAACTTGCCAATAACACGGATATTTAACAGCTGCAGCATAAAGTCACATCAGAGTGTACATGCAACTCTTCATTTTAATACTGACTAGCAGATCTATGGGTCACTAAGTTATAGCAACATTCATCTCAAAAAACACAGACAGGTTTTTCTTTTTTTAAGTTTTCCAGGCTATTTTGTTCTGTCTGCAAATCATTTTCATTAGTGAGTTTCTGTTGTGACAGAAATATTGGAACATTGAACTTGAGACCGTAAAGACTAATTGTCTATAGCTGGCTTAGCAGAAACAAACCTCCCACCTCTATCTCCTGTTTAAACCTTGCCCCATCTCTTAGAATTCATGCCTTCTTTTCTATTCGGTGAATCATGGCTAGGCTTCGCG
>VWZG01002872.1:2074-21430 GCA_013396735.1 Grallaria varia
CCGCTGCATCCCCGCGGGGACCCGCCCGAGGGTCCCGGCCGCCCCGAGCAGCGGGGCCCGAAGGAAGTTCCTTTTGTTCCAGGCTGCCGGGGCCGCGGGGGCTCCTCTGCCTTCCCTTCCCCTCGCCCTTGCCCTGCTGTGCCGCCCCCCGTGCCCCGGTGATGGGACAATGACAGCCCATCGCATCCAGCGGGGTGAAACGGGGCGGCCGCCGAAAGGGGTGAACCGCGGGGGGACGCGGGGAACCAGCAGAACTTGAAGGAATCGGCGGTGAAACGGCCTTTTATTTCTCTCTTTGCGCTTTTCCCCAAGCCCAACCTTGGAGAAAACAATAGCCGACCCTCCTGCCAGCGGATCAGGGCGAGAGAATTACCTTTAGGAATCCTGAGGAGCGACCCGAGCGGGGAGCGAGCTCTTGTCTCCACCAGCCAGGCGCCTTCCCACCAACCCAGCCGTGCCGTACCTGGCAGTGACGGGGCTTGGGGATGGAAACAGCGGGCGAGGCTTTGTTTCCTAACCCTAAAACTGATGGAGGAGTTGGTTTGTGAACCTCGTGCGGCTGCAGCGCCAGCCCCGGGAGCGGCTGCCCCTTGTGCAGGAGCACCCTCGGCAGGGGGACCGCAGCGTCCTCCGGCTCTCCCCAAGGACTGCAGCCGGAGGAGAGGGAAACGCAACCCCCCAAAAGCACACGGGGCACAGTAAAGCAGGAACAGCATCAACACGCACCGGGGAGCGGAGCGGGAGCCAAGGGCTGCGGTGTGAGAAGAGCCCCGACGGAGGACACGGACGGGAAGGGCCGCGTTAAATCGTGCCCTGCGCGGTCACTCCGGTCGCTCCGGGGGCCCGAGAGCTCCCAAAGGCAGCCCTGGCTTGGAGGAGGGACAGAAGGCGTTGCGCTGAAATGAGCCTGGTTTAGAGCCCTTTGGCTGCTCTGTAAATACAACCGCAGCAGGGCTGGGCCAGGTCTTGTTTTAAAACAAATTAGGTTAAGAGACAAAAGGGATGCCGTGAAAGACGAAATCAAGGAAGTTTAGAAACAGGAGCACTTCAAAGGCCGCTGGAAAGCTGGGGGGAAATAGGGAAAGGACAATTTCGTTAAAGAATAGAAAATCTCTGCTTTTTATTGCCCATAGATTTCAGTGTTCCGCGAGCAAAAGGAAACGCTTTTGTGCCACCTAATGTTAAGTAGAGATCACTGTTGTCTTCTTGGCTGCCCATCTTCCATGATATGTGTGGGGAGGCCTGGGGTGCTGAGCCCCTCAAGGTGCTGTTCAGCATCCCAACGTCCCACCAAGCCAAGGGCTGGGAGAGGAACCTCAGCCTTGCAATCGTCGAGCAGGTTACCGTCTGAATTTAGGATTTCTTTTAAAAAAAGAACTCAGGAGGGGGTGGAAAGAAGCACGGGGTAGAATCATAAGAATGAGAGACTCCAAATTTGGTCTTTGTTCTAATAAAGTAGCTCCAGCAGGAGCATATCCAGGGTTTACATAAGCTGCCCACCACCAAGGAGGCATCTCAGCAGCCCCTGGGCTTGCAGCAGCTCCTCCAGGACCTCGGGGGCCTGGCCTTTGCACAGCCACATCTCCCAGCTGGGAGGATTTTGGGGTGTACTTTGCAGCCGTTCACATTAATTCAGTACGGAAATACCTCACACCATCCCGTAAAGCAAGGACTGAAAGCAAGCATGGAGCTAATAACAATAAGAGAGCGTTAAACATCTTAAGCAATTTTTGAGGCTGAACCTTCCCTGCTTTTTGTGTTGCACCAGAAAGAAGAGAACCAGAGGCTTCCTTTGGGTTTAAATTTCAAATATTTGTAAGCTGTGTTCTCCTCCCCTCTAAAGAAGGCCAGGACATAGGAGGGGGTTCTCCTGAGAACAAAAATTACTAAGAGCAAGCAGAGATGCCATTTCACTTTATACTTCTCACTACAGATCATTCAGAATTCGAACAGGTCAATGTATACCTGCATTTCACCAAGACGCTTTTAAAATCCCTCCAAATTCAGTATTTTGCGTTTTTCTCTCTGTGTTTAGCAGCAATTCCTGAGGTTCAGGCAGAGCAGCCTGGTTCTCTTGGGCCACGGACCAAAATCCCAGCTGATTTTAGGGCAGATCCACATGTGGATGGAGGCTCGTTGAAAACCTTCCCGCAGGAGAATGTGGGGCTGGGGGTGGATGCTCTTCCCTCGAGGGTCTGATCCCAAAACCTAGACAGAATTCATTGCTTTACTCACCAGAGCAGCTTCCTTGGGATCCAGGGAGCTCTCCATGCAAATGGAATTACTAGTTTGTCTTTGCAATATCGAGTTCCAAGTTTCCATCCTAGAAAATACATATACAATATTTCAGGCAGGTGATCAGTCCTGCTGAGTATCCCCCAAAATACCCACCGAGTTCAGGGCCTACATTTTTACTCCCTTTCCCCTTTTTCTAGAGTCCTGTAACCAATAGACTGGAAAGGCTCCACAGCAATTACATATTTAGGATATGTGATAGCTGCACTTAAGATCTTTACGACTGATTGCAGGATAAAATTTACTTCAAATGTGCAAGAGCCCATTTTTAAACCTCAGTCTTTCAGCTGCTTTCCATTAGAGATATTCCAAAGAATCAAAAGCAATTAGAGCATACAGAGTCTAAATGGTAAATAATTTCCAAATCAAAACCTTTATTAAAGCAATAAGCATCTCTTTCGGTTAACACTGTAAGAGATGGAAAGGGCCATAGCAAATAACTTTTGGTTTAATGTCATGGAAACAAAGCCAGACTTCTCTGCTGAAGAGCTGTAGAGGAAATCTCACTCCAGCTGAACTTTGGGTTGAGTCTTTAAAATTTGAGAAAACAGGGTAAGAAAGGAGATTTCAAACTCCCATTTTTCGTGGTGGGGATTGAATGGTGCCCTGTTTTACACACGCCTTGGAAGGGATCTGTAGGGGGATCCGTGGCTCGTGATTCCCAGCAAGCGCCACGGCGGCTTGTAAATATTTGTAGAATCACGTTCTTAATTAGAGTTGTAAAACAGTATTAAATCTTGGAATGGGAGAGAAAGAGGAGAGCAAGGAAGAGCTGTCACTGGTGAGAGCCTGTCAACAAGAAGTTAAAAAGCCCATGGTAAATCTCATTTCTGCAGGCCCGGGGTTTGCAGAGCCATCGACCGCCAGGTCCGGGCTCAGCGGCTCCTGATCGATGTTCTGCTGGCACAGAGCTCCACACCGAGGAGTGGGAGCTGCACAAACCCTTCTGCAAACGTGGAGGTTTCAGGCAGGGACTATGAAAAGCTGGGCAGCAGCTCTGCTCACCCCTGGTACTGTTACAACACCCCAGATGCTGCTCCATTATTCTGCCACTGGATTTTATTTTGTTTTTTTTAATGATGCCAGCCCTTGACTTCTGCACCTCGAGTACAAATAATATTTACCCAGCGTAGAAATGCCATTTCTGAACCAAAGTTGTTTTCCTTTTTGGACGAAGCACAGAGTTTCATTTTGCATATTTATCTCCAGACGACAGGAAGGGAAAATCAAACCCTCTCAGCCCCCCCCAGTCATTACCCCAAAGGGGCTGGGGGGTGATGGGGCTGAGCTCTCCTGCCACGCCGGCTGCAGGGCGGCCACAGTAACACGAGCTGCTCCCCAGCCAGGCCTTGTCCTTCTGTCTAGATTATGGGATTAGTCTCTGTTACATCTATCTACAGTTGGGAACTTGTGATCCAGTTAAAGCAGCTTGAAAGGCGCCCAGCAGGTGCTGGGGGGCCGACTCCGCAGCACAAATTCAGGGAGTTACGGGGGAAAGGCAGGGCTGGCCTCGTGCCGGCCTTCCCAAGGCTCCAGGGGAGGGGGGAGAAAGGGCAAAAATCAAAATCCTGCCAGAAAACACCGGCAGACAAGGAAAATCAGCTAAAGCCTGTTCCCCCCCTCCCTAAATCCTGAAAATGAGTTGCTGATGCATAAATGCAAACGTTGTCAGACATGAGTTTGTGATTCTTTGCTGCTTCACACACAGGGGATCTCTTACACCTAAGAAATGCTAATTCAGCCCTGGAATTATGAGTTTGCAGAAACTGTCCTGTAAATGTCACAGGGGATTACCAAATCTGCAGGAAGATTATAGCTCTGCATACGTTCACACTATTGATTTAAAACTTTATTACCTTTGATAGAGATTCTTCACAAAGGAAGTAATTCAGCAGTGGGACTTCTGTGCATGTAAAGCTTGCGTAGGGTTGAATCCCTCTGCGCAATCCTGCTTTCAACAGAGTGGGGAAATCTCTGTGGGTGATGCTACAGAAACCCAATAGAAGCACAGGAACCACCCCTGTAAACACAAACCCCTGCCCTGCTCAGCCCAAACTTCTCCGAACTGGACTAGAAAGAGGATGCAACACATTCCTATTTATAGAGCCGTGATAAGGTTTTAATGGAAAACAGCATAGTATGGGTTTTACTCTTGTAGGTTCTTCCTAGTGCAGTAAAGCTGTAGTAGAGCCTAAGAAAATCTGCCTTTGTAACAAGATCCCTGCAGAAGTGAGTACATGGTAATGTGGCTGGCAGTGGTTTGCTCAGAAAAATATGCAGTTGCATAGTAAGATATTTATAACAGGATTAGATTTCAAGTACAAAGCTGAAGTTCAAAGATTTTGCAGGATGGTGTACGAGAAGATTATAAACTGTGATTTTTTTTTTTGAGCCTACAGTTCTCTCTGGTGGAGAACCTTTGTGGCTCAGCATCACTTGGGCTGTCTCAGCTGGACCTGGGAAAACCGTGGCCCCTGTGGTGCCCCAGCCAGCCCCAGATGGGACTCAGAGGAGCACAGCAGTGCCTGGGTGACGTCCTGGGCCCCCTCCCTGTGCTCTGCCCTGTCCTGTCTCTGGGGGGTCACAGTGACCTCATGTCTACGTGGCTCCCAACCCCCTGTGCAGGAGCTTTTCCTCCCTGGGAACAAGTCCTGCTGAATCTCTCTGAACAGCATTCCTCAGACAAAAGTAGTGCCTGGAGCATTTCAAACCCAGTTCAGTGAGAGGGAGCACCTGCTACGGCAGCTCCATCCTAAAGCCAGGGCAGGACCTGCAGGTTGCCTTGGTTTACCCCCTTTCCTCTGCTGCACACCAGTTTCAGGTGATCTCTGAGTGCCAAACCCACTGTGAACATTTCCTGCTCTGTAACATCCTTCGTCCTTGCTAATAAAACACCTTTTGTCGGTTCGTACAATATAAAGCACATCAAACGAAATAATACCAAACAAGTATTTTATCAGAAGATTTGGCGTTTTTTTTCCTAGTCTCCTAAAGGAAGCACATCCACAATTAGTCCTGAGTTGCTCCTACCTCTTGTGTCTTGTGGTTGCCACCCCCATCACAAGGACTGTCTTCACAAGGGATTTATGCCAGGCCATTTCTTCCTCTTGCCCCAACCTAAGCCACAAAAACGTGCTATCGGATTGTAATGCCTCATATATTGCAGGGAAGATAATAATAAAGTGTGCAGCTCTGACCTTTGTGGGGTCTGTGCTGCTGGATCCGCTCGCCGGGGCCGTCCCTCGTGCTCCCAGCAGCAGCCTGTGGGGACACGGCGTGGTGGGGCCGGTGCAGCCACAGCATATTGAAAAGGTTAAAGTCGATGTTTATGCCTCTATTAAATGTTTATGGTCTTTCACAGGCTACACCGGGCATTAAAATTATGATATCTCGTTCTCATAACAAACACTGTATGGCGAGTGGCAAACAGGAGCCTGGGCTGAGGGCAACGCTTGTAACGAGGGGCCAAACCAGCACAACATTAATTCACTCCTTAGAACAGTCCCAAAGGGAGAAGTGATGTCACGGACCTCGGCCACGACACACAGCACATCACCCAGGCAGGAGGTCCCTGCGACCCACCCCACCCAGCTCCCGCCTCCAACAACCACCGCCTGCCCTGGGAATCAGGACTCCCAAACAGAGGCCAGGCATTCCCACCATCCCTGGCACTTTTGAGCTAAAATGCAAAAGATAAAACACTGTGGAGATCTCTAGCACAGGGCTGTGCTGCTGGGGACACCAGTCCTTTTCCCACAAGCTGTTCGAAGGCTGCTCAGACAACCACAAGCTCTTTGCTTGGTTTTCACATGTAGCAGTGGCTTTTATAGACCAATTAAACACTGTAAATATATATTTTTTTATCTACTGTAAATATATCGCATCTTAATTTCACTGTGTGTCATAAAAGGTCCACGGTCCATTAATGAGTGCACATGGACAATTTACACCTTCTCCAGCCAGACTCCAAACACATCCCTCAGCTCTGGCTGGGTTATTTTCCCCTTAGGTAAATCCAGTCCCATAAATATACAGGAATGTGTTCAAGGCCAGGCAGGAAGAGGGTTGGAAGGGACCTTAAAGACCACCCAGTGCCATCCCCTGCCATGGGCAGGGACATCTTCCACCAGTGCAGGTTGCTCCAAGCCTTGTCCAACCTGGCTTGGAACACTTCCAGGGGTGGGACATTCCCATCCATTCTGATGGCTCAGGATTCCCTGCTACTGAAACTTGCATTTTAAAACAAATTTAAGTACTGGGTTAAAGCACAGAGGGGAGATGTCAGCGCAGAGTAGCTTTACCTGGAAGAGGAAGATGCATCCTCAGGAAGTTACTCCACAATGACTTGGGTTTTCTTGCACCTTCCAAAGGAGGTGACATCTGAAGGTGAGGATTCCTGGAGTGCTGCTCTGACCTGGTGGGGTTTGATTCATGACCAAAAGCTAAAGCACGGCAGCAGAGCGGAGTCTCTCTGCCCAAGGACTCAAAGGTCTCATCCTGCCCCTGGAAAACTTCACATGAGCACCACAAATCTCTGTATTTGCACAAATTCTTCTGGTAAGAGAATAAACATAAACTCCTTTCTCTCAGCTCTAAACTATGGAGAGGGCAAACCCTCCCAAGCCATCAGCAGCCTTGGGCTCCTCTGAGCTCCTCACAGACTGAACCTCTGTTTAGAAAGAGCTGTGAAAGTAAAACACACAAAATCAGCAAGTGTATTATTTTCTACTATTACCTCAAACAAATTACTTTGGAAAATTACGCTTTTTTTTTTCAAAATCACATCTGATCTGATAGTTGGTAATGAAAATAACAGGTCATTAAGATGGCAGTTATTGGAATGCATGAAAAGTAAAACCAAGACATCAAACATAATGATGTCATTGATATCTACTTTCTTCCATAGCACTAACATCCTTTTTTATTTTGTTTTGTAATAGAGAATTAAAAATACACACATATACATAAAATGCCATCAGTTGCAAAGAACTCAAAATGTAGCGCAGGCACCAAATCAGGATTGGTATCACATAATTTAGTACAATATAATACACTATATTACAATATTATACTATATTATATAGTATATTATATTATACTATAATATAATATAATTAATATGTATGTTGTAAATTTTTTGTGGGGTCTCCCTGAGCTGTTTCACAGAAAACCCACAGACTGACCATTAATTTTTTGCCATCCTGCATGATCATGAAAGCATCCCTGCATGTGTTCCCACAGCAGAGCAGCAAATATTGAGGTGTGAACGATGATGATAAAGAGCCCACTGAAGGCACAGCGTCACTGACTGAGCAGGCAAGCTCATGATGAGACAAAAATCATCCTTTCCTCACTGAGCTGAACCTGAGCCCTCCCCTGTGCCAACCCCTGGGGCTGCAACGACCACTTCGTGTTCCCCCCCGGGTGGGGCTGGAGATGCAGAAGAGCTGGAGCGCCTGGGAAATCAGCAGAGCAGCAAGCTGAGCACCACCAATTGGTAAAAATTATTTAATACTGGGAAGCCTGTCTAGTCACCCCCTGGTAATACTGTCAATTAAGGGGATGGAATTAATATTAATTATCAACAACAAATTGTTTGCAAGGGTAATAATGAATAGAGAAAATAAGGGGAAACACGGTGCGTTTCTGATGCAAAAAGCTTGGCTGTCGCTGAATATTTCCTCTGAAATCTGTTTTGGTTCCGTTAAAAAGTACATTCATAAATATATTTTCTTAGTATTTGAGTTGCAAATGAGCCTGGACAGATTAGAAAGTGCCACAAAGCAAATGCATGCACTGAAATTCTGCCTGATCCAAGAAGTTATACTCATTTTTAAAAAAAATAAATCAGAAAAAGCAACTCACAGAGATGTTCAACAAGGCTAGTCATCCTTGTGAGAGAGGGAAGCAGCAGCCCTGGGGAATACTTTAAGTGGGAAAGCAGACACTGGAATATCACTCCCAGCCCATGCTGATGCACATCAACAGGTCGCAATAACTTCCTTCTCATGCTGGGGAAAAAAAAAAGCCACAAGGAAATGGTAAACCTGTTCTAGAAGCCAAAAGCCTGAATCTCCGAGACAGATTTATAATGAACTTTCACTAATAATTTTAATTCCCTTCTGGATTAAAAGTGCACTTTGTTCTGCATCTGAAAGATGCCCCCTTGGCAGCTGCTGGGCAACCTTCCCCTTTGCCAATGAAGCGGGAGAAACCTTGATTATACCCCACTAACAAGGGCAGCAATGTATATAGTGTAGCACAACAGGATTTGATCAAAATAAACCTTTAGGGAAATATTTCCCACTGGAATAACTTTCCTCTACCCCCAAAAGTTTGCAAAATACTCCCACTGGCATCTGGTGCAAGTGCTGTCGAGTCCCAAGGCACAGGAATTGTTCATCACCAGTGCTGCTGGGGCTTTTTAAAATTGTTTCTAAGACCAGAAATTAAATTTTCCCTGCTTGGGATCATTTCCCAGCTCTTACTTACCTGAATTGAAAGGTGACAGGAGTTACTAGTTTGGGAAAGGGAATTCCAAGGGTGGGCTCTGGGAGAGGCAGATCCAGCAGAGGGAAGGTACAGAGGTAGAGACAGTGTTGGAAAAGGGGATACAAGCAGTACTAATCCTTTTAGAGCCATGTATGAAATGATGGATCCATTCTGCTGCTCCAGGGGCATAAATATCATTTATTAAGACAATCACAGTGCATTCCTTGCAATTACTTTTTAATAGAAACATGAATCCCAGTTAAAGTCAGATTTATGCTCAACCCTTGCCTAACTCAGTGCCAAGATCTTTGATCCCAAATTATTTAGGAAGTGGAGAAATCTCTCATGTATGGGACATTTCTATTTGAAATGGGTTCTTTCCAAAGGCCTCTGCACCTTTTTGCGTAAAATAAACCACTACTGAAATGCATTTATAGGTGTGAGATACAGGTATTATAAAAGCATTCAGCAACATGACTTAAAAGTTTAGGGCACAAATTGAATAAAAATGCCATTTCCAGTTTGAACACCGAGAGAACCTGAGAGAGTGATGGAGTCACAATGGGATCCACCAGGAAGACCTGGGCAAACACTCTTCCAGCCCAAAAACCTGATTCACTCCTTAAATGAGTCTTTCAGAGCGTCAAAAGACAAGTGAATATTGAAACTGAAGTTCTCAGGAACAGGTTTAATTTGGACAGGAAATCCAGGGATAACAAACTGGAGTTTCCCTCCCAGTGGTCACACAAGCAGGTTTGGCTTCAGGAACCAGAAAT
Source organism: Grallaria varia (assembly GCA_013396735.1). Classification (NCBI taxonomy): domain Eukaryota; kingdom Metazoa; phylum Chordata; class Aves; order Passeriformes; family Formicariidae; genus Grallaria; species Grallaria varia. The sequence goes on from VWZG01002872.1 coordinate 11,638, forward strand.
CAGTTTGCACACTAAAACCAGCCACAATCCTTTGGAATTTATATTCAGAAAATAATTTTAAACCACGCAGGTCCTTTGATGTTGATTTTAAGTTATTTTTTCGAACACATTGAGTGCAGTTTTATTTATAAGGCCAAGGCTCCTGCAGCCCCCAGCTCTGCCCAACCTTCCGCTGGGCTGAATGGGCAGAGCTGGGATTTGAAGGACCTGGGACCATTGATGCTCCATAAGGGTCTGCTCCAGGGTGCTGCCCAGACTCCTGTGAGCCCCTCCTCTGTCAGGAGAAAGGCTGGCTGAACGTCACTCATGCTGCCCTTTATTTTGATCCATCAGATGAACAAAACGAAGGACCCCGTTTCTGTCACAGACAGAAATCAGACCCCATGGGCTGTGCGGCGTGAAAAGAGCTCTTTCTCCCCAGCAAGATAATGCTTGAAAAGGTGAATGAAAAGGTTTCAGTAAAGAGGAAAATGTCCCTGTAGGACCCTTCCTAATTCTGAGCTCTTCAGCAACGTCAGCCTCGCTAATCCATACCTAGCTGTGGGTTCAAATGAAAAATTCATTAACTTTGTGTCCTTTAATTTATTAGGGGTAGCAACACTCCTCATCAGGGAGAGGGCTGAAAGGAGGGGATAGTCAGGGAGCTTTTATTCTCCTGGCAAATCTTGGGGCTCACAAAGCGAGAGGACCCGCTTGTGAGAAATTACACTCCCTAATTAGAACTGCTGCTGTTTTCAGGGAAAAATGGAAAAATCTGCCATCAAAGACCCCAAACAGCCACGGCTACAACCACACCAGGGCCAGCCAGCAGCACCGGCACCTCCGCCACCAGTTCATCCCACTGTGGTACATCAAAAGGGGAACAAGGACAAGGAAGTCTTTTATGGAGTGAATTAAACCTCAATTCAGGCTGCCCACGCCGCAGCAGGACGAAGTGCTGCTGCACATCCCCTGCCCTCGCTGCTCAATGTCCCTTGTACCTTTGTCGTGCCTTATTGTGGAGGCTTTGCCCAGCAAATTGCCTGGGAAAGCTGAGTTTGGATGCAGGGAATGAGGACAGGAGATACAGGGGCTGTTTTCTCTCTGGGGGCTGCCTCGCTCCTGAGCCATCACGGGCACGGAGCAACCTGGGATGAGAAACCACCCCTGCCCTTCCCGTGGGGCTGGCAGGAATCCGTTTTATTCCCAATAACACAATATTTTGTCCTTACATGACCCTCCCCAGCGTCCCTTTCCTCCCTCTTTGGAAAGGAATAAGTAATTATCCCTGTTTTCTGCCAGGAAACACAGATAGTGGTGGGGTGAGATGGATTGCAGCCAGGGCAGCACCAGCAGCAGAGCCAAGGGCCCGGGCCCTATTAACATTAATGCTTAATTAGTGTTTACATTTTCCAAGCTAAATGTAAACATGTATCTGCAGCAGCCAAGGCCAGCTGTGATGGGGGGGAATGATGTTATCCAAGAGCAATTTCCTCTCCTTTCAAAGTGGCATCTCCAGTAGGTAGGACCATAAAGCAGCCTCTGAATCGTAACACCTCATACTGTGCCTCTACAAAGGACATAGTGGGGTCACAGCACCAGTTTTGAGGTAAGACCAGCAAATATTGAGACTGACAAGAAAGGCTAAGCAGTAGGAAAACAAAAACTAGTCCAAAAACCCCATCCCCTTTGAGGATGCTGCAGCAGCCATCTATGATTTCAATTATGGAATTACAAACTGTCTTGATGGCCATATGTATACACTCTTTGAAGCCACAAATTATTGTTACCCAAATTAATTGTTCTCTGGAACAGCAGAAAACTCTGAACAGCTGTAAAAAATGTTCCCAATGAAATCCAAGTCTAGTGGAGGTTAATCCAGGTTTAAGTTTCTTTACAGATATTAAAATGAAGTTCAGCTGAGCCAGAAGTTCATAAAATCAGCTTGTTTCTCTGGCTCACAAAAATGATACAGATGCTGTGGCTGCTGGCTCTCCACCCTCCAAACCAATGCCCTGTTTGCCCAGACACGTGACACGTCCCTCTGTCACCAGTTGTACCTTCCCAAGGCTGCTGGCCAAGGTTTCCTTCCTCCTGGTCCAAGTTCTCCCACTCCAGGGATCCTGGAGACAAACAGTTGGAAGAGAAAATCACACAGCTGAGGATTTGCTGCTGGGATTGCTGAAAAATAAATCCGCAAACATTCCCTGTCATTGATATTTCTAAAACCTCTGCCACAGGGGTGCTGGGGCAGCAACTGTTCGAGGTTCCATGGGGGATGGATGCCACAGGGAAAGGATGCTCTTTGTGTGCCACCAAGAGCTTTTCCAAGTACTGGAAGTTAGGGGAGTACTACATCACCTCCTGTACACCTGGAGAGCCAAGATGAAGCCTTTTGTCTCCCTCCTCCTTTAGGACCCTCCTGGAAGGAAGCCGTGGGAAGGTGAGCACTGATTTTCCTGGAGGGGGTGCACAGTCACCTGTTCTCACTCAGTCACTCTCAGCAGCCAACACACCATGCTGAAAATCAAATGTAAGTATTGATTTTACAGCCATAAACTGAGTCCCTCTGGGGCGGGGTGGGAAGGGGGTGGAAAACTATTACTGAGAACAACCAGAACCAATAGAACTGTAAATTAGGTATAAATGGCCATCAGCACTTACATACAACATCTGTATAAGGAGAGGTGACATATCCAAGGTGTCAATGCAGTTATTTGAAGGAGGAAGACTTAAAAAAATGTGTATAACATCAAATCATCCCCAGGGTTGAAAACAACTGTCCCACAGTGTTACCCAAGTGGTGCATAACCTAAACCTTTAAGAACTGCTCTGGTTACCCAGCAGGAACAAGAGGCCATCAGGCTCAGCTGGGCAGCACAGGGAGAGAGCTGGACAGACATCATGATTTATACTAAATAAGAACAGTAAAGAACACAGAAATAGCTCTCTTCTGTCTTATTTTGTGGTACAGTTCAAGTATTGGTGCTGTGACAAGGAAACATTTGAAAGCAAAGAGCACCTGGGGACAGTCACAAACACAGTGACATAAATATTTGCTGTGCAGGAATTCCTCACACAATTATGAACACATTCACAGCCCCAGGGTGCCCAAAGCAGCCTGTGACCCCCAAAGCAGGATAGGAGAGGGTGGAGGTGCAGGACTGTCCCCACGGCGAGGTCAGTGTCACCACACTCACACCCAGGTGAGCGCTCACTAAAGCACAAGTGCCAGCAGTTGCTGTGCAAACACACCATCAATGTTTTTTTAACCTGTACTTGCCTTTTGCTTGAAAAGTTTCAATGGGAATTCAGTTTTGTGACTGCAGGTCTCACCTGGGGAAGCTGCAGGTGCCACCCACAGACTCGGCTCCATAGCTGGATCCTGTCATTCCCAGACTCCTAATCCTTTGGAAACAGCAGCCCCAGGGAGGGGGGTACAACGTGAGGCATTTCGTTGTGTGCCACACCAGGCTGGACTCTGAGTGAGGGCACAAAGGGGGAAGTTCTTCGTTATGAAATAAAACTTTGCCCGGGCTGAGATACCTTTGTTGCTTCCAAAGAGCACCATCTGAGCTCACTTTTGGAATAAAGTAGCCGGCTCAATGATATCTTAATTTCTTGGAGACAGTTGTTCAGTCTCTTTTCGATACTGTGTGTTCCACATTAAGTCATTATCTATGCTGTTCACTCCATTAATTCTGCTAGTTTTATTAGCAAAGTTCTGCTGCCTGGTCCTGTAGCAGTGACAAGCATTTCTAAAAGCTAATCTGACAGATAATGACTCCATTAAGTGTTGAATACTAATTGGTTTACATCAGGGGCCTGAAATTAATTGATGTAAATAAATTAGCACCTGAGCATGCATCACCCCAGCTTTGGATTTTCTTTAATACCAATGATTTTTAAAGCTTGTATCTTCAGCAAAATGCAGCGGAATATAAACAGACAGGATGAGTAATTAAAATGTGGCAACAAAATAAGACTATCAGGATGAGCTTAACAAAGATTGTTTACCTATTGATGGAAAGGGTAGTGCCTGCCTGTACAGTCTGTTTACACTGCTCAGACTCCTCTAAAAGATACTTTTCCGACAGCTTCCCAAAGATATAATTATCATTCCTATAATAACAGTGACACTGACCCCCACACCATTACTAAGATTTAGTAAAGTTATGTGATACGCAGGGAATGTGTCCTATTAATCACAACAAACACCTGCCCCCCCTTAAAATCCAAGGCTTCAATTATTAAATCAAGGTATTGATAAAAGTTATTTTGGTTTAAGAGGATAAAACCTCATTATAGTGGCCATTTATCAATGGAGTGACACAAATAATGACTAATTTTAAAGCCTGGGAGAGCCAGAGTGAGCATGTGCAGTTTGGGCACGGCAAGAGCAGTCAGGAGGTTAGAAGACACCAACAAATGTGGTTCATTTTTATAAACAGGTTTGCTACGTTCACTCGCACCTTTATAAGGAAAATAAAAGCTGCTATAAAGCAAAAAAAATCTGAGAAGAATTCACATGTCTTGTGAAAGTGAAATAGTAGAGCAAATTCAGCCCAGGACAATAGAGAATCCAACTGTGAGGTTGGAAAAGCCCCCTAAGACCATCAAGTCAAATAATTCCCCCAGCACTGCCAAGGCCACCACTGACTGTGTCTCCAAGTGCCACATCCACAGGGCTGTCAAACCCCTCCAGGGATGGGCACTCCCCCAGAGCCCTGGGCAGCACTTCCAGGGAGGAATACAGGGACAGGGTAAGGCAATGTATGGGCACAAGCTCCAGCAGCACCAGAGAGCTCAGGCAATGTATGGGCACAAGCTCCAGCAGCACCAGAGAGCTCACCTGAGCCACTGCAGTGGCGGGGGGGAAGCTTTGGGAAAGCCCCTGGAGCTGATTGGAATACACCCATTACCTTCAGGCTGCTTCAGATCAGCTTTCCAGTCACTGCCATGGATTTCAGATCGGATACACAGAGGATTCTCACGCGCACCAAAGAACACTTTGTTTTGACAGAACTATCCCCACCGTGAAAACTGAAACAACTGAAAGTTATCCTGCAAAGGACAAGATCAAAGTTTCTTCCCAATGTCCCATCCAACCCTGCCCTCTGGCAGTGGGAAGCCATTCCCTGTGTCCTGCCTCTCCACCCCTTGTCCCAAATCCCTCCCCATCTCTCCTGGAGCCCCTTTAGGCACTGGAAGGGGCTCTGAGGTCTAACACAAGGTGTAATTCCGTGGATGAATGTGGAAGAAGCTCCAGGAGTCCCCGGAGAAGCTGGAATGCCCCTCTGTCCCCTCCCCACACACCATGAGAGCCCCAACATCCCGCGCCGCTGTTGGGGCAGGAGCAGAGCCGAGTGCTCGGTGCCTGTGCTTGAAACCTCCCCTGCACCAGCCAGAGTTGTCATCCCTGCTGTGCTCCTTCCGTGATCCCCTCTGATCCCATGCCAAGTGCCAGGGCATCGCCAGCAAGCAGCCAGAGCTGCTCCTAAACAACAACACCACCACTACCACGAGTGTTCCTCGTGCGCCTCTCCCCTCATTCCCTTTGGGCCGGCGCCTCCAGGGATGGCTCATCCCACGGCTCAGAGAGGCTGCAGCTCCTGGAGGACTCATTTATTACTGCTCTGACTCTGATTTTCAAGTTTATCAGCTGCTTTTTGGTCCGTGACCCACCTCAACCAACGCGGATCCCCATTCCCTGCCCCACCCCTGAGCCTCTCCTACCCCAGGGAACCTCTTTGGGAAGTTCCATCATCAAGACATCATGAGCAGGGGGTGTTTTGGGGCTGGATCCCCCTCAGAGCAGACAACAGACAAGAGTCTCCTGTGCCTTCCTCACAACTCCCAAAGCTGAACTGCAAGGAACAGTGGAAAAAAGTCCCCTGGAAAGCAGCTGCAACAGAACCAGCCATTTCCTGACCCAACACCCTGAGAGATCCTTTATTTCAGAGCTATTACCCATTTTTAGTAATGAAGGTTAAAGACAACGGTATTAATAACTGGGAAGAGATAGAGAAACGAATAACCCCTTTGCCACTTATGGAACTAAAATACAGCTCTGAGTGATTAAGCAGCTTTTAAACATTGCCTTAAGCTAAATGGTAAGTCAGAAGGATTTGTAAAACCCTGTTTCCTGGCACAGGCTTCCTTCAAAAGCTTTCACCCAGGAGTGGGGGAAAACTGGGCAAAGCTGTTCCTCTGGGTTAACTTTAGACAACATGGAGAGTCACATGCTGGGGAAGACTATTTGTCACCATTTAGAATCTTGAAATGGTCTGGGTTGGAGTGACCCATCTCATCCCACCCCTGCTATGGGCAGGGACATCTTCCCCTATCCCGGGTTGCTCTAAGGCCCATCCAACCTGGCCCTGAACACTTCCAGGTATTTAAATGGATAAAAAGCCTTTCCCCCTATAATAAAGCAGCAGAGCCCCTCGACCCTAAAGCAAAACCCTGGAGAAGGAGAGAAGGTGGCCACTGTGGGGGTGTGGGGAGGGTTTGTTGTGGCCCCTCCTCTTCTCCATCCTCAAAGCGTTTTTGGAGCAGCTTCTCTCTAACCTCACCTGTGCAATGATCTTGATTCAGCCACCACCAGTACAACACTGGAAAATCATCAGGAGTTAACCAGGGGAAATTAATTACAGGAATAAAACTTCCTTTAGTCTCCTCACCAGTATTTAAGTCTAATGACTATTTATTAGTCAGTGTAATGGACAACAGAGCTGAAAGGGTGAAGGTTTCTAGTAGTCACTGTACATATGTTTAATGAGAATTCAAAAGACATAATGAATTAGGATTCCCCTGTTGGGCACTGAGTATTTCTTCATTAAATTCTAATGAACTGGGAAGAGTATCAGGTTTGCTCATGCAGTGTGATTTTCCCCCTGTTTATGGTTATGTTTACATGCATTTAGTTAATCCTCATCATCCTTACGACAAAGAAGTGCTGAAAAAACATGTTTGTTAGGAACGGAGGGAAGATAAATATGCAAAGACAGAAGAGTCAGCAGCACCAATTATGTGAATAATAGAATTTGTGCTGTGCCCCACAGAAGCCACAGTGCCCAACCAGCCATTGTTTTCCTCTTCAGAAATCATAGGATAAGACAAAATCTCATTTAGCAATAAGATTATGGCACACAATGATGTGATTTCACTTGATTACCACCTTTAGGAAAGGAAAGGACTAATTCCTGAAAACAGACCCAGCACATGAGAGGGGTCAATACAGATAAATCCAAATGGCTCACACAGAGCTGATGGTGAGGCTGTAACTGCCAAAAACAGCACAGGAAAAAAACCATCTCACTGAATAACCACTTCAAGTGTGACCCACGATGCCACTGCAATAGTGCCCTGGGACAGGAGGTAGGTGGGCTGTGCCCAGGGAAACAAACCCCAGGAGTTCCAGGATCTCTGTGTCTGGGGGCTCTTCTGAAGGGCATCAAGAGCAGCTGCTGTGCCTTTAGAATCTGGTATCTCTGCAGTGCCAGTTCCCATAAGTCATTTCCTATAAGGCCGTGATTGTTACAGAGTAAGAAGTATAAAAAATAATCTGTGCTGGCATGAAGTCAAAAATTATTTCCAAAAGGGCTTTAAGAGGGTTTGAAAGAGTATGGAAGTGGCTGCAGGAATCCCATGATGTCTTGATACTTCTTCCAGAACTGTGGCAAAGCGGAAATCAATTTGCAGACCAGTTGTGGTCAGTGTGTGCCCGCTGTGGGCAGAGCCTCCACACCCCTGTGATTCCTGGCAGTGCCAGGGAATGCCCAGCCTGCCCCTCCGTGGTGGAACCTGCCCAGGAAGGGGCCAGGCCCATGGTGGTGGCACTGCCCCTGCAGACCCCGCAGTGTCCCCTCCACCGCCACCTCCCACATCGAAATCCAGGGGATTAGAGCACTTCATCTCCTCAGTGGTTGTTGGCAAGACAAGCAAAGCAATTAGGCTGTTATGGCAATTTTATGGTGCTTATAAAATTAATTAGCTGCTTATTAATTAAAATTTGTCATTAATAATATTATTATTATCTTTTCTTCTAATTCCTTCTCTTCTCAAGCTCTGTTTGCTGGGTTTTTTCCTCCTCCTCTTGCTTTGAATTCCTTGTTTGCTTCCCGGGACAGACACATCCCATCCCAGCTCTCGGGCCACATGGAGGCCCTGGAGGGGGAGAGCCGGTTTTCCCAGCCCAGCTTTGCTCTTCAGGGTGACCCTGGAGCTGATGGAGCCCCGCGACATCCAAGAGAGTGGACACAGCCCTGGCAGGATCTGCCAGGGAAAGTCTTGGCATAAATCAGTGTTTTAGATCAAGGGACAAATTCTCTTTTTTCAGGGACCTGGGATGTCTCTTTTGTTTTTTTGAGGATACAGATAAAGCCTGGTTATGTGGAATGTTCCCGAAGAGGCAACTCCTGGAGGATAGTGTCATTCAGAGGTTAGGAACCACAGCACTTGTTCTTTGTGGACACCAGCCAGGGATTTTTTTGGGGGATAGGGTTGTTTGCTTGTTTGTTTTTATCTCCACATTAGGAATAATCTCTGAGAGACAGTTTCATAAAATTTTACATTAATTTAAGACCGAAGTGTATTTTATTTGTACCTTTGCCAGGATTTTGAAGTCTCCCTCCCAGGCTCCTGTCCTCTTTTCAAGCGTCTCTGGAGACTCCTTTGATGCTCCTTGCGTGAGAGATCCCACCATCCCACAACGCCAGAGATTGTCTGAGTTGGAAACCTTCCCAGAACAAGTTTGCTGGTAAAAGGGCTCTGTTTGTGATAAAATATGGCTCAGTCCACGGGGTCTTACCTTCAGTCCTCTCCGAGTGTTGTTTCAGACCATGTTGAGCAGTACCACACTCGATGTGCTCCTCTGGCCTGCAAGAGACACCAAAGAATTTTGTTATTGTCAATAAAATCCCTACTGGGGCTCGTGTGGCGTCGCCTCTTTTGTCCTTGGTTTCCATGGAGTTTTACAGCCCCACATTTAAGGCCAGATGGCGCCACGGACATACCCCGAGTGACCACGACCTGGAGATTCCCTGTGTGGTGCCTCGGGGGCATCTCCTGCCCTGAGGACACAGCCCAGATGGGAAGCAGCAGCACAGTGCACTGTCCATAAAAATACGTGGACATGGAGTTACAGGGTCACCAACCATGTCCTGGGCTCAGCCCACAGCGTGGGCAGCAGATCAGGGAGGGGACTCTGCCGCTCTGCCCTCTCAGGTGCGACCCCACCTGCAGAGCTCCCTCCAGCCCTGGGCATCCCAATATTCCTTTGCACAAAGGACCTGGAGCTGCTGGAGAGCCCAGAGGAGCCCCCAGAGGTGCTCCAGGGCTGAGCCCCTCTGCTCTGGGACAGGCTGGGAGAGCTGGGGGGGTCACCTGGAGAAGGGAAGGATCCAGGGAGACCTGAGAGCCCCTTCCAGAGCCTAAAGGGGCTCCAGGAGAGCTAGAGAAGAGGAATGGCTTCCCACTGACCCCGGGCTGGGTTACATTGACACATCACATTTGGGGGACCATAGCCACCCCTGTCTCTCCAGATAAACCGTGAGGAGCAGAGCTCTGTGGGAGCAGCAGCTGTGGCAGGAGGGGTGCAGGGCAGTGCTGGGGTGCAGGATCAGAATGATGCAGGGTGCAAGATTGGTGTTGGGATGCAGGATGCTGAGTTGGGATTAGGATGGTTCAGGGACCAGGATGGTGCTGGGTGGTGCAGGATCGGCATGGTGCTGGGTGGTGTAGGGATCAGGATGGTGCTGGGTGGCCCCGCAGGGCACTGGGATCAGGATGGTGCTGGGTGGTGCAGGGATCA
>VWZG01002872.1:21705-64701 GCA_013396735.1 Grallaria varia
GGTGCAGGGATCAGGATGGTGCTGGGTGATGCAGGGATCAGGATGGTGCTGGGTGGCCCCGCAGCCTGTCCCAGCGCCGGTGGAGCATTGCCACCTACAGCCCCGCCGCAGCACTGCACAGCTCCGCAGCACTGCGCATCCCTCAGCCGGGTTTCCATGGAATAACAGCCCTTTTCCCTGCCTGCCGGAGCGCTGCACTGGAACCCGCTGGGCTCTGCCCCAGGGACCTCCAGACCGACCTTCCCGCAATCCCTGACCAGAAACCACCCCATGGACTCGGAGCATACTCACATTGTGGCAGGGAAAAAGCATAAATTCAAATATTAAAACGTTCTCCGTGGCAAAATCATGTTCAAACCCCAGCATTTGGGCCTTATGATATTATAATTAAATATCATCATCATTAAAGTATTTATAATGTTTAATAAACTACTGCCACATGTCATTTATGGGCGAGTTAAGGGACTGCAAGGCTGTTAAAACATTAAAAGGCATTTAACTTGCTGCTTACCAAAGTCATCCTTTTGACTGCAGTCACTCCAATACAGCACTGTTAACTTAAAACTTGTCTTTGCAAGTGATGACATTTCTTCTCTGTCAAAGTCTTTAAAGTTGCTTTCTTTCTGCAAGTCCAAAGCTTTGTTATACTTGAATACCAGACACAACCTGCCCACATGTTCTTGCCTTCACACTGGGCTCTGTGTGGGGACTTTCCCACTCTGTATGACTTGGTGCACAAAAGTGAGAGCCCGACTGAGATGGGGAGTGACTGAGCTGAGACGGTCCAGTGGAGGATTATCTGGATGCACCAGGAAGCCCATGGAAGTGGAGCCCTGGGAGCAGCCCTGGGGCCGGGATGATGTGAGCCAGGCTCATCCAAAGGGATGCCCTGCTCGCCAGCATCTTCCTCCTTCTCTCTGCCCCACTGAATTGCACCAGAGGCAGCAATAAAATAAGCCTTCCCCCTTGCAGCAGAAAAATTAAATTTGCTGTTATTGTTCCTCGCCACAAGTCCTCGTGGAAGGGTTGGCTCTATTTGCACAGAGCAACTGTGTTTCCTAGTGTTTTGGTTCATACCAATGTCTTTGGAGGTCATCAAACTCAACAGTTAAAAAAATTAATCTGAGAATTTACAGCAGTTAAATACAGCTAAATAATTAATGATGAAGAAATTGAACTTCCCATTGAGATTGGATTAGGAGCCAGTGTGGGACACCACTGCTGTAGAGCACGTTTCCCTGGGGGACCTCCCAGCAAAAATCAGCCTCTTTATTGCTTTCCATATCACTAATAAAATATGAAAGGAGAGAATACAATAATATTTTCATATCATATTAATGACCTTCAGAATGCAATCAGAGTCACAGCTCTCATGGAGCAATTTGCTAACATAATATAAAATTGTTAATGTGATATGAAGGTCACTGAGACAGGATAAAAATGAGAATAATGACAGAGACCAACCTGGGCTTTTTAGCAACAATGAGCAGCCACCTTCGTTTCTGCAGGGTGCTGCTGCATCCCAGGCTGGTTCTTCCCAGGCTTTACACCTTTCTCCGTCCGGAAAACACCTCCCAGAGGTCCTGCCATTCCAACCAGGTGCCTTGAGCTCTTGGAGGACATCACTGCATCATGGAAAGTAGATTTCTAAAGGAGATGGAAATCTCTGGAAGACCCAGTGAGAAAAGCTTTGATTCAAGGGGATTTATGGGAAAGAGAAGAACAATAATATTTTTAATGGAACCTCGTATTCAAAAATGAAAATATTACAAAATTATATTAATTATTTTGCTCCTGGCTAAAACTGGTATGTTTAGTTTTGGTAGTTTAAACATAAGAATGTCCTACAAAAAATTCTGAACAACTTTAAAACCAAGGATGTTTGAATTATTTAAAAGAAAGCCTTATTCTGAAGTAGGATAACTTCCTTTTCACCATGTAGGCAATGTTCCTGAAGCGCTACAGAGCACAGAGAGCATGGTAAAGTCATTATTCTGAGATCTTCTAAAGAAACAGAGCTGGTTAGAAGAGAAACTCTGCCCTTGGTCCTCTGGGTAAACTCTAAGGGCTCTTATTTCAAGCCTCCCATTTGGCCTCCCAATAAAGGCCACCAGTGCAGGGGCACAAACTCCAGATATCTCTGTGAAACGTCCCAAAAGTGCCTTCGTGGGAAAACAGAAGGGGTGGGGGATATAAAAATCATAGGAGGCCTCTCCCACATTGGATTCCTCTACCAGACCCTCCAGAACTCTCCTCCTCCCTGGAGCTCACCTAAATTGCAACATGAATATTTTCCTAGAAGGCCACCTACAGCTTAGCAACTTGTTCCATGAGAAGTCCTTGTGTTTTACCAACTCTGGACATTCTGGTTTCATTTGATGCCTCTATAAGGGACCTCCTCAAAAATCTCTGGGAAAAAATACAACAATGAAACTATTCTTTCATCAATTAGAGGGGTTTTTTTTCTAATTACACCAACACCACCATAACAAAGTGAGGATCTGATTGAAACCCAAGGAAAAGTTCCTGTGAAAATTCTCCTGAACAGCAGGGATGGGTCAGACAATGGCTTTGTTTCCATAAACTTAGGTTTTCTGCAGGGACTTTCATATTCTGAATGCCAAGGGCAGCAGGGAAAAGCCATTCTTCAGCTGCCAGAGGAGAATCTCCTCCTGGAGACTCATTTTACTGCCTGAGTCAAAGCCCCTTTATATGTATTTTATACAGGAATTGATTGGTATTTAATTAACCTCCACTTTATGCCATAGTCAATCTTTAATTAAATGCATCCTTAAGCATAGGATTTAGAGCGTTACCAGAATGAGTTTAAGCGCAGAAAGTGGTTTTATGCGTTCCTCATAAACAAGAAAAGAAGGAAAGAGCTGCTTGGAAGAAGAGACCCCTCAGCAAAGACAGAACTCTTTGCAGGTGCCTTCCACCTGGAGAAGGAGACATCCAAACATTTCCCATTGGGATTTATGGAGGGTGAGCCTGAAGAAGCAGCAAGGCTTGGAAGGAAGGAGACCCTCCACTCCCATGAGCCTTGTGAAACTCAAAGCTTGGAAAAACAAGCTCCAGGAGAACCAAACAAAAGCCAAACAGCCCCCCCACCCCAAACAAAAACTGGAACAAAAACAAAAAACCAAACAAACAAAACCAAAACCAAACAAACAAAAAAGGAAAAAACCAAATATAGTATGGAAAACTTCCTAATATAAACTACAGTGATTAATTTTAATCTTAAGTAGCTAAACATGGTTCGAAATAAAAAGACCAAGCAGTGAAAATAACATCGTTATTTTATAATTTGCAACCAAAGCCTTTCTCCATACAAGCCTGTACCTGCTTTCTCTGCAAAATTCTGGGCCTTGTCACACCAGTGTTCTGTTCTCCACCTCTGCTGCACCCAGCCTTGTGTTCATGATACTTAGGATTAAGTTATTACATTTTCAGATATTTCCCTGTAGACAGTTTCTTAAACAGCTCATGTTGCAATGGTAATAATCCTTTGGATGGCCCAGCTGATCGTTCACCTGATTTCTTTTCGCTAGGGTAGGGCTGTAAATTAGAGCTCTCTTTTCTCCAAAGTTCTCTTGGATGAATGGTTTCATTAATAAGAAAAGAAACAGAAATCGATTCAAGCATTGAAAAGGCTCTGAAGAAAAATAATTTCAAAGTAAAGAGAATTTAGGAAATTTCAAAGGCCAGAGAAGAAAAAGAAAAGGACTTTATCTCATTTCCATAAATCCTACCTTAAAAAAATAAGGGGAAAATTTGGCAGGTTAAAGAAACTTGCCAAGAAATGCAAAATTTCACAGGTAGATATTTTTTAGTGTTTCTTTCCTCATGATATTTTACAATAACTTTACCCTCTACGCCATTAAGAAATTTTGCTTGATGTTTTATTTTAGATTCTCCTTTCTATTTTCACCCAAGTACTAAATGGCACATGGCCTTTTATCCCTGCATCCCAAATAATTCCCCTCTCCTCCCGATCTCACTCCTTTGTCCAGCAGCAGGGACACTTTGGTCACATCTCACCTTGCTGTGCATCGACATTATGTTTGTGCACACTCAGAAAAGGAGAAATTCAGAGAGAATTTGGGTTTTATTGATGAGCAGGAGCTTCTTACAACAAGAGCTGCAAGGAAACGCTTCTGCTGGACAGCCCACAAAGTGTCCCTGGCAGCAAATCATCCCTCTGGGAGCCCTGGAAGGTCTGTGAGGACATTGGGAGGCACGTGCTGGGGTATAAATCACACCACAGGTAGTTCCCTCCCAGCTCCAAACAATTACCAGTGCGGGGATTTTAGGAAGTGTCTCTTCCCTTGGGATGGAAGCACCTAAATCAAGCTCATTTTCGAGCCACAAAAAATTAATGGTGGGTTTTCTCATCTCGGTGCGCAGGGAGCTCTGTCCATAAATCCCCACTGGGCTCAGGCTCATAATCTTTGAAACATCACACGAGCCCCGGATCCAAAATTTACACAAGAGCTCCCCTAAACCAAGAAAACCTCTCCATTCTCACGAGTTGTGTTCACTTGGAAAAAAACCCAATACATTAAAATATTTAGGAAATCGTGGGCTCATAAAATGAGGAATCCTTGATGCTGTTTTATCCCTGGAGAAATTCAGAGCCAACAATTTTTACACAGGGTAAAATGCTGTTCATTCAGATGGCTGGGGTTCATGGCAAGGTGGGCTCCACGTGTCACCACCACAACTAAAGGACACAAAAAATGGGTTGGGCTCTCATGGAAGAAAATATTGCCACAGTAAAGGGAAAACAATGTGTGATTTAGCAAATTAATCAAAACTTCAATTGATCCACTTTGTATTTCCCTTCTCTTTACTTTCCAGCAATTTAGTGGTCTTTTTTTAAAATTAAATACAAAGGCCTTCCCACATTTCAGAAAATTAATCACTTTTGGCATTTATTAGCTATTCATTTCTGTTTAAAACATGCTTTATAATTCATTAAAAGTACCTCAAAAATTAAATTCTTAACAGCCCGGGGCCCAAAATATATTTAAGTAAGAAAATTAAGCATAGTAATAAATAGTGAAGAATTCTGAAATATTAATTTGGCCTGTAGCATTTCAAATGTTTATTTGCAATAATTAATTTGAGACCAAGTTTACATTGCCTTTGTCAGGAGTTTGCTGGGAGCTTGAAGTTCCTCATTTCCTCGGAAGTGCCCTCATCCCCTCCCTGAAAACGACTGCCAGAGCACTTAAATCAGTTCTTTCAGCTGGTTTGATCATTTTCCACGGGGCACAGGGAATGAGCAATCCCACAAATTCCTGGGGCTGGAGCTGTTCATTAACTAGAGGTTCATTTTCTGCTCCCCCATCTTCACCAGGAGCCTGAGCAGCACGAGGAAATCCCTTATTTTGTTTTTTTTGCAGGGATTTGACTATTGAACAGCACACCTGGAGCTGTTCCAGCAAATTTTATGGGATATGAACACGAAGGGATCCCACAACCACATTCCACAGGTAGGAAAACAAGAGAACAGGGAAAGCAGGGGAGCAAACTGACCTCACCTCTGCCAAAAGGCTTCCTTCTGTGTCTTCCAAGAGGCCCACGAGAAGGCCCAACCTCTGAGAGGAATACCCAGAAGTGGTGGAGGGAAATTGTTAAACAAAAATTAAAATCAATACAGTGAAATCCATATTTGGGCAGAACATCCAGCAGACACTTGCTCCCTCTTCCCATTGCACACCAGTGCTGGGGGAGAGGTGGGAGCATTTTCTTTACCTTATTTTCCATCTCATAAAAGACCAAAAGATGTGGGAAGGTGCCTCTTACAGTCATATAAAGCTTCAGAGATGAATCATAGGGAAAACAGCTCCTGAGAACCAAAATTTGCAGGCAAACAAGGAGAGCAAGATGTGATTAAGGCACATTCTGGAGTCTCTTTTCCAACACTTGGCTGCTCATCCCTGTGCTTGGTTTCTGCAAACATTCAGTAAGGGTGGTTTTCATCCATGCCTTGTCTCATCTCCCATCAGCAAAACCTTCACCAAACCTACAGGAACTCACCTGAGACTTTGAAATAATTTTAAAAGTCGTGGAAAACCCAGAGTAATATTTTTGGCTAATTTGGTTCTTTCTTTCCTGCCTACCTTCAATGAAATGAAGAAAATCATCACCATCTCAGAATCTTTTTTACCTGATTCCTCCAATGTGGCTTCAGTGACCCCTTTCACTGTCACCAGACAGGCCCCAAAGTGCTTTGGTGTGAGCAAACATCACCCAGGAGATGGACCTGAGGCAACTGGGGAAAACCTTTCTGTCCAAATGATGGGAAAAAATATCCCTTACCCGTTTTGAATACAAACAGCAACAGCAGTTACCAAATACCTCAGGAATGTTTTAAACCCACGTAATTGTCATTTAATATCAATGCCACTATATTGAAACCTCATTCTCTTGTGCCACGATGGGGATTCTCCTGAGCTGTTCCATCTCCTGGCTTTGCTGTAAACAGCCCATGTTTAGGACAGGGGAACTCAGACACCTGCAGTGGTTTATCATCGTACTCAATGTGATTCCTGGCACTCAATCCAAGTTCCTGTTTCCAAAGGACCAGATCTTTGCAGGAAAATTATTTCCTCTTAATACATTAAGTTAGGTCCAATAGATACCTGAAAAACACACAGAAGGCAGATCATCCCATCCTAAGGTAATACATCAGTCCTACCTCTGAAGGTGTGTTTTGTTACAAGTGTGGCATGAAACACTTGACTGAGGAGAAATTTATAAAAAGCTCTTGACGTATGATTTTTTGGCAAGGTTTACCAAGCAACACAATTTATATTTAATTTAGGAATGTTTGCTCATCAATTTAAAGGAAAAAAGAAATTGGTGAACTTCCAAATCATAAGTGATGGATTTTTGTAAATTATAAAACTCCATGAATTTGCAACCTTTTTATTCTAGGACTCAAGGAAGTGCCAGCTATTTAAAACTGTACCTTTATGATTATTCACAAAGTTTAACAAAAATAAATACAATTTTGAGGTTGTCTTTGGCATGTTGTTACTCCAGGCAACAGTGCCAAGAAACCCAATGCAGCACACCCTGCACTGCCAGCCTCAGCTTTGCAAGAAGAGGAGAACGTAGTACAATGCAAACTTTTAATGTCCATATATACAGAGCTTTAAAGAAAACATTTCTTTTAAAATTAAATGAAATAAATACAGTATGATACAAAATCCACAATATGCTTTAAGAGAAAGAAATGACAATTACACTATCTGAGAACGGGGACCTTTTGGAGAGTTCCATCTTTGAAGTACCTCAGAGCATGGAATTCATTGCACACTGTTTCAGGTAATGCCCTTTCTGATGCGGAGAGTCCTTGCCACTCACGGCCCAGAGGAATTTCAGCTCTAACCAGAGGGTCAGTGCAAGATGAGAAGTGCTTGGGAGATCACGACAATGCAGTTCATCAGCAAACACTGCTCCAAAGCCTAATGCAAGCCAGCAAATCTGAACCCCGGGGCTGCAAGGGAGACCCACCCCAAACACCTTCAATTCCCACAAAAACCCCAAAAGAGGGTTCAGTGTTAGTCCAACTCACTACTGGGAATAAGCTATTGCCCAAATATGAAGAGAGAGAATCAATTAAGTATCTTTTAAAGTTTGCTTTCATTACACAGGAAAAAGCCCTAGAAAACGAGTTGCTGATGATTTCATGGGGGGCTTCTAATGATGTAAGTTATTATAATATTCAAGTCAGCTTTAGCTACACAGTCAGGGTGGGGTTTTTTTCCAGATTTGTATTCATTCTTCCATTCCCAAAGGAACAACAAAATTTGGGGCAGCAAACATTTAAGACCTCCACTGCAGCAGGGACAAGCAGCAATCCCGGTGTGCTGCCCAAGGGGTGTTAATGCAGAAGGCTGACACAGCATGAGTGATGTACAGGTGTGCCACCAACAGGGATCAGTACACACCCAGAAGAGTCTCAGAATTAACTGTCAAGGAGAAAACAATGTTTTCAACCTTACAGAACTAGATAAAGACACTATCATAAATCACAGCTTCAGGAGCATTCTGAAAACTTGTGAAAAACTTGCTCCTCCTACAAATATTCACAAACTTTTAGTTCTGTATAGGACTGAAAAACTTAAGTGCTACAGGAGTACATAAACTCCCCTGTTGGCATTGAAGTTTTAGCCTAATTTCACTGATACAGATCAGAATTATTACAGCCTTGTGTAATGCATTGAACACAATTCTACAGACCAGTCTAAGTATTTTGCAAAGAACTTCCAGCTGCTGAAGTTTGCTTGAGGTTATTTTAACTATTGGACATATGAAGACCAGCTTTGGAAAATGCACTGAAACATGGAAGACAGAATGCAAACTCAACATGACTGGGGTGAGGTTTGGGATCCCCTCTCTGGATGTAGGAACGTTTAAGCCACACTAGAGTGAACAGCACACTTGGACCACCTGCACCTCAGGCTCCTGGTGTGGCCAAGAATTTACTGGTTTTAAGGATAATGGGAAAAAGAACCAAACCCACACAACAGTGAGACTACGCCAGCCACAGAAGAGTGGCCTGACTGGATGCACCTAGGCAGTGCTCTCAGTGTGGGCACTGACACCCACCACTGGCTCACACTGATGCCACTGCAGCTTTTGGATCTGTAACAGGAATACAAGAGTCCCTCACTTTTTATCAAAAGGATAACTGAAGACAGAAATTGTGATATCCACAGAATGAAAGAACAGCAAACGGTGTCCTGAGCCTGCTCCAGCTGTAGCTGCTGTCTGGGGAATCTGAAGCTTATTGATAATTATCCCCACCAAACATCAGAGCAGGAGCTTTTCTGGGCGAACAGAAGCCACTGCCAAAATGTTATATCATTTGAGTTCTGTGGGAACTCATCTAGCCTGTATGCCTATTTCTGTGTCATTGTGAGCCTTTGTAAAAATTTGACTTACTTTAACTCAGTAAGGCAGTTTGTAAACTTCAATTGTGCCAAAATGAAACAATTTGCACTAACCTTTCACTCCAGCCAGAGCAGTTCCAGTTACCTGTTCTTCCACTTCAAACCTTTAACTGACAGCTCATGAGCAGCCCACGCTTTTATTTAACAAAACCTAATCTGGCAGAAGAAAAAACACACAAGATATTCCAAAAGGAGCATCTCAAAGGTGACCATTAGATACAGAAAGAGTGAACTGCATGTGAGCCCTTCTGTATTCCCACACATCCAGAATATTTCAAAGACTAATATGCTGAAATAGTCATAGCAAGGTAACTTTTACCCCAAATTAAGGATTACAATTGGCATACCAGGGTACACTGCCCTGTCAGATACAACATATCTGTATGTTTTCCTCATGATAAGATAGCTTGGTAATGTTGCAGTCACTGAAATTTTGCTTTTACCCCAGGAGTGCCACTTGTAAAGGCCAGGAAGTGATATGAAACCAGCAGGGGTAACTTTAGAGCTGTTTTACTCTACTAAGAATCAGAACATCCACCTTGTTTGTGTCCTCTGCCTTGTCTGTGTACTTTTCCTCTCACCACCTTTGTGCTCCACATCAAGAACAACTCCAGTACCTTCGGCTGCTTCCAACTGCTCTTGTGCAAAATGCTTTTAAGGTGCTTATAATGTGGTGCTTCTACAAGCTAAAAGAAAATACCAATAGAAACACTGTTAAATGATTCATGGATAAAGCCATTACAGACCAGCTGCTGCCTTACAGGAAAGCTGAAGACAATTCAAATGTGACATTTCCATTGTGTTCCACGCCTTGCATTTACCTCATCCCCAACACAGCTTTTACTACTACATTTCAACCCACATTACACCTTGACCTTGGCTCAGGGAGCTTCATTTCCACCACTCTGCTTTTCTCTTTTTTGAGTGAACTCAAATTCTTCTGGCAGTCATCTGTAAATTGACATCAAAATTATCCTGACAAGAGGTTTACAGGCATTCTTGCTGGCAAAGGTCTCCAGTAAGGAAAAGGAGGAGGAACCAGCTGCAAAAGGGGCAGATTTGGTATTAAACAAGAAGCTTTCCAGGAAGCAGTTGTGTTCTTTGAGAAGCTTTCAAGCATTTCAAACAGGCACCTCAAAACTAGGCACAAAAGGCCCCTGAAGCTTCCAACACGCATCAAACATTCCAGAAATTCCAGGTGGGGTATGTTCTGCATGATACAAAGAGCACACCTATGTTTGCTATACTCAGGAAGTCTCACATCTACATATATTCAGACCTAACTATTTGGCCAGATCATTTCCATCTCCCCTCACCACAACAGAAGAAAGCAGCTTATCTAATAGTACTTCCAACACCACCCAGTGCTTCAAAGGTACAAACAAAGCCCAGACAACATCCTCTTGTGAGATCTGAGTTACTACCACCACTCCTGGTGGCTGGGCCAGAATTGTCCTGGAAGGTTTTCTTCTTGTCTCAAAAATGCCAAGTTCTGCCATCCCTGGGGTCTTAGAATTGGAAATTCAGTGATGACAAATCAGATTTGATTTTTGATCACTTGAATTTTCTACCTGTTCACAGCCTAGTGTGACTAATAGAGTTAATGTTTAAAATGTGTGTCATCCTGCTATGTCACTACAAGAGCTCAGTGTCTACAACTTCTAAAAACACTTCTAAGTTTACCTCTGGATGCGTTAGTTCCCAGTCTACCAGCAGGGAGCACTGGTTTTGAGTCAGAAAACCCCAAGATAATTCTGGCCCTGCAGTTCATTTCCTCTCCACCCCAGCATTTAGGAACAGTTCAATTCCTAACACCAGACAGAAGGTGAGTGCTGGCAACAGGATACTGTCAGGAATTTGTCCGTAACTGTGACATTTCTTGGTCAGAATTCCCTTATGTGGGCACACTGCAAGGCTTATTTATTTCCCCAAGCTACCCCTACAGCTAGGCAGAGAGAATTTTGCATTTCTGTCCTGTAATATTTGTACATGCGGCGAGAGATTCAGAGAGAAGCAACAACATTCTATTAAAAAAAAAATCAAATAAATAAAAGATAAAATCCACGTGCCAAGTTTGTTATAATAAAGTGTCAGTTTGTCTCATATGCCAAACAAACTTAAGATTCAGAGGAAAGACTGCAGAGGGAAATGAAATAACATAGTAGTTGTACTAATGGATGGAAAATACAAGTAACAGACAATTGAACTGCATGATGATGTCTCAAAGTGGTACCAACGGTTTTAAAAGCCTTAATTTTGACAGTTTATGCACATTTTAACTTTATTCCAGCTCAGCGTAGGACACAATTTGTGGTAACAACTAGAAATGCTCATTTTCCTGTAAGGGGCCATAACCAGCACTTCTTTGGGGTCACAAGTGATCAAATTAAGTTGATGGGTAAAGTGCAGAATCTTCCACATCCCTTCTTTGTATTTTCACATGAATTTACCAGTTACTGGTACCATGCAAACACAGGCCTCCCAAATCAACACTAATGAATCGAACACTGGCACAAGACATTAGTCAACTTTGTGTAATGGTCATGGACAAGTTGAATTAATTAAGCTGAATGAATTAAGTGCCCAATTGCAAAATTAATTTGTCCTTCACAACAGGGTCTAAAGGGGTGAAGAAAACAAAACTCACACTGACACTTTATGTACAACTTGGTCATTGGCAACGGTCCCCTAAACCACCTTTTTTTTTTTTTTTTAACTGAACCCAGCAAAACTATACAGAATGTGAAAGAATATTTGCAACAGATCTCAAAGGACAGTGTAGAGAAGTTCATTATGGTGTACCTGATGTTTAAATTAATTTAACACATACGGCCTGTAAAACAAACACAGTATGAACCTGTGGATTTTTTTTTTTTTCTTTTTAAAAAAGGACTTTTACAGAATTCAAGTAGTGTAGCAGGAAACCATAGATGCCTTTTGATCACAGGTCAGGCAACACAGAGCCACTTGCTGGGTGTCCCCCTTGCTTGTGTCTGCTCAGGTGTCCCAGGTGGGTCTATAAGTCTGTGGAGGTGAGTTTTTTCATGCTCCGCCGCTGAGCTAAACTGGAGGCTGCAACAGGCTCTAACACTGGCTGAAATGTCTTGTGGTTCAGTGCAGAATACGTAGCAGCCATGGCTCCCTGGAGAAAAATTAAATACATAATAATAATAATACATATATGGAGGTAAAAAATTTTATCAGAAAATACAGCAATGCAAAGTTAAATTCTTAACTCTATTAAAGCCAAACAACTTATGGCAACTCTAAAGCTTGCTTGGAAAAATACATTTATTGCTGAATCCTTCCAATTTCTAAGAATGTGTCTGACACTTCTCTTTTTTTCTTGCGTATTTCTTTTGAATACTTTAGAGGAAGGAGTCACCTTTTAATGTAGGTCAGAACGAGAATCTTCCAATCAAGATTAGCACACATTTATCAAACACAGCCACAACGTGGCTGTTCAAGTCCTGACATGTGAGACAACCAAGTAACTGCTTTAATCTCGGAAAAGAAAACACCCAGAAATTTCTCTTCCTTTAAACACACATTAAAAAAAATATTTACCAATAGTTTGGAGAGGGACTTTATACAAGGGTATGTAGTGATAGAACAAGGGGGAATGACTTCCCACTGCCAGAGGGCAGGGCTGGACGGGATTTTGGGAAGGAATCCTTCCCTGGGAGGGTGGGCAGGCCCTGGCACAGCGTGCCCAGAGAAGCTGTGGCTGCCCCATCCCTGGAAGTGTCCAAGGCCAGGGCTGGGAAGTGTCCCTGCCCATGGCAGGGACAGGAAGGGATGGGCTTCAAGGTCCCTTCCAAACCAAACCAGTCCATGATTCCATGGATTTGTCTCAGGTAGTTAACTATGTAGGTTCTAGGGAAAACAAAAGCTAACTCCTCTTCTAAAGAAAAAAGGGAGTTCTGTCTGTAGCTCTAAACCACAATCCACTGCACATCCACCCCCCTGAGCAGCATTCCAGGGTGTTTTACCTTCACTAGATGGGGGGCATCTTGCCTGTTGAGCTGATAATGTGGCAGCTGGTCCCTGCAGGCGATCCAGGAATGCTTCAACACCTGCTCTGCCGTGTACCTCTGGTGGGGATCCACGTGCAGCATGTGGGAGAGCAAGTCCTGGAGGAAAATAAAACACACATTGTGCAGTTAAAGTTACCCCAAAAGCATTAATGGTGGCAGCAATGAGCAAAGCACCCATGCGGCAGAGGGATTAACACAATGCACACACACACACACACACGGATCAGCAGTCAAACGGGATCATTCTGTGCCTTGACACTGCAGAAGGCTCAAACAATGTGTTGTACTATTGCAGCAGTTCAACAGAGCAAGCCTTTATTGGAAAGCAACTTACTGTTGTGCCTTTCACGTTTATTATTAATATAATCTTTAAAAGACTAGGAATCCTATTAAAATTTAGCAGGCAGGATTTATGGAGGAAAGCTATTCTTTGCAAATATCTCTCCCCATTCACTCTACACATTTGGGGTCTGCTGACTCCATATCACAACTGAATTAATTTATAGTGATACACCAGTAGTGAATTTTTCCTTCAAGAAGCCACATAAAGAATGAAGCCACATAAAGAATAAAGCCAACAGCAGTGGACACTTGGTTTTGCCTGTTAGAAGCATCAGCAATAAGCTACTAATTACAATGTTGGTCAAAAGAAGAGCTGAGTGGGAAGGGCACAGAACAGAGACAGAATAGTTTGAATTCCAAACAAAATATGGACAAGCTGACAGAATGTTCCCTTTGTTTTAGGTACAAATTGTTAAGCATTCCTAAATACACAGAAGTGAGTTACTTGTGCTAAGACAGCAGCATTCTGAATCACTCCCACTGAACAGAACAAACAGAGCAGTTGCAAAGGATCAGGAAAAGATATTTTAATATTAGCAGTTATGAATTATTAAATATTACTAATGCCAATCTCTAGAAAAGGTAACACTGGTGATTGGGATACCTACAGAACATGTCAACACCAACCCCAGGGAACACATACAGACACTGAGAAGAAAGGGAGTCTTGAAATAAAAAGGACAGCTGTATAATCAAGGTGGTGAAGATTTTTGGCATGATATCCAGATCTAATTGGTTGTTAAAGTACTAGTTTAATTGCTGAAAGGACTAACAAAGGCAAAACACTTGACTTCAGTCCTGAACAACAAAGAAATTGCACTGTTAGAAATTACAGTTATTGGCAGGCTGGGTAGCTACTTGAACTGCCAGATAAGTGTAAAAATGACCCTTCCACTGAAGGAATCCCATCAACACCTGACACGGATTCAATTATAGCAGCCAAGCACTGGAAAAGACTGCCCAGGCAAACTGTTCAGTGTCCACCCTTGGAGGCTTCTCAAGTCAGAGTGAATAAAGCCCTGAGTTACCTGGCAGAACTCACTGCTCACCTGCCTTCACTGCAATAAAATTTGCAGGTAGTAATAACAAACTACCCTGATAGACCAGACTAGTTTATAAAGCTCAGTAACATTCAGCTGAATTCTACAAAAATACAAAAGCAGAACACATATGCACCTTTGCTGCGTCTGAAACTGTGTCCCAGTTGCCTCCACTCAGAGAGAATTTTCCACTGCCTATCCGTACCAGGATCTCCTCAGGGGTATCGTTGGGGCCATTGGCAAAGGGAGTATAGCTGTTGAGACAGAAACGAAATACCATGGTATGGGTAAACAACTGCAAGGAACTGGGGTAATCTCGGGAATCAGTCAGTATCCCACTGCCAACAGAAACATATCACAGAATATGCAATACTATTAAATACTATTAATGCTTCTTATATTACATCAGAAGTACCAATTTATGAGGAGAATAATGTTCAATTATTTAGCCATAAGACAAAAAAAATCTGCTATTTTTCTGTTGGAGCAAAATTCAGAGAACCTTTTCTTGTTTGGCCACTAGGTGCCTCTTAGAGCTGCATCAGTTCGGGTGAGTTTGAAAACTCCAGAGATTACAAACCAGTGTGTAGGACAAGAGGGCCAGAAGACACCAGGAGGTGACTACAGGGGTGTAGGGTGGGGAGGACAAGAGGGTGGAGGGCAAGAAGAAAACCACCACGTAGTTTCACAGGCTAAACTCTCTCCAGGAAGGTGGGGAAAGCCCTTCGCATCCCCCAGCCATGTGCTATGGAAAAGAGAAGCCTCAATCGTCCTCGTAAGATAAGCCTGGTTTATGCATTTACTGATTTCCTTACAGCTCCCTGTCCCACCCGAGTGCCTGTGTCATTCCATGAGGTCAGACCTCTCCGTTTTAAGGGAAGCAGGGATTCATGCAGCACGCTGGAATTTGAGGCAAACAAAACAGCTCAGGAATGTTTCTCACCCTGCCAACATGGTGTAAAGAAGAACACCCAAGCTCCATATGTCACAAGCAGCATCGTATCCCTGTCTCATGAGCACCTATGAAACAAAGTGTTAGAGACTTGTCATGTACCCAAACCAACATCCAGCCCAAGGAAGGGGAAGTCTATCCCTGGATCATGGCACAAGTTTGGCTATTGATTTTCCAATATACAGGTTGCAGTAAATACCAACAACGTTTCTTGCTTCCAGAACATCATCTCAAGATTCTCAACAGACTTACATCTTACTTTAGAGGGTGGACTCTGCTCTTTTAAAGCAGGCTTATAACAAACACACACACCAGTGTTTATAAAGTATGTGTGACTATATTTAAGGAAAACTAGCAGAATTTCTTTTTTTGCTTTCCCCCCCCCAAGCATTGCTGAAAAGTTTAAGCATCTGATGCATCAAAAATAGCATCAAGAGAACACAGAGCAGCTTAAGATACCTCTGGTGCCACGAAGTTTGCAGTGTAGCACGGAGTTAGGAGCAGTCCATTTTCTCCTCGAAGTTGTTTGGCAAATCCAAAATCACAAATCCTGATGGAATCAGCATTATTGGAGTCATCCGTATATAAAATATTACTGGGTTTGAGGTCTCGATGCACTACCTTTAAACAAAGGCATTTGAAAAGGCACCATTTAGAAGGAACATGTACATTTTTTGTATGTAACTTTCAATTTGTAAGAACTATTATCTAGATGGACATACTTATCAACAGTTTCATGCAATGATATCACTTTCAAGGACCAAAAAACTCTAGTTCAAGTGATATACTAAAAAAAACCTACTGGCTCATAATGCAAGTGGAGCCAATATCACCATTTGCCAACAAGCCTAAGAGAACAAATATCTGCTGTTTCCTGAACTGTAGGGTCAAAAGGGTTTGCCAGAATAAAGGAGTTATTTATATTATTGCCCTCTGTACTAAAATATAAACCCCTTCTCCCTTCTGCCATAAACCCAAGCCAAGCAAGGCACACAGCAGAAGGTTTGCAATGCCAGGAGCAGTGAGGGGCTGTGCCTGGCAGAAACCTCACCCCCTGGCAGTGCAGGTAGTCCACAGTTTTGGTGATGGTGAAGAGCACGGCACTGGCCTCCCGCTCCGAGAAGAACTTCTGCCTCAGGATGCGGTCCAGCAGCTCCCCCCCCTTCATCAGCTCCGTCACCAGGTAGATGAACCTGCCATCGTCGTACACCTGGGGACAGTGTAACAATGCAGTCACAGAAATACACCTATCTGTGAGAAATGACACCTACAGTTACACACCCCGAGAAACTGAGGATTCAGACCAGATCCTTCACCTGCCCCCCCCGTGAACAAGGGCAAAACCAGCAGGACTGTCACAGCAGGGGGTGAGAGGCAGCTGATGTGCCCATCAGTTGTTAGTTCATGGCTCTGCATGACATTTCTCACCCACAGAACTTCTGCTGTGAGAGGAAGAGGAGAGCAGCCCCACCACTGCCCACTGCCCTTCCCTTCCACTGCCAGTTTTGAGCTGCTGGCACTTGGCTCACACAGGGCAACACGCAGCTTCTTTCTCACATTACCAACACATTGACTCATTTGAAATAAGAAACGGGGCACTTCTAACCTTCCCATCGTTCCTCACTTCAAGTTCATTAAACCGCATTTAAAAAAAAAATTAATATCAACATCGCATTTTGAAATACTCCCTCTACTATAATGTACTCTCCCAATACATCTTACTATGCAAAAGACACTTAATGAACCCTAATGAACTCCCTTCATCTGTTTTATTTGGTGACCATTGTGTGGTAAGAGGTAGCAGAAAACAAGGTACATACATCCTTTAGAGTAATAATGTTTGGATGTTGTCCATAACGCATGAGAATCTCGATTTCTTCTGAGGGATCTCTCTTGCTTTTATCAATTATCTGCAAAATGTAACAGGAAAAACAACTTGGCTAAATAAACTCTACTTAATAAAGACTTCTTTTTCTATTTATATCCTTGCTTCAACAACAGAATAAAAAAATTCTGAAGTTAATTACTTCTTCTTTATCAAGATTAATTCATCTTCCAGCTTCACGTCCCATAGTTTATTCATTTCTTGCTCTATCCTTGTAAAGATTCCATCATTAGTGCATCCTATCCTGCTCCAGTGGGCAAGGAAATGCATAAATTCCCTCTGCAGCCCAGCTGCCTGTGAATCTCATTTTTTTTTCTGGTGTTCTCATCATTGTACAGTATTTTTAGGCTTCAAGACTGTAACTTATAAACATGTAAACAGCTCCAATACCTGGAAAATTCATAAATTTAAATTTACAGATCTATTCCACTGTAATTTCTGAACTGTAACAATGAAATTCATTCCAATACCTTCACAGCAAACTCCATGTTAGTGGCTATGTGTATACACCTCTTGCAAACAGAGTAGGAGCCCACACCAATATCTTCCTTCAGTTCATACACATCAGTGAACTGGGCACTGTTTCCATGAAGCTGCTTCAAACAAAACAAATGCAATTGTCATTTAAAGCAACAAGATTCTCTTTGCCATGACAGTTTCCAACAGCCAAAGTTTCTCCTGCTTCCCCACGACTTCTCTTTGGAATTGTGCCTCCAGACACACAGCAGTGCACTTTTGAAAATCCAAAATATCCCATGGAAGTGTTTTAAGAAGGCACGTTTTGCAACACCCTCCCCAACAAAAAAAGGCCAGGAAATAATAAATACTGGTCGGTCTCTGACATGCCAAAAAAGCTTCCCAAAAAGCAAAGTGTTACCTGTACTATGGGCAGAATGTTGGTGAGTGGGGATATTTTATGGTCTTCTACAGTAGTCGTTGCAACAAAACTGAAACCCTTGAAGAGCTGATGGGCATTTGCACTCGGTGGGACTCCTGGGGAATCTGGGGGAAGACACAGGGAAGCAGTGTGGGTAAATCCCAGCAAAATAAGGCTGTTTTTTAACATTCAGCAGAGATACATTACCAGAAACATTCTGAGGGAAGGAAGGGAAGCAAACAAGAACGGCAACAGATGTTGAGTAATTTTTTATCTGTCTTCTCTTCCTTCAGTAGTAAACATCAAGAAAATGTTCCTGGGTTTTATCTAAACTGCAAAACACGGCAGGAATTGATGAACCAACATAGGCTTTTAGGAAGAACTTTACTGAAACACAACATAACTTATGGAAAAGAAATCAAGATCATGGTCTTGTGTTCAACAACTTCATAACACAGAAGAGCAACCAGATTGTGCTTCTTCAGTGGGGTATGTGCTGCTGGCAAGGCACAAGTGAGGCAGTGAAAGATTTAATTAGTGATATTATTAAATAATTAGAACATTTTTCCACAGATTGTATTATGTGCACCTCCAAATTCACTGTGAAGTCTCACAGCAGGCACAGCTTGATAATGTTGTGTGGCCTGTTAAAACCACAGACCTTCTCCAAACAAACATGAGTGGGTTTAAGCGTTGGATGCAGCAGCAAAGAAAAAAAGATCACAAAAGAAAACCTGAAGTGAAACCTGAAGCAGGCTAAGCAAAAGTAATGACAATAATTAATGGTTCTTAAAGCAAGCCATTCTCAGTGAAATACTGACCCTAAAAATAATCACTGCTGCAATCAAATTGTAATTTTAGTATTAAATATGTCCCCCCAAACTCCACATGTCTGATTTAAAATTATAACTAGAAACCACAATTCAGCTGTTAATATTCCATTTCTTTACTTTTTTTCCTGTATGAATCGAAGTTTAGCAGAACATTTCAGAGAACAGGAACCCTCTGAGGAGAACACACTCCTCCAAAGCACTGGAACCTTGTTGCATCCTTTCTTTTTAACTTTGTCACTGGCTTTCTTGTTTGTTGCTCCAACATTAATTTGACTCTCTTGTCTCACAAACCTCACCCATTTACAGCCATGCACAATTAATTACCTTTCGGTGTTTTTGCTGTGAATTCTGGATCGAAACAAAAGGTGTCCTCTGGCTTTCCAGAAGCAGGTTTGAAGGGAGGCTGAATTTCTCTTCTGAACAGTTTCTGAGTAGAAGCAAAAACTCAGTTAATTAAGAGTCACTGAACCTTCCAGGAGTGCTGCGATTCTATCAGGATAAATGGTAAGGGACAAAGACCTCACACCAGTGACAGGCACGTCCCTCTGGGCTGGAGCTGCCCATTCTCCAAGCTCTATTCCAGGTTTTTCCTAATCCATCAAACTATCAAGGAAAGCAGAACAATGGCTCTGTTTTTTGGGGGGTTTTTTTCCCTCCTCTACTCAGCATGCTTTAGAAAAATGCAGTGCCCAAGTGATCTCAAATGTGCAGTAAGTTCCATTTACAGGTAAGGAACAGAGAATTTCATGTTAAATGATGTCAAAGCCCATGCAAAGGTCAGGAAGCTATGAGAGCATTTGCCTGCCATTTCTCTTCTCCTTTCAGACCTGTTTTTAACAGGGTGTTTTTTTTTCATTTAATCTTCCTGCACAAGAACACAGAATACATTTCAATTTAAAAAAACCCCAAACAAAACAAAACACAAAAAAACAAGGAAAAGGGACCTGAATTCATCCCAAAAGAAATAATGAGCTAAAATACAGAAGTGTCATCAACACCACCAGAGTGAAACAAATACAAATCACTGCCAAATTTAAAAAAAAATATTATAAAGAAAAAAGAAAGAGCCAGAACTGCAGATCTTTCAAACTTCATTGCTTATGTTTATTTCTCTTTTAAGGGTCTGGTGTTGAAATAAGCCAAAATAACAAAACTTATAAAGCCTATTCCCATGAAACAACAAAGTTTTGTTGTTTCTAAAAGCTCTTGCTGCTGATCAGGGCTTTGTGGTAGATGCTGCATAAATACAGCCAGAAAACCACCATTCCAGCAATAAATGCAAGAGAAAAAGAGAAGGATAATGATAAGAGGCTTTAAGGAAACAGGTGAGCACAGCTCTGGCCTGGTAGTCCTGCCAGCTCTGCAACATCTTATTTATTCCATCTACCCTTCTGCAGGCATTACAGCAAAGAAGGGTTTTCCCAGGGGATTGATTTGATCTGGAGCATTTTGCTTTTGGGCAGCCTTTCCCAGAAACAACCTCAAAAGATGAGAGAGCCACAGAGGAAATCAGAAGGTGCTCGTTAAAAATTTAAGCAACAGTGATGATCTTGTACAGACTTTGGATCATCTCAGAGCACCAGAGTCAACACTCCACCTGGGAATGGGATCTGACTGATCAAACGGGGATGTGCTGTGGCAAGCAGGGAGAAATCCAAGAGAATTACACTGACAGGGAATTGTGCCCTGCATGGAAGCACCAGACAGACACTGATTCCTGCACGCAGGGAACACCAGCATTATCTCCCAACTACGAATGCTCTAACAGACCATTTCAGCTATAGAAAGCTGTAACTCTTCATTCTTTAAAGAGTAAATACCCAATTTATAATTAATACTCTCTGTACTATGAATACAGCAGCTCCAGAAGCCAGGGAAGACCAGAGCAGCAGGCAGGATGTGGCAGTGAGCACTTGGCTGTGCACTCCGCACATGCAAATACTTACAGTGCTACAACACACAAAAATTAACAGCAGCTTTATCATTCAGATCATTTTGTACTTACATTCCAGTCAACAGTAGAAAAAAAAGGATGTCTCTTGATTTCTTCAACTCCGTCTGAACCAGCTCCTGAACAGAGAAAATATTGTATGTAACACACTTTTGGGTGAAGTCCTTGAAGACTGCACTAAAAATTAATTAATTTCTAAAAAAATCACACCGGTGTAACTATTTGAATTAACTGTAAACACAGAAATATTCCAAGGCTGTAATTAAGTAGTGTACACCTCATCAGGGAGGCAGGACACAAGAATCCCATAAATACAGTCATTATTCTTTGCTCTGACACTGCCAGAGTCCCTGACCCACGCACTGATCATTCACTGCCAAACCCAGAAGTCATGATCCCAGTTAACAAGAAATGGTATCTAAACGCAAATGTTCCTCATCATCTTGGGCCTGAGAGTCCCTAGCAACTACTTTCCTTGAAATGAAAGTAGTTGGATTGAGTTTAGAGAATGAAATAAATGAACCAACCTAATCTATTTGATGGGTTCCTTTTAAAGAGCATCCTCAGAAGACTCTGTGCTTCAGGGCTGAGGAACTGAGGCATTCCAAGCTTTGCTCTAAAAGAAAATAGAGAACAAGTAAGACAAAGAAATGTAGCTCACTAAAAACTGACCACACAGATTTCACTGGACAGTTTGATGTATTAAAGATTGATTACAAAGTCTTGCAGAGTGCATGTATTTAACTCACCAACTTTCAAGTTTCCCATTATATGGGTAAGTTTGAAAAAACAATAAAGATCAGACCAAAACCACCAAACCCCACCCAAGCCCCTAAAACAAGCTTTATGCTAAAACAGAGTCAAATAATTATCTCAGGGACACAAAAGTATTTCCAAAGGTACCACCAGAAGAGACTCACCAAATTCCACATTAATTGCCCTGAAGTGATTGCTACTATTCCTCCTGAAGCAAGGGCCTCAAGTAGCTCATTGAGTCATCATGTAAAAGCTTACCGACTTCACAATTTATTTTATTTTGTGAAAACTATCACGTTAAGGCAAGAAATTCTTCTGCAGAACTGCAGCACCACCTGGAGCTCTAAGCAATCCCTTCTCAGGCAGCATCACTATGAATCCACAACCAGGGCGAGCCCCAGGTGCCCTGTGCTGGTGAGAACAGAGCTCCTCTCTGCTCCCTCCCCACACCCCCTCAGAGGCCCCAGGCTCTCCCGTGCCCTGCAGGAAACTCTGGCAGCTGAGCACAAAGACAGATGAGAACACATTTGCCCAACAGCTCCCCTTACGAGGCACCAGTTCACCCAGTTCGTCTGGCTCAGCAGCTCTGCTGGAACTGAGGCAATTGAACCTGGACTGTGAGCGTGGCAGTGCCCTCCATCCATGCCCACGGAGCAGCACCCCCTCACCTGCTGCTTACACAACAGTGGCAGGGCAGTGCAAGAACATGATGGTAAACAAGGCTGCTCTAAGTCACTGTACTCATCTTTATTACACGTCTACAATGAGAACACAAATTCATCCCTAAGATTTTAATTCCTGTAGATACTTAATGTTATTTATGGCCTGGGATCTAAACCTTATCAGGGGGCTTTGATTTTCTGTCCCTCTTTTAACTCAATATTCTTAGAATCATAAAATGGTTTGGGTTGGGACAGACCTTAAAGACCACCTAATTCCAACCCTGGAATTAAGGCAGGGACACCTTCCACCAGATCAGGTTGCACAAGGAGTTGTAACAAGCCATTAAAACGCGTCTAAAATTACATTTTGTGACTTCCCAAGGAGTAAGAAGATATACTTACTTCAGTATCATATTCATAGTTTCATTTCGGTCTTTACCTTGGAATGGCAGGGTACCAGTGAGCATTTCAAACTGGAAAAACAAATGTTCATCTCAATCAACACTTCTTCCCCCAACTGCTGAAACAAAGTGTTAAGCACTGCACTCTTCCCCAGCTGTGCATTAGACTGAGCTTTGAAAAGATTATCAAAATGTCCCCCAATCTAAAATCCCCACTGGCACTTTACATGCTGGTAACAGTGGCAAGTGTAACTTCATGATGATAGAGGAATATTTTCCATCAATAAGCCACTTGAAGGTAATAAAATCTCCATAACCAATTCTGAGATGTTGCTATACTCTGAAAACTGCAGGAATAACAAATACTAGAACAGTACTTTACTTGCAATGTCAGTGTGCACATGTCAGCCTGCCCTCTGAGTTTCCCCAGCAAGGGCACAAGTGGGAGCAGTTACTCCTCCTCTCACTGCTCCCCTCCAGCACTCCTTCCACAGGCTCACTCTTAAAAATGCCATTAATACTTGCAGCCTTGGTTTGAAGGAGGATGGGTTTTTTTCTCCTTTACTATCAAGTAACATGCAAAATAAATATACAAACTGGCATTTCACATCCATACAGCTGTATGGAAGGCACATGATTTTATGGTGCCTTTTAAGTATTCAGCACAGGGCTAAGCAGATGAAAAGTCCATTTTATTCCATTTTAATCAATTATTGAATTCTTCCCCTACCCAAGCACTGATAATGAAAACTGGACAAGTTGATTCTAGGTGCATGGACCCACATTCTCCCCGAGCAGTGCAGTGTTTGTGACCTTAGGAAGGGAAGCAAAAGCACAGTACCATGAGGACCCCAAAGGACCACCAGTCAGCACTCTGGTTGTGCCCTCTCCTGTTTACCACTTCGGGTGCCATGTACTCTACGGTACCACAGAAAGAGTAGGCCTTCTTCTCTTGGTCTACTGATTCTTTGCTGAGTCCAAAGTCTACAACAACAGCATCATAAGAACACAGCCAGTAAAGAATTTCAGGGGAAAAAACAATATATGGTGCTACCTAGAGATATCACAGACATCTGTTCTCTACACACCCCCAAAATCATTGTCTGAGTCATCAAATAGGCAATTAGCCATTGATATTATCACTAAAATAGCTTGATATTTGAAATACTACACATTTAGAGCCCTAAGATAACCGAAAGTTCTCATTTTCTGTGTTTACTGCTTGGTTTAGTCACACAAAAAATTGGCTAGAAATGAAAAGGAGTTTTGAAGGGAACACAGCCTGCATGGTCTGGTATTACTGAATGATGAATAAGGAAAATCAGACTAAAAATATGGTCGTTACATAAGCCAACATGGTTCTGCAACCTGACTGAAGTTCACCACAGAACAGGGTTGCATATCTGCTCCCTGAATTCCCAGAATCCCTCTTTCCCTGCTTTGAACAATGCCAGGGAATACACAAGCCCTTGACACTGGCTCAGCTCTCCAGTGAAGGCTCTTAAATATCCCTTTTTTCATAGGGGAAATAAATGCTAATCAATAACCTCATCCATTATCATTTCCAGTTGCAGAAGGAAGTGAGAACTTTCTGATTGAATTGGATTTCAACAGATAATGCAGAATTTTATAAACATGATTATTCCATCAAGTCTTTGAGAGTTTAAAAAGCTTCATTTTCTCTTGGAATCTGACAGCAGTATTAGTAGATCAAAATATATAATGAAATCTACAGTATAAAAGCATCACCTTAAAGGTAATTTGAAACTTTCAGAAATTCACAGCAATCTGGTTTCTAAATATCCTTCTCTATACATCACTTGCTAGAAGGTACCTACTTTAATTTTCCTCAGAGAACTTTTTTCCTGCAATTTTATATGTATTTCTAAGTGATAATCCCAAACCACACAAAACCCCTCAGAAATTCAGAAAGTTCAGTATTAATGAGTGTTGCCTACCTGTTAACTTGATATGTCCTGCTTCATCAAGCAAAATGCTGAAAATTAAAATTCACATTCACCAAAACACATAAAGAGCAATGTTTACATACAATATTTTAAACAGAAGTTAAGAATTATTATATGCAGCTTCTATTATTACTTTAAGAAGTGACTATTATTTCATTTAAATAACAGGTATGTGTTTTATATTTATATTTGTTTATATAGTCTAACAAAAATATGTAATTCTTTACATCACTACAGTGGAAAATGCAAAGCAACAAGCAAAATACACGTAATAGTGGTAAAATACATTTTACTTTACTTTTCTGGCTTCAGGTCCCTGTACACAATTCCCAAGCTGTGAAGGTGATCCAAAGCAAGGGCCAGTTCTGCGAGGTAGAATTTCACATCTTCCTCTGTAAACATAACCTAATAAGAACTGTATAGATTTACCTTCTGATCTTGTCTTCAGTTTTTAAAACTGCAATCTAAAAAAATATAGTCCTGTCTGCCTACATTTCAAAATAAGTCTCATAATTCATGAATTCAACTAAGAGAAGTTATTGACTAATACAGGTTAATTATAAAGTATCCAAAGAACTACCTGAATCAGCAGCTACTGCAGAGCTTTAGTTAACTTTTAGGTAATAAATTTAATTGTTATATTTGGTGTAATTAACCACCAGCACTCCTTCTGGCACAATCCTAAAAAGAGAGTTTTCCACTGCATCATAAAATTTCATATACACCTGCTGTATTGGGTGACTGTGAACTCACATTAACAATGCACAGGAAAGAAAAAGGAGAAACAACTGAGAAAAAAGCATGCAAAATAAAACACTGGTGAAAATAACAATGACAAGCTGCTGTGGGAGTTGAAGAACCAGCTCTACCCTTAGGGAAAAAAATAGAATTCAAGAACCGTGGTGAGACACTGAAAACTGACGGTGCTTATAGAGCACGAGAGGGATGCACTTCCAAACACTCCACGGGTTGCTTCTAATTTAATAGACAAAAATTGCAGTTGCTTTGGCTCTTGTCATGCTCTACAAATTACTGGAGAACCTGGAAATACTTAAGTTACTGGACTGAATTGGAGGTTTAAGCGAAATATTCCCTCAGTTGTGGGAAGGAGCAGAAGTAAGAAGTGCAGCCACTGGGCTGCACAGGAGCTGCCTGCCAAGGCTGAAGTTAAAGTCCCTGGGCTCCCTGCTCTGGTGCTGAACTTGGAATTGCACATGTGTAATCTGGTCCAGGGGCACAGAAATGTTCCCTCATTTCCATAATGACAAGGGTTAACCTTGCAAGAACAATAGAGCTGTTACTCCACAGTGCCACCTGCATTTCTTTAAAGAGCAATGGGGATCTTGGTTATCATCTGTATCAAAAAAGCCAGAGTGATGTCATTACTCCCTGGAGCAGCAAAATGCAAATCTCAAAATACAATGATGCTAAATGGCAATCTCCAATCTCCCAGTAATAAGGACAGTTAGAGCTGTTCTCTGTGTCAAATTAAACGTGATGCAAGTCAAGTTCATTAAATGTTACCAATAAAAACTTCATTACGTACTCATCTCACTTCCACAGTTGAAACTCTCATATCCATGTTGGAATCGAAAGACCAACAAAAGTTTTAATAACCTCATACTAAACTGAATTAATTTAAACTAATCCTTGTGAAATGCCATGAGGAATTTACCCTCACGTGCACTGTCAACTGGCTTTATCATGACATTTGAAATCACTTTGCCTTCTCACCACAAAATAAAAACCTGGGGTTTTTTTGTATCTAGACACACAGTAAATATTTAAAAGTCACCACAGAAGGTAACTGAAGTCTTCCAAAAAACACATGGAGCCTTAGCAGTGAGAAAACTCGAGCATTAGGACTTCTTCATTCCCACGGGGAATACAAACCTCTTTCCACCCCCAGCTAGTGTCACTATGGATAGACTTGCATCCTCAAGTTAACTCGGAATCTCAGTGGCATTCTGGATAATCCCAGCCATGTTGGTGCAAGAGAATTCTTCCTGCTCTACCAGAATTTCCTCTATAATTAGACATTACAGTTTGACCTCTTTCCTACCTACTGCTCCAATAACCCTTGACAAGTTGGTCACTCTAAGCTTTTAACTGCCACTTTAGCCTCAAGATTAATTAATTTTGAGCTCAGTTCTTAGATATCATCACTGTTTAGCAAGATCAGCTTCTTATAAAAATTGAAACCAATAACCCCTTTAATTCTTTCTTCCCTTTTGCCTGTTCCTAAACTAAAAATCTTTATTTTTACACGAAGTATAGGGGGAAAAAAACCCCAAGTATCTCAGGGACTTACACACCAGGGGATAAACAACCTTCTCCATGCCATGAAAAATCAGTCAGATGACATGGTTTTCTCATTTAAGAAAGTGACTTCCTTGTGCTTTCACAATATAAATGGATTTACACTGTTGAAAACACCAAAAAGCTCTCCTACTGTGAAGCTGTTGAGAAACTGCCATTAAAAATTTAGATCTTTATAAAAGGTTTGCAAAAAGAAAATGAAAGTTCTCTAAACATGTTCATAACACTTAAGGTAACATGTGATAAATATTTGATGGCAAATGTTTATAAAAAATAACACCAGGCTGCATCATATTCCCTCCTCTGAGGATTTTCTCCAGAAAACAAAAATAGAAGTGAGAAATGAAAGGTCCACTTGTGTGTCAGGGTTTGAAGGAGGGGAGTAGGCTCAAAACCACTCCATATTCACACTCTGGGGGCTC
Source organism: Grallaria varia (assembly GCA_013396735.1). Taxonomy (NCBI): domain Eukaryota; kingdom Metazoa; phylum Chordata; class Aves; order Passeriformes; family Formicariidae; genus Grallaria; species Grallaria varia. Next base: position 49,119 of record VWZG01002872.1, read on the forward strand.
AAAACCGCTCCATGTTCCCACTGTGTGGGATTAAGGATTAGGATTTGTATTCCAGCCCCATGAAATTTTAGAATGCAGCAGAAATCTCCCCGGGCTGCAGGATTCCAGGAGCACCTCAGCTGACTAAGAGCAGAACTATAATATCCCCTCTCTTCAGTGCTAAATATTCATTTACTTCAGTTATGTTTCCAAGCAACAAAACATTTTTAGACAAAAGAACTGTACTTTACAGACACCAAATTAAAACTTAGGCTACTAATCAATACACTCTCAGGGTTCTTAAGGACAGAATATATTCTAGAACACCTAAGGGAAGACCAACTAAGTTATAAAAAATTGACTATGACAAGAAACATGAGGAGAAACAGCTATAAAAGACATTCCTATGCAAAGAAAAAACAATCCCTGTCTAAGAGTGAGTGGAGATAAAATTTCAGGTACTTACCTCTTTGGATAATCGTGTGAATACATCTCCTCCCCTGAGAAAATCCAATATTAAATAGAGCTTCCCTTCAGTCTGAAAGGCTTGAAAAAGAGAAAAAGGAATAAAAATCAATAGTTGTGAGACAAAGCTGATCTACAAAATAGATCTGAATGATTTACAGTCAGGAAATTTCAGTCAAAGGCAATACTTTTGTTATGGAATTGGAATAATTCAGCAGTACATGAGGTAATTTCTTGAATGATTCCTCACTTCTTCACGCAAGAAAATCTTAGTCATGAGAGATGATTAAAACACTCTTCTTTCTTTTCTCCCTTGTCAAACAGGGAAACAGCAAGGATCTTAATTACTGTGATTTGCTTTTACTCAATGAAAAGCAAAAAATCTCTGCTGAACTTGTAAGAATTTTGCAAATATTCAATTTCAAGAGGACTTAACCTAAAACTTCTACAGATGAGTATTTACATCCCTTTTTTTGCCCTGTGATTTAAAGGTGCTGGAACCCCATTTGGGCCCTACAAAAGTGAGAAAGAACAAGAGCAGCTGTGCCTTTAAGTAATGCAAGAAAGTGTAGCAAGAGAAAAATTAATCTATACCCACCATAGTGCAGTTTGACGATAAAGGGATGATTTACTTCTACTAAAATATCTCTCTCCATTTTCGTACGAACTCGGTCCCGAACTGAGGGCAAGGAGAAAACAAGAGACCACAATGAACCAAATGCATTTGATGCAACACAAACAGAGCAGAAATGGGCACGGGGAAAGGATTTGCTGCCTTTTATCTTTCTTGTCACCTTCTCTGTTTTTAAACACAAAACACATTCAAAACCATTTTGTTCCTTACCTGCCCCAGTTTCCACATTGTCTTCGTTATTTTTCCAACACATCCCACTATTTTGGTGATAATCCATATTATTTTCAAGAAAAAAAGCTCCCAGCTAGTTTTCCAGCTTCAGCTTCTGAATTATCTGAACTGAATGTACATTTTCTGTAAGATTCCCTTTTTCTCTCCAACTGTAACACTCCCTATTTACACACAGTGGACTTGCACCCATTGAAGTGTCTCCTGAAAGCCAAAACCCTCCTGCTCTGGCTCCCAGAACGAGTGGGAATGACTTAATTTTAACCACAATAGAGTCCTAACCTGACAAAAGGAAAATTGTTTCTGAAATTAATTTGCTTTCATATAATGAAAAATCTAACCAGAAATAAATAATGCAATTTAAAACTTTGAAAGAGTATTTTTGACCACATAATTAAAGCTATCTGGCCAGGTTAAAAATAATTCTTAAACATGAACTTACAAGTTAGTTTAGAAGAAAGCTACTGACAGAGAAGAGTCATGAACTCAGCTGACAAATATTTCAGATTTAAAAGAAACCTTTAAAAAGAAGCATTTAAAGGTGCACTGAGAGCCATGTTTTCAAGTTTCAGTTCAGAGACACACGTACCTTTTAAAGAAGCCTTCTTCAGTACTTTCATTGCATAAAGCTGTCCAGCATCAGGACCAATTATCTTCCTCACGAGGAAGACCTGACAACATAAAGCCCATTTTGAAAATTACTGCCAGCTCAGTAATCAAATATCAACTAACACAAAGCACTTGCAAAGCTCCAATTAATTCCAGGCAGCTTCCAGTATTCTTTCCTCAGAAAACACCTTAAAGGAAGGGCAAAATTGCATTTCCTCAATGAACTTGGAGCTGCAACAGCACTGAGCTCTCCAAGTACCACAGTGCTCAGAAACTATGGGTTCTTCCCCCATTTCTCACAGAAGTACTTGCAGAAATTTGTCTCATTCCATCACTTTCTTGGACAGGGACAACTGTGCCTGCTATGCCACCTCCCAGGAGGTTTCTGTGGTTTAAGACCCGAGTCTCCAACAGGGAACAGGTTTTATTAATGGATTCTGTATGAGATGAAAGCAAGGAAACCTCACCATTTAAGATCAAAGCACCTTTCCCCTCTGGAACAGCAACTCCAACAGGTTTTTCTACTCTTTTCTTTCCAGCGGAGTTTTAAAGATAGATGGAATATAACTTGACACTAAGAAAAGCGTAATGTGAGATAAAATAACACATTCCAAATACATGTAGCTCTGCTAGTATTCTAACTCCTGGGTTTTTCAATTTACAAAATGGCTTAGTAGGTGCCTCTGTTTCTAAACTGCGGTTCTTATAATAGCAATTATTAGTTAGGCGAAGTGTTTATGCTGTAAAAAACAATGTACAAGTCCCAAGAGAAATCCAAGAGCTCCCCAAAATTGCCTCTCTGATCACCTTATTCAGACTTTCATTAACACTGGATTTTTTTACATACATACTTTGTTGGAAATTATTAACTATCCAGAAATTATAGGTATTTTTTAAATAATCTTGTCAAGTCTTCCATTCTAGAATAAGAAATTCAAACACTGTCACTGACTAAAGTGGACTGTATTGGGAGAGGTTTTATTTTAAGCTCTGGTAGGAAGAAAAATGTCATCACATTTCAAGGTTATCAGGCTTTTTGTTTTACAAAGTTTTGCCCACTAACTGACCTACAGCACTGCTCTCATATCATGTCATGTTGATGCTCAAATAAAGGGAGTGATTTGAACACCAGCAACTAAGAAAACCTCTGTAGATTAATGCAATCACAATTATAAAATATTAATCATAAGCACATACAAATATTTCAGTGCTTTATAACTAACAGCTTTGAGGATGTAAGGAATTCATGTACAAGTTAAAAATTTTAGTTAATAAGGCCCAAAACAGCTACCACTGAAAACTACTGAAGCACCAACTATTTACTTAATTTGCAGACCAGGTCTCCATAACCCCACAGCAGCCCTGGACAGTTGTGAAGGCTGAAGAGAGAAATTCAGCAATGGTAAATTTAACCCTTTTTTTCTGTGAAAGTGTTAAATCCTGCCCTGATGCCAAAACCAGGCTCCAGCAAACCAACCTCGTGTTTGCCAAATCCAAAGGAAGGTCCCTGGGAAATCGAAACTGGGAAAAGAAAACAAACACTTGAAGGGAACAGCCATTGAGCTGCCCTGTTTGTTTTGTCTTTCCAACAGAAAGCAATAAAGACAGAAAGATCCCTGTTCAGGCGTGCAACAGACACCCCCCAGCTCCTGAAGCTGCTCCTGATCCAAGCTCTGCCAGGTTTCAAGGCCTAAACTCTGGGAAGTGAAACCTGTCTTGAGTCAGGGCTAAGATGTGCTAAACCCTAACACATCTTAGGATATCTCAGCTCAGATTATAAATATATGGAAGTTTTTAGTGTATGAGGGAACTGGCAACCAACATGCCCAGATAATGTTACTGAAGCTGTAAAACATTAGGAAATATTTAAAAGTCTTTTCTCCACACTCTCACATTCACAGAATGCCTTCCTAATGTCTGGTTTTTTTCCTCTCTCACACAATTCTATGCAGAGGTTTGGTCCTGCTTAAACACACAGAACCAGGAGAACAGGGAAATGGAAACATATGTAAAGCTGATTGACTACTTTGTGTCTGTTGCAAAAGATCCAGTTTGAGTCTCGTTTTAAAAAATAAATTACCTCCTTACCCACTAGGATTAATGTCAACTACTACTGTTTCAAACTAGTGCCTGAGACATTCAGCTTCATCTCTGCAATGTGACACCAAGTGGCACGTTACAAAAACAAATTATTGTAACCAAACTGCCACGTTTCTTCTCTATGCTATTTGAATAATTGTTCACTTAGTGTCTTTTAGCTGTAGATCACTTGACAAACACAGCAAAATGAAACACCTGAAATATGTTTCCCAGGTTATCTACTGCTGCTTTGGTTGGAGTGTGTCTTGAAAAAAGCCAAATATTCACAACACATCAAGTACCATCATTAAAATACAAACCAGCATCTCCTTCAGAAGTTTGTATCCATGCCACTGGAGCAGGATTGGAAAAGGATTAGTTAACGTATTTTCAAACATTCCCAGCAGCTCTGCTCAGCCACTCTTTTCCTTGAATGTCTGGAGATGTCTATGGAAAAAGTTTATCATCTTACCTTTCCAAAGGATCCCTGTCCAAGAACCTTAAGCAGTTCAAACTGTGCTGGATCTGCTTTCTCACATCCCTCTTTCACATGGTGTGTAATAGGAATTTCTTTCACACTTCCTTCATCCTGTTATTTCAAAGGAAACAAAACACAACAGTGAACAGGCCTGAATTAACCAGCTCTTGCTAGAAGTGCAAGTAAATACCCAGGGCTTTTTCCTTGGTTTGGTTTTATCTCAATAAAATATTTGAAATTCTAACAAGGCATAAAAGAAAGCTGTACAAATGAAGTTTCCCCATCCATTCTTTCTTAAATAGGCACACCTAGAACTTCAAAATGAAGTAAAATTCTCAAAGAATGCCCATTTCCTTTTGCCAGAAATATTTCAGCTACAGCAACAGTGGATTTTTTTCATGTGAAAGGGATAAATGCACAGATTTTTAAACCAAGACTTCTGCACTTTGCTTCTGTTTAGCAGCCCTTAGTTTTCCCAGTGATTACTCTTCTCATCTTTCCCTTTCCTGAAATAAGTCTTAATGAAAGCCAAATTGAATTTCATCATTTAGGGTAATTATTGCTTTTCACAGCAGCAAATAATAACTATGGTCATCCATTTGTAGCTTGAGGAACACACATCATATGAAGACCATAAATAAGATGTGAGTCATCTTAAGAACTCTGAGAATTCCTGCATCCAAGGGAAGAAAGAGCTCTGGGTGCAGAGCTCATGGGAAGAGAGGAGACCTCCTGGAGGAGGGTAATTCTGAGGCAGGTGAGCGATTTAACGGTCTGTTGACTTTTCCATGTCCCTCTCATCTTGAGCAAAGCAGGGCACAGCAGCTACACTTGTGAAAAGACAAACACTCATGATGAAAACAAATCCAATGATGTACTGCAGCTTTTATGGTGTAAGAGAAGCTCCTGTGAGCCAAAACAAGTGAGATGGCAAAACAAGCACCCTTGAAGTTAAAGTTACGTGCTAAGACCTACAACAGCAACATCAGCTTGCACAGAGAAGGAGCAGCACCCCTCAGCCCTCTCTAGAATATCAACAAACTTCATGTACACAACCCCATCACAAGAAAAATCCTATCTGACCTGCAGTACTTCACTTTCAGGGCATCCAAATTATTATTAGCTGTCTCCTATCCTCTCTTTAGACATTCACCTTGACAGTTTCTCCTAGCCAAGACCAGAAAAACACACTACCAAACTGTCCCTTGATGACAAGTACACAGTCCCACAAAAAGACCTGACCCCTTGATGAAACAGCTGGTCTTCATAAAAAACATCATTCTCTAGTCTGGTTAACTATAGAAAGTCTTGCTGCCCAAGACCATGCATTAAAACTTATAATCAGCTTTATCAGGCTTGATACAGAAATGCCTAGGTGAGGTTCTTGAAGTGAGTTTACACAGAAACTCAGAGAATAAATCAGATCATCTAAATTCGTGCGTACTTACTGCAATAATTAAAGGGGGGAAAAAAGAGGCAATCATCACACTGCATTAACTGCCTCTGCCTTAATTGCTTTGTTTGTCCAGAGGGGGAAAGAAAGAGTTCAAACACACATCTTAGTGTATTCTCAGACTGTAGTCCAGCTGTTAGTGTACATGAGTCCTTCCCCTCCCCTCTATCTCTCATTTCATTCCCTTTCTGGGAAAGGCCTGTTTGTTCCGCCTGCTTAACACACAAAGGCAGGTACTAACACAGGGCCCCGCTGGAAACAAAGCCAGTTCTGGCAGTCACCCTCCAAGCTGCTTTATTGCCCTCCCTGGTCACCAAACCCAGCTGAAACACACTGGAGACCCAGCACAAAGGTCCCAGCTTCATCTCCTCCATCCACTCGGTGACTATGCAAATATGTACTCAGAGCAGAGATGCACCTATCTTTTCATTTTCATCTATTTTTTTAAACACTGCCTAATTTAAGGCAGGTAAGAACAGCAGCATTTCAAGCCATCTGATGAAAGCAGCAAGCTGTCTAATTATACACCAAGTTGTACAACAGACTTAATGGCTGGTTCTTCCTATGAAATATGTAAATACTCTATTTAGAAGCCTTTTTTCTTCAGCATCCTAATTTGTATTCCATAACACTGTGAACCTTTGCATGAGAAAAGATCTTGAAGAGTTCACCCTCTCCGGTGTTTATCACCCACCTCGAGTCATTAGTCTGTGACATCACACGTGGTTGCTGCGGAGACTGAGAGCATTTCTGAATGTGAATTCAGGAGAAAAATGTTTTCCATGCAAATAAAGACTAACTTGAGATGTATGAAATGAGTTATTTTTTTATAAAAAGTGCTTTATCTTCACAAAGGATGTCTCTATAATTTCACTTACTTAACCACCATTAAGGTACTAAAAACTGGCATGACTGAAGCATGAAGAGACCTGGACAAGAAGGGAGCAGATGAAGAGCTGAACAGCCAGCAGCTGCTTTCGTTTTCATTTCTGGTTTGGCCTCCACAAACTGCAGCTTTGGTTATCTGATTGTGTGCTCTGCTGCCTGAGCAGCAGATTCCCCCTGAGCTGAGGTAGCAGCTCCCACTGAGCCCTGCACTGGAGGGAATCCTTCCCAGCACGTCCACCAGGAGCCAAAGAATCCAAGGAACAACGGGATCAGCCCACTGGGATCAGTAGTGGCTTTGTGCCACCTGCCTCTGCTCCAGCCTCGCTGGGATGTGGCTCCAGCACCTGAGGAACCAGCTCATCAACACCCTCCTGGCTGAAGGCCAGTGAAGACAAGAGAGCCCACGCTCGTGTCCCTTCGCTCTGTGTCAGACGGCTCTGACACCACTCCTTCACCTGCTCCACACCGGCCAATTTCCAGGCACCACACGGTTCCACCCTGGGAGTTTGTTCTCCAAATCCATTACTTGCAAAAGCTGTTGCAATACCAAGCAGTGGTTACAGCTGGCAATAAGATCCACTTAGAGAATCCCAGACTGGTTTGGTTTGGAAGGGACCCGAAAGACCACCCCCTGCCATGGGCAGGGACACCTCCCACTAGCCCAGGTTGCTCCGAGCCCCATCCAACCTGGCCTTGGACACTTCCAGAGATGGGGAGTCCACCCCCTCTGGGAAAGAGATACCTGACACCACATAAAGGATTAGCCTCAAGTTTAGTCCAAGGTTTAGCAGCACACAGAACTCTCATCTCCAGCACCTCCTAAATATGTACATCACCAGGGCACTGGACAAAAATCATGATCAATAGGGCTTATCTGGGGTATTTCTACATAAAAGCAAAATTAACATACTGGTGTAAAAATAATTCTAAAATAGCGAGAACTAAGTATCTTTGAGGTGAATGTATTAAAAATACAAAGGAAGAGCAGATGACAGCGTAGTAAGAGCAACATTAAGCACCTGTATGAAAGGTTCAAGGTTGGCCTGAGCATTTTCTGAGGTTGAGAAAATGCTCCCTCCAGCACACGGAATCCTTCCATACAGCTCTGCCTCATGCAGCAGATTTTCCCAAACAAGGCACTTACAGCCCCTACCCAGGTACTAATTTTCCAAAATCATCTTTGAGACTTAAGAGTCTCTTCAGATCCTGGTCAAATAACAGGATGGGTTCAAAAGCTATTAGAGAGCAGGGAATGCATAAATTTTGCTTCCAAAGCAAGTCATGCTACTGAGTGTCTGAAATGAACAAACAGCAAACATACTTACGTGGTAGGAATATGGTTCACCTTCTTCCATGGGCTCATCTGCCATTTTAAGGCCATTTAGCTGCAGAGGGGAAGGAAAAATGAAACAAAAGAGAAAGAAGAAAAAAACAACATTAAAACACAGCAATTTCAAATTATCAGAGTTCATAATTTGACCAATTTACATTTCAGAGCACACAAGTGAAAACTCATGTTCTTGTGGCTCTAATTTAAAACTGCACTTTCAAACAAACACTACTCAGTAGTTATATTTAGTAGCTCCCTTATGTATCACTTAGCATACCCCTTTGTAAACGTCATTATTATTACGCCAGTGTTATTTAATTGCAATTAGTTTAAAATTCCTTCTTTAGAAGCTGTAGACACCATCCATACAAGATGACACTAACATAAATCCCCCTGTTATGCACTACATTTGTGTACAGATGCTTTTCAGAGACCCAAAATCCTAAAATCTGATGAGTATTAACTTGCAGATTAAAGAGAAAGGATTCAAAAGTGATTTCTTTTTGAATATACCAAAGCCAGAGTTGATGTAAAAAACAAAAGTGTAAAAGTTAGATTAAGCTCTTCCTTAATAACAAATCATTCAAGGCTGAAACTTTAAAAAATACCAAATCCCAGAAATATGAAGGACATGCCCTGCTCAGACATGCAAAGCTTTAATTAAAACTGGAAATACCTGACAAAAATGGGTGAATCCCATTAAGAATTTTGCTAGTAAGAATTGCTAATTTATTGATATGTGAATTGTTCAGCATCACTACCTTTCTGTGGCACAGATCTCACCCCAAAATACTAGAAAGAGCAGAAGGAAACTCAAACTATATTTATTCCTGAAAACAGAAGTTGAACCAATTAAGTTCTTAGACTGAGTAATGACTTTTTTTTTGTTGAACTTCTGAATCTTTCTAAAATCCCTGCCAAAGATAGCAAAATGTGAGAACGTGGGAATTGGTAAAACACAGGACTACAAGACTCTGGAAATGCCCCCCAGACCATGGCTCTGTGCAACCAAACCCCAAAAGTGGATGAACAGGAAGGGCGTAGGGGCAGGTTTGTCCCACCCAGCAAACCTCAACCACTTCCACTCCTCCTTCTAGCCACAGTTTTTAAGGGCTACCTCATAAATTAATGATTCTGGTAACATTAAATCTCCAATTTTTGCATTAAGGTACTGGCACACATTTTTGGGTTATACCCTCACTTTAAAAAAAAATTCAGGAAATAGCAAGAGACTTCATTTATTTTCACTCTTCAGGTTTCTATTTATTATAAGCCCAGTTTACACACACTGCTCACATGAACTCAGTTTAACCAAGCCCCAGTATATTCAACCCATGTCCATCACTCATCTCTCCTGCATAGCCTCCCGTATCTCTCAAAGCCAAAAATCACTCACCCATTACCCTGTATTCAGAAACCAGTGCTAACAATTGACATAATTTATTTCTTTTTTTCCCCAGTTAGATGCTGGGAGGGGTGAGACGCTCGCTATACTTGTTAGTGTATGAATTAACACATCATGAGATAATAGCAAAGTTCAGCCCAGCTATGACCTCCAACCTCATTTCACATAATCTACTGCCATGCAATTTCTTTTCACAGCATCACGAGATTACGCTCAAGTGTCAACCAATGCAAGACCCACCAAAACTGTCCAAAAACTTATCTGGCCCCAGTAATAAAATGGGTTTCCACCCCAGATGCTAAGAAATGTAATAACATTCTTCATCCATAGACTTTACTTGGAAGTGAATTTAGTGCACATTTCTTTATTTATGGTAAAAATCTTCCGAGTTTTGTTAAATTTAAGCTCTGGAACCAATACTTCCAGCCAGAACAACTGTAGATACACTGAAAGCAGCATAAAACTCTGGAAATCAGATGCAAAAAATGAGGGTTTGAACCCAGAATCAGTGTTATTTGACCTACTTTGTCTCCAAGTATGCCATATAAGTGTACTTTCAACTTGCTTGCAAATCAAATATACTAATTTATTGGATTTTTATGGCAGGTAATCATCTTTATTAACAATTTCCTATCATACACTTTTCCCCCTCATTGTTGCTCCTTGGTTTGTGTTTGTTTGTTCCTGTCCAGTCTCTCAGTTCCAATACGGACTGGGACACCTGCCAAGTTTTAGTCCAAAGAATTTGATATTTAAGGGCATGAATCTACTTTTATTGCTTCATATAACAACTACACTTCAGCCTTACTTCCTCGTAAACCCTGCTCACTGCCCATTTGAAATAAAACAAGTAACAAAGCACAACAAACCTGTTGGAACTCAAGTGGTTTTAGTTATTCAGTTAAAAAAGTCAATGGCAAAAATCAAATCTTTACTGCTCTGTACAATTACTTATATGGGCCACTACCTAGAAGTTTCCACTATCCCCCTGCTTAGGAAAAAAAGAAAAGTGACAATTGATGCTTTTTTCCCCACCTCTATGGAAAGCAAATACAAAATTCAGCTTCCTCAGCCAAAGTGTAACTCCTTTTAGTGGTTTAATCATGAGTATTTATGCACAAACGTATTTAGAACACAACTGTTTTCACCCCTAAGTCATTATTTATATCTTATGTTACTAAATGTCTATGAATACACAAATTTAAATTATTATTAACCAATAGAAAGCACAGATCTCTATAAAGCGAACCGGTGAAAGAAGCCATACTATGATTCTAGAGGAGATTCTTCCATCCTCAAATCATTTTGCTGTTCAGTGCTGCTAAAGTCCTCCAACCAACTGAACATTTTAAACATTAACTTCCAGGAAAACACAAACTCAGACATTCAGCAAACAGTGACAATACTTTCCAAACACAAATTTTGGAAATTACAGAAAGTGCTTCACATTGTTGATTAGTATAAAATAACAAAAGACACTATGTAAATAAATGAGTTCAAAGTTTAGGTCAGACCACCTGGCAGGTCAGGACTTACTTTTCCAGAGGTGCAGGTTAAGGGAGCCAATGCTCTGAGTCCAAACTGCTTCCTGATTTAAATAGTTGCCCTGGATCCCATGACTTGCCAGGACCAGACCCCATTCCCTTGGGAGAATATCCAAAGGGCTTTTGTGGGCTGGTAAAAGGCTTAACTACTATTGCACATGTTTTCCTTCTGATAATTACAGAGGAATGCCAGTATTACCAAAGATTTGAACCATCTCCCCCCCATATTAAGGATGCTTTAACCATTTATGTGGTTATGGTTTGGTGGGTCTGTAGGGTTTGGTTGAAAGAAGCCAGACAAGAGGCCAGCAAAACTGCCAGGCCACAAGGAGAAGCAGCAGAAGGTGAAAAGCTGGTTTATCCTGCCCTGTTTTTACAGGTCTTCATTTAAGCACTCAAACAGAATCAAACGTTTTCTAGAAAAAGCAGAATGGGGAACCTTATCATCACACTATTATTGGAAGTGAAAAGCAGCATTCAGCCCCACTCACATGCAGTCCTGGTTGCCTTCAAACAGGTACAATTGTACCTAAGGATCACCAAATTCCTCCACAGCTCCTCCTTCCATTTGGGAAGTTACTGCAGTGCCACCAGCCCTGCACCTCAATTCTCCCAAACAAACACAGCACTAACCAGTTTCCTTCCCCACATACAGAACACTTACTTCAAAATGTCTGAGTGGAAACTTACATTGGAAACCCCAATTATTTCAAAAAGACTTTGAAAATAAATCCTTTGAACAAAAATCCTGTTAAGACGACCACATTTGTTCCTCATTTATTCTTAATTACATCTATAGAGAGTTTGACTCATTAATTTAATTAGCAACACACTGGCCTACCGAGTAATTCCTGAAATGGGTTTGAGGAATTCAGGGGTTCTGTGCACAACCAAACAGGCGAGGGGATCTGTTTTTTTGTTTTTAAAGTGTGAACAGAACTAAAGGTTAAAGGCACATGGTCTTCCTATGAGACATCCATAACTTTTCTCCCCTTTTCTCACAGACTCTTTAACACACCAACTAGAAGATGAAGATTAAGCAATCTGCCTTATAATAAATCAAAAAAATGAAACGTGTAATCAATTACTAGGGAAAGTTATAAAATTCTTTTCCTGTGGCAAATAAATTACATGTTCAGACAGGATACCCAAACTTAAGCAACATATAATTACTGATTTTAAGAGGACATTTTGATCCTTCCCATCATCAGATATGAGGGGAGAATTACATGTACCTCAAACCACAGCTCTGACAAGACACAAACCTGACCCTAAGCACAGGGATCACTGAATTAGTAAAGCACTTGAGATCCTTATGATTCTAACTCCAGAATCAAAGGGCGTAAAGTAGCCAGTCCCAAAATCCTGTTTAATGCAGGTAATTCTGGAAAAGGCTAAGATTTAAACTTGATAAAAACAACGTATTTCAAATTTTATTCTTAAGGTAGTAAAGAAGTACATCTACATAAATATCAAAATATCACACCATTCCTTGGATTTATTGTGAAGTCTGGCCAAAGGTATCCTGCTGGAGGCATCTGAGCCACCTGCAACAGACCCCTGGCTTCTTTTAGAGAACACAATACCATAGCACATTTCCAAAATTATCTTTAAAAGTGGTATTCCAAACCAGAATCATTATTATTGCACTGCAGCACTTTTCAATGCATAAAGACACTCATTGTTTCCCCTTTAAGAGCATTAATGTGCACTTTTTTTTCTAAAAGCAACTTAGTTCTCCAAAGTCTTCATAAAATTGTTGCAATGGCTGAGGGCACTTTATTGAATTAGGGGCAATACTTTTACTTTCTTTCCTTAAGGTACATCACGGGATGGAGGAGATTTTCAGAGATGCACACAACTAGGTAGCTGAGTCATCCACGTCACTGCCAGTAATTACTCACAAAGGAGTTATGCAACTCCCAGCACTGACAAAATTCAGTGGCCTTTGACAGACCAGGCTCACAACATGCTCCAGAGGATACACCAAAAACACTGCCCAAAATCAAAGATGTATTTATTTAAATTGGCATGGGCAGCAGCTCATGCACAACGGCAGCAGAGCCCAGTTCAGGAGTTTGCCTTTGGGGAGGGCACCAACTCTCAATGCAGCCCAGTTTTCCAGCTGAATACTTGAGTCTGCAGTCACTCCGTCATTTCAGCCTTGCCTTGCTTGTCACAATCAGACAATTAAGCAATTGCTTTCTTAACTATTTCTTGCAAAAAACAAGTATTTGAGTGTGAAGTTGCATTTATGCAATTCCCAATATTCCTGCATTACACCCAGCATGTGCTTATGTCAACTACACAGCTTCTGTTAAACGCAATCCTCCCTGTCCAACGGGCAGAAAATTCCCAATTCCAACTATTTCTGCACTTTATTCAGCTTGGTCAGTACAATGTTAACATTTACTTTTCTGCTTCTTTGTAGACTGTAATCACATTTTAATAATCTACAACAGCTGATTATAATCAACGCTCTCACACCTACTTTTATTATCATGAAAATGCTTGTTAATCCAATGTTCAGAAGGAAAGAAGTTCACTGGATATTTGAAACTTAAAGAGCACAACACAGACTCTTCTTACCTGGGCTTAAGGAATTCCCAGTCATAAAACTGCTCCACAAGTGACAGTCACAGGAATATTAAGACCAGACAGGAACAGCACAGTGCACAGCCCAAAGCCCTCAGCACTTTTAAGACTCCCCCCAAAAAAGGGCAAAGTAATACAATCCTTAAATTTCAGTGATTTATTCCAAAAGCTCACTTTGTTATTGTGACTTGAAGCATCAAAATTTTTTTCTTACCTTCAAGATCACATCCTTCCCGTGCCAATTGCTACTACTCAAGTCAACACCAGTGCTACTGGAAATGCACTTACTGCTAATAACCCTGAATTTAGTCAAGAAGTAGACTCCTCAGAAAAAACTGTTCCTCACACTTTTCCTATTCCACAACTGATGGACAGCAGGAAGCACAAAATAAAACCTATTTCACAGCAACTCTTCAGACTGTAGTCCCAGCAAGGCCCAGATCCCAGAGATCTCTCAGACTGCCAATACAAGCACTATGGGCTACAGTTCATTCCATAAAATTGAAATGAAACTCCAAAGCAAAATTAATTTTAACATAAGATACGCCTTGTCAAATCCCCCAACCATGCAAATGTAGAAATCCAGCAAGTGAAAAGTATAGCACGTCCACTTATGGGAAAGGCTTATGGCAACAAGTACTGTATAACAACAACAATATTCCTAAAGAACAGATCAACAGGACCAAGAGAGTTCTCAGGCTTTCACAAAGTTTCATACCTCAACTACAACATACTATCTTTACAAGTCATAAGATGAATAAATAAGCTTTAATACTTCTGCTGACTTTCTAATCCTGCAGCTTCACTAACATAATTAGGATTTCCCTAATATTAAGGTGCAGGGACTGCATCAAGTATTATTAGATCATTAGAATATTTTGAAGTGTTACAGCATAGCAGCCACAGTGTAAAAATGCATATCCAGTAACTACAGTACTTAGAAGCGATACTAAAAACACTAAGAAATTTGGGCTTTTTCCCCTTTTTATATAAAGTTTTTATCAGACTAAGATTTCAATAGGATTCTCTAAAGGACATCCTCTCACTCTTTACAAAACATTAACTTACGCTTGTTTTGCACACTTTGTACTTAGACATGAATTTGCTACAGACCTTTTTACTTTCAAAAAGAAAAGTCTGCTGCATCACAGAAAGCAAGTCTGACCAGTTTTAAGCAGCTTTATTTAGATAACATCTTTTGTGTGTCTAACAGACCTCGGTGTAATCTTTTATTTGTCATACCTGACGATACTTGATATGCAACCCCACGCTTCTGATTTCAAAGTGCAAGAGTTTTAATACTCGAGCACCACGTTCTGCTGAGACACAGAGACCATTGCAACACAACCAGTTCTACGTTTTATTCCTTTTAAACAGCGTTTGCTACTTCCTGATTGAAGCGCCTAGAGTGCTGAGTGATACCTAGGAGTTTTTAACTCTATTTAAACACGTTCAAGCATCCAAACCTCAGCCAGGCACTCCTGGTTCCCTCTGCTCGTTGTGTGCGTGATAATTGATGTACAGTTAGTTATTCAGCGTTCAGACATGAAAACCTCGGTCGGGCACTCCTGGTTGTCTCCGCTCGTTGAGTGTACGATAATTAACGCGTAGTTATCCAAGGAGAAGGCAAAGGGACCTCTCTGGCGACAATCTCTCCAGAGACGACCTACCTGGGCGTGCAGCCGCCTCACAGGGTGCAAATATTCAGCGCAACTTGAAGTAACTTTGGAGCCGCGGCCACAGAGGCGGATAAGCGCCGCTGGCAGGACCCCCCGTGACACCGGGAGGGGACATACAGCCCCGTCCCCAGCGGGAGGGACCCCTATGACACCGGGAGGGGACACACAGCCCTGAACCCCGCGGGAGGGACACCTGTGACACCGGGAGGGGACACAC